>JBBBDQ010000259.1:1982500-2130000 GCA_037127315.1 Ascarosepion bandense
AAATAGACATCTATTAAAGACTAACCCATTTGGGGAAGGGGGTGTTCGAAGGAAAAAAAAAAATTGGGGGGGTTCACATTAAGGTCCGGTACACTAAGCAAGAAATTTTGTTTTGTGGATTCTACACTTATTTAGTATTTCTGTTTTAGCGTTAATAAGTTTGTTGGCAGGTTCAAATTTAGCTATTGCTAGCTTCTCCTCGTCACCTACCCTACAAAATTTATTGTTTTTGTTATCGTTAGGGCACTTTTTTATTATTTCCCATTTCAGAATGGGGTCCTTTTTAATTTTGGTTTTTATTTCCCATACATAGGTAGATAACGCTGTGCTATGCTTATACTTCTCGTTTTTAAAAGAAGTTTTATGGTTGTAAAACCTAATTTTAAAATTATCGTGTGTGGATCCTATGTATGTTTTAGGGCTTTTGTCATTTTCGTTAACGTAAACTTTAACTTTATAAACTACGTTTGCCTGATTGCAATTACCTCTAATAGGGCAGTCCTTTTTAATTCTACAATTACACTTATGTTTATTAACGTTATTATTACTAGGGGCATTAATATTATTTTTCAATTTACTTTTATTGGTATTGTAAATTATTTTACCAATATTAGGTAAACAAGAATAGCTCAGTTTAATAGTGTTCCTATTAAATATTTTTTTAAATTTGCTATTTGACTTGAAATGCTTATCTATTAACTTAAAAAACATTTTTCCTATTTTAGATTTGACTTCATTATTGTAGGGGGGTTAAACCATATAATATTTCTTGATCTATTATTGTTGGTTTTTTTAGTGGCATTTTGGTCCGAAAATTCTAGCATTTGTTGATGTCCACTTTTTTTTAACGCAATTTGATAAATTTTTTTGTGTTTATCGAAAACTTCACTATTAGACGAATTGGTGGACAATCTAACAGATATGCCTCTAGGAATACCTTTAAGAATGTGCCTAGGGTGATTAGACTTTTTATTAACATAATTTGGAGTGTAATTCCTTTTAACGTATGGTGTTATAATTCCGTTATTAAGGTTTAACGTTATGCCCAAGCAATTGACAATTTTAACGTTATGTTCTATTTCTATTTCAAGTTTATGCGACTTAAAAAATTTTTGCACTTCTTTTCTCATTTTGTCTCCTAATCTAGGTGTGCAATTTTCTATTACTATCAATCCATCGTCCCGGTATAAACCGTGGTTATGGAAGTCTATTATTTCGTTAAGTCTATGGAGTAATAGGCACCCTATCAGTTCCGCCACTTCCGCTCCATCATACGGCCCTATTGAGTTATCAAACCCTTGGGCATCAGTTTTTTTTATCCATATTTCATCATTAAACCATAATAGCGTTTTGCGACAGTGCCAAATTATTTCTAGTTCCAAATTATTTCCTAGTTCTATATATATATATATATATATATATATATATAATTTTGCATGTGAGTGCACATAACTATACATTGCCATACGTTTCACTCGAGGATGATTATGACGCATCTCTTATATTTTTTAAATTTATTGAAAATGCATTTCGAAAAATAAGTTTATCTCTTTTGTTTCAGCGTAGATGAAACCAAAATGCGATTACAATGTTATTAAATATAACAGAAGCACGCTCGTAGCATTTTTCTGGGTCTCAAAGACCAAGTGTACTGCGTCACTTTGTCAAATCTTAACCGTAGCTTTCTCGATCGAATCAAATATGAAAATACCAGAAAACTTAATCGAATATGCTTTCCATCAGAACTCTGATGATTTCATCTTTGATAACTTTACTTACCAAGGTGAACATATTTATTGTGTTCAACTTAAGTCAGCTTTGTCCACGGTCCTGCATTAAAACGTTTGAAGAAATAGGTGCCTCAGAAGTCTAACCAAGGTGTCCTCATAGAGAGCTTATGCAGAAATGAGATTCAGAAGCTGTTGGATTTGAGGAGATAATAATGTTAACCTTTTTGAATACTGAGAAAACAATCTGTGAAGTGAATGATAAGAATATTTAAAAACAAAAAGTTCGTGACGATTATGGCTCCCCACAATTACCTTCATATTCATAGATTTTTCTTTTCTCCTAAACACTATTCAACCATCTTTTTACTAAAGCTCATTAAGTATGTTATTCATTGTTTTCCTTTATTCCTCTTGACCGCAATCTGTTCTTCAGATTTTTTAAGCCCTACTTCTTCATTATATATCCCAGACATTTAAACTGTCTATTTCTGATATTAACCATAAGTTTCTTCTTTTTTCCATTTTGTTTCAAAACGTTTTTTTTTCATCGCAAACCTCGTCGTTTCTCCGCGAATGGTCGTTTATGTATTATAAATTTAATCTAGAATTAGCCGTTATTAGCATATCATTACATAAATAATGTTACTGTGTTTATGTACGTTAACTAAATACTATTATAGTTTATTTCTAAATTTTTAAACCCTCAAAATGAAGGCACTTCATAAGTCTTAAAACATACATCTAAACGCAATCAGAAAGATTGTTAATATTTTGAAATAAAAGAAAATATTGAGACCTTAAACTTCTAGGAGATTAAACAACAATTTAGGGTAGAGAATTTTATGCGTTGTTGAAAGACATTATTTCGGAAACTTGCCAAAAACTGTAAGCTGCTTTTCTGTGCCTTGCTTTTCGTGTTCTCGATTGGTGCACCACATCTACTCATTTGTTAAATCCACGTCTTGCCGAAATAATTTTGCTAAATTGCTTTTCGTTATAAAATGGAAAGACTTTCATATTTGCTTGGCGCGAAGCCACTATATTGATTTACATAAATCTCTACATGATTAATGGAAGCAAGGACTAGCCAAATATTTTCTTAGAATCCGAAATTGGTAAATGCGCACACAAACACACACACACACACACACACACACATATATATATATATATATATATATATATATATATATATATATATTAAAAAGTATAGTTTGAATGCATGCTGTATTTATGTGTATAATTGCACAATATCTCAAATAGAGCGAGTTTAAGTGGGTACTGAGTGTCGAAAGTCTGTTTAATTCATGACTGCAATTTTCAGGCTATATGTGTTTAAGTGTGATGCTTGTCGCTTTATATATACAAGTTTATGTGTCATTGATGATAGAAATGTTAGTTACTTTAAGTATATACAATTATACAAGGCAACTAAAAAGTATTTGCAATTTTTTATTTATTTCAGAAGAAAGGTATACAGCAAATTTGAAATATTGATACCCATCGGCATTAAGAAGATTTTTCCAATGTCCCTGCAGCTGCACCATGACGTTGTGGAATGTGTTATTTTTAGACGCAAAAAATCTGTGAATGCCTGCCGCATTTGCGAAGAATTTCCCAGTTATTGTTTGTAAGTGGATGGCGGGTTGTGGGTATGTTTTTTTAAGCACATGATGCACTCATTTGTGTATCAGTGATAACAACTTCATAAATGACGTAAAGAAAACGGCAAAGACTTTTATGTTAGCCCATAGTTTGTAGACAAAGCAGAAGGAGTGTGATGGATTTGTGTGATTACATTAGAACACGTGCTAACTACAAACTACTAAAATCAATGTAAATTTTGTTTCGATACTGAAAGAACAATGTCTCATCAGATATTTAATTATAGTAATAAAAGTTTTATTTACAAAATAAAATTAAAACACACCACTTGCTTTTATATTTAAAGAAGGGAGGAAAAGAAAGTGGGAAGAAAAGATTAGAAAATAAGTAGAGCAATCAAAAAAGAAAAGAAAGAGAAAAAATGATACAGAAGAGATAAAAAGTGAAGAGGAAAATAAGTGAGAAAATATCGAGAGGAAATAGCCAATGGAAACAGCTGAGAAAAGAAATGTTAAATTTTAGTCGGAAGTAAATTGCAGACAGATATTGACAATGGTTGCACGGTGTCTGGGCTCAAATCCTCTAGAAGTTAAAAAAGAATTGTACTTCTATAAAGAAAAAGAAAAAAGAAAAAAAGGAAAAAGGAAAGATACAGAATGAGTAGAAAGTGAAAGGGAACATAAAAAGAGAAAAATATAAGTGACAAAAATGTAGAGAGGGAAGAAATTGGAATAGACAATAGAAACAGCTAATAGAGAAAAATTATAAATTTAGGCCGGAAGGAAATTGCAGACAAATATAGATATCGGTTACAATGTTTCAAGTTAATGTTTTGGCATTAAAACATTATTAAATCGCATACACAAACAACAAATTTATTCATAAAACCTAAAATAAAGGATATTTAAAAACATAACACG
This sequence comes from Ascarosepion bandense, assembly GCA_037127315.1. Classification (NCBI taxonomy): domain Eukaryota; kingdom Metazoa; phylum Mollusca; class Cephalopoda; order Sepiida; family Sepiidae; genus Ascarosepion; species Ascarosepion bandense. The sequence continues at coordinate 1,986,756 of JBBBDQ010000259.1, forward strand.
AAGATATAAATTTATTAGACCTAATATAATAAAATAATAAAATTAAAAAATTAAATTTAAATTTAAATTTAAAATTTAAAATTAGAATTAAAATTAAAATAAATAAATAAATATTTAAATTTAAATTAAAATAAAAGAAAATATTATAAATAAATAATATAATATGATATAATATGAATTAATATATACAATAAAAAATAATAATGATAAATATAAAATATATAATAACATAATCATAAAAATTATAATGTATATGGCTAAAACAACTTGCATTAATTATCTAGTGCAATAAAACTATTTAAGACAATGAATAGATCAGAATTTGTAATAGAAATGAAAGATAAAATAATACAAGAAAGGAGATTATATAGTTAAATTAAATTATCAAGATAGTGGGGTTTATACCATAAAATGATTAAAATTGCTATAGTTTTATACGTTAGATTATATAATACTAGCAGAATTGTAATGTTAATTGTTTAATATGTTTACAATTTATTGTACTTTTCTTGCCCTTGATTTAGTAATATATTACTATAATTTCCATTTTCTCTTGCAGGCAGTTGAAACATGGCTCATTCACCGATTTAGAGAGTCTAGCTTGTTTGAGAATTAGTTGCTTTATTTTCCTCTTTTAACTTCCAAACATTTTTTGAAAGTGAGGTAATATTTCGTTTTTCCATATTAGTAAAAGATGATAGATGATTGTAAAAACGCGTTTTAAAATGGTTCATTGTATTACTAATATGAACTTTAGTAAATATAGGATTTTCTACTGGTGAGATAGAGCATAGAGCAAGGGATTTAAACTCTCGTTAGATAAAGGGCATTGGTCTAGATTCCTACAAACCCACTAAACCCACTATCCATTAAGAAACTTTATCGTAAACAGTTTTTTTTAAAAATATTTTTTGCTAGAGAAGTGTAGGTTCATGTGACGTTCAACCGATGATGGAATATGTGTGATAACAAATTGTGGGTGATTAGAGCTAGGGTTTATATAAATTGGGTTTGTATTTTTTAAAAGTTAGGTTGAAAATTATTTGAAACTATATCTAACGTTACGTCAAAGAAGTCAACTTGTTTTATATTATAATTAATAAAGAACACCACAGATTATTTTTCTAAGTTTGTCAACCTTACCTTCATTAGTTTTATTTACTATCATGAGGCTATCATTTTTATAAAGTTCTATATTATCTAAATCAAAGTTCTCTATTATCTAAATCAAAGTCTTCATATGCAGTGAGGTTGTACAAAAGAAACTATCCAAATAAATTACTGTAAATAACAAGTGATTTTCTGTAGTTCAAAATTATGTGAATTTCTTCGTTTGAAATGTTTGAATAAAATTCAGCGAAATTCCAGTGCCATATGGAAGAGGATTTTAGATATAGATAGATAAACATCCACAAAATCAAATTGAAGAAATATACAATTATTTTGTCCTCGATGTTCTTGAACCAGTCGATTACTTCCAAAGTACCACTGAATTGTATAAGTTTAAATTGATTTTTTATTTGCAGGTTTACTCGTTTTAATATTATTTACTAAATTTACATGATTTAGTTGGGTTGATAATTATAGTGGATAATTTTCAGAGAAATTCAGGTTTATGATATCTTAATACTACGTAATCCTCCTTCGTAGTAATTTTTGCAACTCTATCACTGATTTTTAATTTGTCAGTGATTAGTTTATCCGCGAGGTTACGTCGATCAATTAGTGTGTTCTATGTTGATTTGTTTTTATATATTAATTCATTAATTTTTTTCTTTATTAGAGCTTTGTACTCCATGGGATCTATTTAATAGAAATTAGAAGTTTTATCTAATTTCAAAAAAATCTGATTAGATTCATTTATATTCATTTATTCATTTATATTCCAAACCATTGCATCTAAGCGTTTTTGAAATTCCTTTTTACGTTTATGCAAAATGATAATATAAAAATATATATAAATCACTCTCAAAGTTAAAGAGTTTGTCAATGAGAGGTTCAGTATTAGATTTTTAAATCCATACGTATCATTAATATTGGAAATACCACTGACTTTAATGAAAGGATGCGCTTTTCAACTCATTTTTCTTATACGATATTCAGCCTTTAGAACTATCTTTTGAAAGTACTCTTGTTTGTTTGGAGTAGGAATACTTTACAGCGAAATGTTGAATTTAACTTCATCCATGTTAAGAAATTATATTAATGGCAAGTGTATTCAAACTTAAATAGAAGCAAATTATCCAGATGAATAAGAATTCAGAAAATCATCGTAACATTCAAAACATTACTTTAAAACATTGCTCAATATAAATATTAAGAACTGAATATTTATCATTAATTATTATGTTAGAACATGTGTAGACTACAAACTACTACAAAATTGTACAATTTGTTTCGACATTGAAAGAGCAATGTCCCATCAGGTAGGTAATATATATTTACTTTGTACAAAATAAAAGATTTTCAGAAATAAAAAGAAGTGGTGATCTTTTTCAATAAAACGTTTATTGCCATCATTATTAACTAATCATTCTCTAATTCTCTGCCTTTCTACAATGGTGAAGCATAGATTAAAAAAATTAAAAAAATAGGCCACATATGATGCACTACAGATTCGTTTGACGAAATCTCAGTATTATTAGGACTGTATATTCTAAGTAAATTCAATGATAAAACTAACATAGACAACCACAGCTTATACAGAGAAGATGAACGAATGATAGCGCCTAACAACAGAAGAGAAAATAAGAAAAATGCTTTTCAAACTTTTCCAAATCCTTGAGTCTGAAATAGAAGTCTAAATAAAAAAGTTGTCCAATATTTAAATTTAGAATTTAATCAATAAACTAGCATTGATTTCTCATGTATGAAAAAAATAAAATACAACTTTAAAGTATGTAAACACTTAATCTACCGATCCTGCTAGCATAGTCAAACACATTTCTAAAAGACTAGAAGAGAGATTATAAAAAATACCTCTCTCAAAACAATCTTCAATGAAAGGAAAAAAGATAATAAAATGCCTTAAATAAAAGTGGACATGAAACTAAATTTGAATACAAACCTCAGGTAAACAAATGAAAAGTAATACTAGAAATAAAAACATTATTTGGTTCAACCCACCGTTTAATTTTGAAATAAAATCCAAAATAGGCCAAATATTTTTTAATTAATAAAGACATTCTTAACAACTCGGAATTAAATAAAATCTTCAATAGAAATACAATCAAATTAAGTTATATATGTACTAGTAATTTGGAAATTGACATAAAACTACAAAACGCCAGAAACTTAAAAAAATAACGTGCAACATAATATCACTAAAATGAATTACTGAAGAGACAAAAATAAATGCTCATTTGACGGACTTTGTAAAACAGAAAAAAGTTATTTACAATACAGAAGTACATGATACCGGTGGACAAGAAATATATTTAGGATCTACCAAAGAAAATAAAAATAAAAATAACCAATTAAAAAAGAGAAACAATTAAAAATTCTAAAAGAAATAAAGAAAAAAGGAATAAAAATATACTTACAGTTACAAATAATTAGTAGTTAAAAAACATAAAAAATTTGATTTTTTAATTATTAAAAATTATTATTTATTATTCATTTTGTGTTAATGTAGCTCCGAATTAAATTCCGTCTTTTTTAGAAAACGAGGTCAGGAGTGAATAGTGACTCTATGGCGGTAGCGGTTCACACAAGAAGCCCATATGTTTGTAGTTCTTCATACAGATAGTGTTTTACAAAACCCTTCTCCTACCCAAAATTATTTCTCTCGAGAAGAACTGGGTCAAGAAGGCCTAATTTTGTAGTTAATAATTGACAATCTCTTGGAAGTCTAGTTGAAGCTATAACTGAAAACAATAAAAAGAAAATTGGAGCAATATTTTCTTGGTTATTATCAAATATAGGCACGTATGATATTTTATTACTTTCTGTATTGTTACATAACCAGCGTGTCCACCCGCAGCAGACGATTACTCCGCTTCTTGCAAACTGCGATATAGCATGGGATATTCTCCGTTTGATCACTAACAACAGAGTATAATGGGTAACGGTTAAATCCAGTCCATAAACAGACATTATCAAAGTAGCCTTTTGGCTGTCGAATATTGGTCGTCTTACCAGTTAATATTCCGTTTAGGCACAATTTCCTCACACCATGAGTTTATCTTTCGATATGATCATAGAGCTTGAGTAGTCTTTACATAACTAACGGTAATGACTTGGTAATGTTCATTAATGGATATATGGTCACTGAAGCGTTTGATTTTCATAAGTCTCATTAGGTAGTTCTAGAATGTATCAAGCTTTTGAAGTAACTTGGTCGTCCAGTCAAGACAATCAAGATCATATAATTCAAATAGCAGGATGAAAGTGTCAAAGATGTTAAACTTCAAATGATAAGAAGTTTCTTTCTATATTAGCACTTCTTTGTTTCTGATAAACGCTGAACAACCTAGAGCATGCTATGCTGCTTAGCAACCATTGCCGTAAATGTTTTTTTTATATGAGAGCTTATGACCGTAAACACAAACTCAGTAACTTGACTAATTTGCTTGTTGTAAATATTGAGTTGCAGATTATAATTATTTTGATCAGTTGTCAAGTAGTTCATTTTTTTAAATTTGATGTTTAAGCCAATTTCTAGTCTATGTTTAGCCAGTACATTCTAAATGTTTGACGAATCAGTTCTAGAGCAATTCTTGATGGTCAAATAGTCTGCATAGCCAAAGTTTGATAGGAATTGACTCCAGATGTGATACTGGAATGCCATTATTCTTCATTTTAGTAGATTAGCCCAACTATAGCGATACTGCAAAAATTGCTAAAAAGACATCTCTATGCTTAACTCGCTTCAAGGTCGCTACGCAACGTGTAGTTCCCAGTTATATTTTAATATCTGTTGTTGAGTTGATGTAAGTTTCTCTCAGTAGGTTGATATGTTTCTTGCTAATTGTGGTTTTGTTTGAGAGTCTATAGGTTCAAAAATTTTGCAAGATATGTTTCTTTTCTCTTTGTATTTTTATAAAGAATTAGGTACGAAAATAACAGGAAGAAATGTAGTTGCTTAATGTTGTAAACTTGTTTCTTCAAGAGTTAGAACTGCTCTGCAGTGTATTCAGTAATACTATATAACGTGTAATATGTAAATTAATCGATATTCGACTGTACGTAAACACGCATAATAAGGAATAAACAACGATGTCCAAAAAACTAAAAAAAATAGAAGAACATTTCACGAGCAATATTAAATTAAAAATACATTAGTTAGTTTACTATGGTACCATGATACAATTGATAAACATTCGGTGAGAGTCAACATCACTCTTACTTTTGTAACATTTAAGTTGAATTAACACTGAATAATGTAATGTTAATTTAATAAAAAGTAAGATAAAATGACAAAAAGAAATTTATATACGAGCTTACATTCGTATATAATAAACAGCGCACAACGGCTGAAACACCGAACAATGTAAATAATGTCAATAATTACAATACCTTATCTCAAAAATATGGATAAATATTAATGCATGTTTTTATTATTATTCTTATTATTGAGCAGCTTGTACGATTTTACATATTGCGATCTTGTTTCGTAAAAAATAATATGTATTTGTTCAGTTCTTATAAAACACTCTTGGCTTCGTGATAAACCAATTTAAGTTTAGCAAAATATCTCTTCTGAAGATAAAGTCTTCAAAATCTCAGGCGAAGGTTTTAATTTTTGTCCTGTTAGCCTTCTACATCTAAGCAAAATACTAAAGCAACTAATTAACTTCGAATTGCTTAAGCATTTCACCTCTTCTTTCAGCTAAGAAATATGGATTTAACTTATATAATTCAAAAAATATTTAACGAAATTACTGAAATTGTCTATCAAGCTTTAGATACGTATGGTGAAGTCCGGTAAGTTGCTTTAGATGGATGAGATTTAACAGGGTTTGGCATGTTAGTCATATTCACAAATCTGAAAGAGTATCTTATTTTTTTAGGATTTGTTTTCTGATTCTTTCTAAAGTATTCTCTTTCTATTTTACTTCTACCTCTTATTATTGGATTGTTTGAAGTGAATTAAATAAAAGATCATGGACGAATGTTAGAAATGATTCTTATCAAATGACGAAATTAAAATTGGCTTGAAAGATCACACTTCTAGATAATTATGGCATTAATTCATATCGTTCTATTCTTGGACTTACGTTCTTTTAATATTTCATCACCGATTATGGCATCAGTTCTTAACGTTATTTCTATGCGATGCCATAGTTATTTAATCTTCTGTTCGTGGTAATACTGATCGGTTCGATCTAGGGAAAGTATAAGCTATTCTGAAAAGCAAAATATCTGTTGATAACTGGGGCAGGAAATGTTTTGTTAAATCTAAAGAAAACTTTTCTCTTTTGACTGTCTGAGAAAACCCTTTTTGCTTTCCATCAGCATGGCTAACTTCCTGATAAAAGAACTTCCAGGAGAGTGACTCAGTGCTTCTTCTCGGGTTATCGTTTTCCGCTGATTTGAAGTGGAATATTATATTGAATTAACTGCTTGGAAAGAGAGTTGATTGTGTCATGCTACAAAACCTTTCCCGACAAAATTTATCTTGCACATTTCTAAGTGTAATAGTCGCCCTTGTTTTGAATATTGCTGCCACATCTGGTTCGGTGCTTTTGCTATATATTTAATAATCTGGAATCTCGCCAGTAACGTATTTTACCTGGGCCTCACCTATAGATATTATCACGGTAATTGTTCTGATAAGATTTCTTCTTTGGTACATAGACTTTACAAATTTCAGCGTACTAATAAATTGGTAGTAAGCTCTCATTATTAAATTTAGAAATGGCTCAATGTAACCGTAATTTCTATGCTAAAATTTTCTTCTCTCGCACTTCTCATTGTAGAACAAGCTTTGGACTTCATTCTTTTCAATCAACTTTTAATTCAAAAGTCATATGCAATGTCAGCCGTTATCATTTGGCTTCTTAACGCCTCTTTCTTTATTGTCTCTCACCATAATAATCCTTTCTTTTTTCATAATCTGTTACACTCAATAAACACTTGCGTATTAGTTGATGTATTATGTTGCTTGAGGCGAAATGATTAAATAATCTGCAGAATTACAATAAGGCCTTATAATGTGAATTTTAGAGGGAACAAATATTTCTATCTAGCAGCAAATATATTCAAAACAATTTTCATTTTGTTTGTCATATATTTAACTCTTTTTCAACAAAACATCTTTCGCTCTTCCACTGTCTTTTCATCACGTGATAGAAGTTTGAGATGGAATGCGCCAGTTTCTTGCTAATGTTACAGTGTAAACTTAGTCACTCAACGAGTAGTGTTCCCTAAGTAAAAATCAAGAGCAACGATCAGATTTTCTGCTCTGAAATTGTGTAATGGGCTGAAATTCGTTGTAGCCTTTTAACACAACACTCCAACAATGCACTACCGCGTAGAATTGTGTATGAGTGGATCGCTTAACATGTTTAAAATGTCGACGGACAAGTATGGCACATGAAAAGAAGTAGACCATAAGTGATGAGAAGATTCAGCAAGCTCGAGATATTGTAATGGTGAACCAGCGAGCTATCTTCTTTGAAGTTTTGAAACACGGCTGTTTCTTACTGTATAGTGCACACTGCTAGATGAGTGGACATGTTCCCACTGTAACAGCAACAAGAAAACTGGTGTGATCACTAGACCAAATTAGTTACAACTATAAACACGCATGAACAAAAGTCAGTGTGACAAAAAAATATGTTAGGGCAAAGGTTCGAATGATATTAAGTTACCTTCATTCATTTTCAAATAGAATTATATTAAGTTTTCTTCTAATATGGTCAATCTAAATACTTTTTTTACCATAGTAAGTATGTCTTCATTTGTGTTTTATACTTTCAGTTCTGGGTTGTTAAATAAAGCAAAAGTGTTGCAAGTTATCCTATTTGTTATAAAACAAACAGTTGTGTATAGAAGAAAGGTAGACTTTGAAAAACAGTAGCCAATCTAGCGTGTACGCATCGCTAATTCAGTAAAAATGAATTTGATCACGCTAGCTATTGGGCGGGTAATATGATATGCGCTAAAAAGACAGCCTTCTTCAACCGGGGGTAGAGTCGCCGACTGACGCCAAATCGGTCGGGTTTCGAGTCTGGGTTGTGTAGCAATCGGAGTCTAACCGTACTGATGAGCTGTGATCCAGCGAAACGGATCTGTCTGCGGATGACAATATATATAAATATTCTTCTTTTCACGTTCAGGAGTTTGGGTTATTTTTTTCTCAAGTCTTAACGTAAGATAGTCAATAATAAGTACATCAATAAATATGTATCGATATAAATATATTGCCGTCATTTTCATCGCACGAACACACTCGTGTTAGAATAGTTCAACTTTGGTTAATAATAATGTTCCGACACCATTTCGTCTGATCCATTTTTAAACGTTCTTCAGTCACAAACAATTAAGTAAACATTTCAAAAAACCTAATGTGGTAACAACGAAAAAGCGCAAAATTCCATTGTTTGAAAAAAAATTGAAATTTTATATATTATCAAATTTATAGACAAGGCAGGAAAATTGTGAGTATTATGGCAAACTTCAAAATAAAAACATCAATAGCTTCGTTCTTATAATTATAGAGAAGTACAAAATATTCCGCCAGTAGAATAAATAAATTAGGTATCAAAGTTGTATTTTAGTACTGTCTGTATTTTAACTTAGTTTTTGCTCAATTACTTTACAATTATCCAGCAGCTTATCTATTTTGAGATACTCATTGTACTGGCTAACAGGCAAAAAGTATTCTAGTATAAGAAAATAAAATTAAAATTCTTGTTCTTACGTTCAATATTCCACATTCAACTCTAGGCTGCGAAATGGTACAAAAAAAGCTCAATTAGTGCAAGGATTACGAAAATATATATAATAAAATTGTGATTTATAACATTTTAGTCAGGTCTGAATTATAAACTTTTGGGGTCTTTTGCTCTAATAAAATTATACCCCTTCAGACTAAACCAGTCTTTAACTACACGAACTCATCCTGAACCTTTTTGTCTCGTTACATACTTTTTGAGTGAATTACATAACTCGAGTTAAATTTATTCTTTAAGTAAATTGGTATAGTTATCTTTTGTTTGTCAATAAACTGTCCTTCAAGAAATATCACTATTTTGAGATTAATTTAAACGAAATTAACCCATATTTTAGTACAATTAAAAATATATAACCAGCATTATAGAAATAAACAATCAACATAAGTTTATCTATTTGATATTATTTCCGTTTTTGAAACTATTTAGAAGTTATACCACCTAAAAAGTTAAAATCACTGTTTTATAAAAATATCTAAAATTTAAACATTCTGAACGGATATCAAACAGGTTATCTACTTGAAACATAATGACATAAATTAATATATTCATTTCATTGATTTGCTTACTGGAAAGTCAAATAAATATGACTTTGTCATATTAATACCAATTCAGTTCATTAAACCAATTAGAAGTTATAACATCTAGAAAATTAATTCATGGATTGATAAACACTTCAGGGGCCCTAGACTGTAGTCTACGCCATCCGAAAGGATAAGTTGACCCTACCTACAATTTTATCACTAATACCAGTGTTAGCCTAAATTGTATTACTTGATAAGCGCTAGTGATCAGACAGCGTTTGTTACAAATGTTTTTCATTTTGGCATATAAACTTTCGAAAATTCAATATTTATCATCTACTTTCGATCGTGTTAAATCACGCAATTGACACTGATTCGTAGCCCTGTACAAGATGTCTGATTGAATTATGCAAAAGATGTTGCGAATTCTATTACGGTAAAACATCTCTACAAGAATTTTGCAAGATTATCAAATTAGAAAGATCTGTCTTCTGTCAATTAGTTTTGCTGTTTGGGCACTACTTAAGTTGACTGGTGTGATCGGAAAAATTAGGGAAAGTGTTTTTTGAATTATCTTTAAAGATTAGCACCATCATGACTTCTGAGCTTTGACAGAAACGAAAACAAAATTGTAATTATTTATCACTTTAGAATAGTGGTAATACGTACACATTGTCAGATCGTATAAAAATATTCGAAAGATTTAAAATATAATTTTATTGAACAATTATAATACAACTGTGTACTGCTCTAGTGTTATTATGACCAAAACTAAGTAAGTAATATATATATATATATATATATATATATATATATATATATATATATATATTAATTCAGATACTTCAATCCAAGGGGAAAAAGCAGGAAGGTAAATGCCAAAAAACCCGATCCTAATTAATATTAAAAATTTATTTTAATATTAAAAATGATACAGAAAGAGAGCTCCATGTAATAAAATATTACAGAGCAAATATATATATTTTTTTTTACCTAGTGTTGTCTTTATTTAGTTTAATTTCAAATGACCTAATTTTTAAAAAAAATAATTTTATTTTAAATCCTATATCTTTTTATTCCCTTTTATTAATAATTATGCCTTTTTAAGTAAAGGCCTTTTTCTAATACTTCAACGTTTTGGGGAAATTAGGTTTTTGAATTTTTCCAGCGTCTGTAATATTTAAAATTTTTTTTCTTTAGTTTCTTTCTTTTTCCCTCCCTTCCTTCTTTTATCTCTCTTACCATCTTTTTTCCGTGTTGCTTAAACTTACGTCGATTTAACACGGCTGTCTGTTAATTTTTAGTTACATTCTCCCTTTTTTTTGCGAACCCAGACGATGTCAATTTTTTTTCTTTTCTTATTTATTTGATTTTATTCTATCTTTTTCTTTTTCTTTTTCGTTTTCTTTTTCTTTTTCTTTCCCTTTATTTTTATTTTTATTTTATTTTATTATTTATTTTTTAATTTCTTTGCAATCTATTTAAAAAGGAAAAGTAGACTAATTTTTCTCCAGTTTCTGAAAGGTTTTTTCTGTTGCTGAGGTGATGTGTCGTCCCCCGTGGGGATCTTCATATCGAAATGGCCATTCAACATCTTTGAATTAATCCTTTTTAATATATATATATATATATATATATAACAATTTGTAACCACAGAAATTACTAATGGCTTTAAAAAGAACAGACGTCATATTATTTAAACCCGAGGAACCTTTAAAAACATAAACAAATCAGAATAATTATAAAAGTTGCATTTTTAATTAAAATAAGGCTTAAAATACAAAAGACATTCGGGATCATTCAAAGCGTAAAAGAGTAAACAAAGTAAAAACAATCGTTTAGAGGGAGTTCATTTCAACAGGTGAATACCATAAAAAATAACAATAAATAAAACGGCATACGTAAATAATTATTTGCATATCAAACTAAATATCATAGTGTTTTTATTCCATTTAATTTTTATATTTTTTTTAATTTCTAAAAAGAATACTATACATAAAAATATCTATTATTAAGCGTATTGTATTTTTGTTTTTTTGTTAAAACTGGGGTTTTATTTAAGTGACACATGTTTCCGGTGACACCTATATCGCAATAAAAATCCTGATTTATTTCGTCTTTAAATTTGATTGCTCAAATAAATACAAAGTTCTGAAAAAAACTATTTCTTGTGGTAACTATTGACATTATTTTGCAACTTTCTTTAAGTGCGATTTTTTACAGTTCCAAAATCGACCTACCCTAATATATATATATATATATATATATATATATATATATATATATATACAAGTATGGGTGGAATAATATTCCCCATCCAAAGAAACACTATTTTTAAAAAAGTGCTCAATACAAAGTAGAGCTAATAATAATAATAATATTTATTAATAAATTATAACATTGATATGTTATAATATCACTACAAAAGAAGCTTTTAAAGCCATTCATTTCGAAATAACAACATCACTTGAAAAGACACAAAAAGTGTCGAAACAAAATAGCTACTTTTGTAGTGATATTATAACATATCAATGTTATAATTTATTAATAAATATTATTATTATTATATATATATATATATATATATATATTAATATATATATATATATATATATATATATATATATATTGTGCTGTTTCTTATTTTATTTTCCAAAGTCAACACACACACACACACACAATAAAAGTAATTAACACAACGTGTACCTCTAAAATACAATTGTGCGGGCATTCACCCCTTACCATATTCTTTGGGATCAAAAACAAGGACGGCGCACCCAAAAGCTCGGACGTAGTGGAAAACACACCACGTGGTCAAAATACGAATTTTCGACCAGTCATGGCTCGATATAAGAAACACAATTTTTGATCTCCCCGGAGCTTCACCATCAAGATAAAAGGGAAGCAGAAACTTTCAACACTAGAGGGAGAAGCAGCCAGCTCAAACCACAGAGGGGCACATGGGCAGCTTGGAGCACACACACACACACACACAGAATTCAACAGTTCGCACAACAGGCAGTATCACTTATCAGAGAACATTCTTTCACCCTCTCTTTCTCTCACCTCGCTCACAACATATCGTCCTTCCTTTCCCTCTCACATTCCCAGTTCTTTTCTTTTTTCCTTTTTACAGCTTTACGGACTACATTTTTGTATAAAAAATAATTCTTTATTTTTTTTACGAAAATAAACAAATGATTATTTTACTTTATTACCGGCTTTATTTCATGAACAAAGTTACGCCGAGTCGACTCGTAAATATAATTCCCTCCTAGAATATATATTTATATATAATATATATATATATACGATATATATACAATATATATAATATTATATATATATATATATATATATATATATATATATATATATATATATAATTTAAAATTTTTCGGGCCAAATTTTCTTTCAAACATGTCAGATAAAATAAATTGCAACCAATATGTTTGCTTACTTTTATTAAAATCCTTTCATACTCACGGATACTTTTTTTACTTTTTCGCGTATAACAATCAGAAGATGTCAGAAATGAGCTGTAACGCTGACAGATGTTATTTTCATTCATTTCTTAAGGTGCCAAATAATTTCAACCTCATTCCGAAGTCACCTTTACTGGTGTGAATTATGGTAAGATATGTAACCGGAAAATTGTGTTGCTAAAATTTACTGGACATTTCTTCCTGCTTCAAATATAACGGCTGACAAATTGCTAGCGTTCATTAGAACGTAAAAATTATCCAATTTGTCCGACTTGATTTTCCGACGATTCATCCATTTGTAGACATCTAAAATAACATTCCTGTCTGTATTCACAAGATAAAAAAATAATGATCGATAATACAACTATTTTACACCAAGAAAACAGCCAAAGCAAACCACAGATTCTCGAGGCAATATTCACTAAAACACTTAAGACGTCAATTCATAGAATGAGTATGGATTCTGTAGTAATGTTCTAAAATGTTTGTAAAAAGAACAGTTTTTCATGCTTGAACACGTGCATGACCATGACATTGCAACATAAAAAGATTCCATTTTGGATAATTTTCACATTCTAATGAATGTTAGCAATTTGTCAAGCGTTATATTTGAAACAGGAACAAATGTAAAGTCATTTTTAGCAACACAGTTTTCCGGTAACATCTGTTACCATAAATCCCAGTCGAAATAATTTGGGTATCTTAAGAAATGAATGAAAATATCATGTCAAATTACAGCTCATTTCTGACATCTTTTAATTGTAATAACCGAAAGATTATCCTTGAGTATGAACGGATTTTATTAACAATAAGCAAAAATATTATTTGCAATTTCTGATATATATACATATATATATATATATATATATATATATATATATATATATATATATATATATTAACGATATAGCATGTTATGTCTATATATATATATTATATAGTTTTAGTTTTATATATTTTATATTTTATCTATCTATCTATCTATCTATCTATCTATATATATATATATATATATATATATATATATATATATATATATATTATAATCCAAATAAATAAGGTACGAAAAAATTAAGTACTACGTTTAAAACACTTCTTTAAAACACTGCTCAATAGAACAACAACATAATAAACAAAGGAGACAAAAGCAGTACTGTAGTCATTAAGTATAGAACTTACTACAAATATTTAAGATATGCTAGGAGAGGAAAATAACTACATATTGACTAACGATAATAAAGGTGCATAAATCGCATAAAATCTTTTAAAATATCTTATTTAAATACAATAGAATACTACTGAAAAAAATATTTTTTTACAGATTTTATATTCGAAAGCTGGCAATTTTTACGGACTGTAAACGATACATAAATCAAACACAAAAAACCAACTATCCAGGAATAAATGTCTGAATATATTCACACACCAGACCTTAGTAATGTTAAATTTCAACCAATTGTAGCTTTGCTAACATGTTCCAGCAGAAGACTGAACAATCTAATAGATAATATATTATCATACACCACAAAAATAAAAAGCTACATCAGATACAGTAAACATTTCGTAAATGTAGACCCAGATACACTCATTATAACATTTTGTGTAAACAGTGTGTACCGCAAACATAAACCACGAACTAGATAAATAGGCTATTATATTTTGAATTGAAAAGCATCCAGAAATTCTTTGCATACTGTTAACAAAATTTATTATACAGAGTATATTATTCTTTTAGACAGTTCATTCGAATTCAAGAACCAAGACTATATTCAAACAGGGACACCGATGGAGACAAAAAATTGCACTAAGATATGCAACACTCACACTAGCATATATAGAGGAAAAACAATACAACCAAATAGGACACAAATATGGAGAAAATATAGAAACAGAATTCACTAAATCATGGAAAAGGTATCTTTTGGAGATCGTGACGGAGAGACATAAATAAATTACACAATCTACTCCAAAACTTACTCTCTAAACTTATGTACACTCTAGAATATAGCTATAAGGAATTGCCATTCCTAGACATACTCATAAAAAACAATAACAATTGCATCATTACAGATATTTATCATAAAGCCACAGAAACCCAAAACACCTTCATTTTGAGAGTCACTACCTTAAAAGTTGTCTGAAATCCATCCACTACACCCGAGCACGATGAATTTGTATGATCATAGCTGACAAACCTCTATCTCGTCCCTCTTTTCGTTCAAATTCTAACTTACAACTCACCATTTTGATTTCCCATTTTCCACCCCACTTACCTCTCACACATACTTTGCCAATATAAATTCAAGAAATTTCCATTCCTTTTCACACTACTTGATGAGACATTGTCTTTTCAATGTCAAAACAAAATGTACAGTTTGTAGTAGACGATAATTTGTACATGTTCTAAACTATAATTTATAATATATATATATATGAGGAGCATATTGTATCTAAATATAGAAGTAGATAGCTTAACTTTTACTGTCTGTTTCAGGCTTGAAATCAATTTCTGGGCCAGATATACAACATGTGAGAAACTTTTTAAATATTTTAGGCAAAAAGAATTGGTTTACAGAATGTTTAGGATTCTTAATCATTTCTTCAGAATTTGGAAAATCGATCTTAATAATATCATATATTTACATATATTTAAAGAGTGCAAGAGAGAGAGAGAGAGAGAGATGTCTCTACATCTTCCAAAGAATGATAATACATCTGACAAGCTAAATGTATAATGAAAGAAGTTCTATTCTCAAAAGCTGTTCAAATATTCTACTTCTACGATGCTATTGTAACGATCAAATTTTCAAACATATTGTAGTCTAGACACTAATGATATATTAGTAATCGTCAACTGCTCCGTATTACACTAAAAAATTATCAAACATGCTGCAGAAACAAGTGTTTTGGATATTTATTCCTCGTAAAATATATGCAATGTTTTAGGTACAAATATTTTATGAATATTCTTAAATTATCATTCATTAGATGCCGACAAAGCTGGAAATACATGTGAATTTGCAAAATGGACGACGCATCCGTTCAGAGAAACGACATTTAGATTCGGTCTTTTAGATAATTTAATCAGTCGTTCACATGGTCACTGATTCGATGTTCACTTCTTCAGTCCTCTACCCTTTTGAACAAGTCAAAGCCTAACATTCTGCAAATACCTGAGCATTTGACGATTTAATATACGACCTTTTGTTCAGTTCACAGGTTCTTTTCTTGCTCATCATATAACCTTTTACAATTTAGTTTCCAAAGTGGACTCCGTACACTTTATCACAATCGATGATTGAAATACTGCCTTAACAAATTCGTGCATGAAGACAGAGTGAAAAGGGTTGGATATTTCCGTTTGATTTACTGATTAGGATGCTTGTCATCCAGAACCACTGGATCTATAAAAGCTCTATTATTTCTCGACTCGCTTAAAAAAATTATTCGTTATTTTATCCGGTATCACCTCTATTATATTATACATCAATGATTTACCGAAAAGTTTCTAAATAATTTTCTGAATTTTTTTTTTATATTCGAGCAATCAATGATGTTGGTAGTAATGCATCTATTTCCAATTATTTACAAACGGAATGCCATCATCATCTAATATTTGCCCTGGAATTAATGCTGAGTAAAAAAGTAAAAAAAAGAAGTTTTAGATATAAAAAGATTCTATACTATAGCATGTTCAGTTTCTTTATAAATTAATGCAACTGTTATGAAGGAAATATTTTACAAGACTATCTCTCTATAGAGTTTATCTGTGAAAGCAGTGTCACGCTTGTTAACAATTTTCTTACATACGGGGCGTAGAATTGCAAGTCGTGTATTCTCAATCTCTGTTGGCATTCTGTCATGGAAGTCGCCATAGAGGCATTTCTTCATTCTTTACACTACACTGACATCCATTATTCTAGTCAACAAACCAACTGCTGTGTAAACGATAAAATGGCGACCGGCCTCCATTAAATTATCCTCAGGAAGGAGCGTGCTGATGTTAAAAGAGCTTTACATACATCTACTTCGTCAAACCCTGAACAAGTGCTTCGTGCGAAATTCTTTTGTTCGATTCTGCTGTCTATTGGTCGAGTATTGGCCACATGGGGAAAACATCCTGCTGAGATTTTTGTTATGAATTCCCGGCAATCATTATTGAAAACACTCTAAAGGTGAAATTTAGTTTAATTAGGACTTGCTGTGGAAATGAAAACATTTCACCGATATATATTGTCACCTGGCATAGCCAAAATTGACGCGTATCTTCTTCCTGATTCCATTAATTCATATTATCATAACTGGGAAATAAAATTTAAGAAATCACGTTCACCCCAAACAAGGCAGTAATGCCACTGAGACGCAAAAGGTTACTGCCGTGGAAGAGTTAGAAACATTGCTAAGGAGCGCTAACAGAGGGACAGCAATAAAGAGGATTGACATTATAAAGTTATTTTTAAAAATGAGTGTTAATTTTATGTTGCTAAAAAGTAGAATCTCCTACAATTAGAATGTTATTTATAAAAATAAAGTTACCAAACTGACTCCTTTTTTAAAACTGTCTGTATCTCCTTTTGCATCTGTTTATATTCAACATTTGTTTCGATATTGGGATCATTTCAGTATTCGGTTCGATATCTGTTGATAGATATTCCAGGTCTCCTTTCTTCATGAGCTCTAGAAATGTCAACTCCGATATTCGCACTCAACTCACATCTATTGAACAAGTGAAGAGGCTTATCCCTTGCTTCCTGTTTAGGATGCGGTTTCCGGTTTTCTCTTTTCCAATCTTCTCACGTTTGTTTTTTTTCTCAATTGGAGTAGAGAGACTAGACTATCGCTCGGTTCACACTCCACCCTCGTCTACTGAACAGGTGAAGAGTCTCATCCCTTGTTTCCTGTTTAGGATGCGGTTTCCGGTTTTCTCTTTTCCAATCTTTTCACACCTATGTAGCCCCTGCACATCAGTGGCGTTACCGCCTTGCTCGGGGTGATATGATTAAAAAAGAATATTATGATATGATGTCTAAGCGTCATTTTTGTCTCCGTTTTCTCAAAAATCGTCCCTTGTTCCAATCCATGCTATTCTCTTAATGCTTCTGTAGAACTATATGTTTCTTTCCTGGTTTCTTCTCTATCTATGATAAGATTTTCAAGCATTCAATGCCATATTATATTACCATCCAGTAATCTTTCTTGATTCTAACGAAAATCTCTTGTTTCTTGATAGTTGGTTTATCTTTTGCTGAGCAACTGTCCCTATGATACTTCGGATTTCGCTATCAAATATATTAAAACACGTCTTAGATATTTCAAAGTTTGCACTTTGAAATTGGCATTGACAACCATATAAGCCGCCTTTTTAGGGTTAATGTTTAATCCTTTTCTCTTGCTTTACTTTATTAACTTCTGTAAATGTCTTATGGCTTACTTAATCAACGCTGTGACATCTGTTCTTAAAATATCACAAACACTCGACTCTCTAACTTTCAACAGACTACAATACAACACCCTATTCAGAGTTCGCTCAATCCTGTTGACTACACCCCGTATGAAAAAAAGGAAACCAATATAATTCCATCTTACTGCTTTACAATGGCGGATGATGGTATTTCATTCATACGTGCATTCATATGTGCTCCATTTATAATGTCTTCGGTTGTACCTAAAATGGTAAATGTTAATTTCTTTTGACTAAATGTTATTATCAGGTTTCCGTAAAAGTTACTTACGTTCATAATTGCATATCACAACGTAATTTCTGTGGTGTGGTAGTCACATAGAAATTGATTTCTTAATGTGTTATGTAAATACCACCAAATCTCGAAGCTAAAAATTTTAATAACGATCTCATGGCCCTTATTTTACAAGAGTTCAACGTTGGGTCTTTCTAGATCAATCTACGATCCTCAGTGAGTGTACTATATTTTCGGTCTTTTTCTACTCCTAAGCTATGATTAGCATACCTTTGGTCGCTTCGACGTGATATAATGGTTATTAAGTGTGTCTTCCCAGAAGAGATTTAGGAACGCAGTGGTCTAATGCAAAACATATCCAGGTACGGCTTGCGTAAGTGACCATGTCCCAGTCATCTACTAACTAAGGATAAAACTCCGGAGAATGAAGAGGCCCAGTACATCATCAAGGCTGCAATACAACACGCTTGTGAATGACCGCGCCCTGAAGACGAATACACTAAAGAAATATGAATAACAAATTGGAAAAAAACACTCAAAATGGGACTCACTAAAGAAAGCGATGGTGACCTCAGTGAACAACACCCCCACCCGCCCCCCAAAAAAACAGCAGAAGTAAAAACGAGTGGATGACTGAAATGATTCTACGCATGATGCAAAGGAAACAGAAAATAGCGCCAAGACATGTAAAAGAGTACAAGAAACTACACAGAGTTATGAGAAACAAACAGAAAGGATGGAACAATCATATTGGTGAAAGAGGCAATACTCCAGCGATAGGAAGAGTATATAAAGGTTTTTTTTGCGACAGGAGAGAACAACCGAGAATACACAAGGAGGAGGATGAACCGGGAATATTCAAATCCGAACTGGAAGCTGCAATGGCCAAACTGAACAGAAACAAAGCAGCTGGTCCAGACGGCGTCGTAATAGAGCTGCTGATAGCCCTGGAAAGATATATCATAGAAAAAATTACTGACATAATAAAGGAAATTTATAGTAGTGGAATAATACCAGACAACCTATGCAAGTCGATATTTATAGCGCTGTCGAAGAAACCAGGTGCAAACGAGTGCAAACGAGTGAAAACTACACAGAACTATCAGCTTAATGAGTCACATTACAAAACTGATTGTCAGAATCCTGATGAATAAAGCGAGAAGCAGAATAAGGCCAAAGATAGGACAGGAACAGTGCGGGTTCGTCAAAGACACTCGAACAAGGAACGCCATATTTATGATCAGGATGCTCTCCGAAAGAGCAATACAAATGAAGAAATACTTGTACTTATTCGACAAGATACGACACAAAGAATTGATGGAGATGCTCGGCAGCCTGGACATTTTGGGAAAGACATCAGAGTAATCAAGATTCTCTACTGGCAGCAAAGAGCCTGCATACGGTCAGGTAACGATTTCATCAGATTTACAAAGATAGAAAGAGGCATAAGACAAGGATGTGTCTTTTCACCGGATTTGTTCAACTTGTATAGCGAGAATATTTTAAGGGCCCCAGATGCTACTCCAGGATTTATTATTGGGAGCCATAAATTGAACAACATAAGGTATGCAGATGATACATTGCTGATTGCAGACACGGAAAGAAAACTACAAACCTCCTACGGAAGGTAGCGGTGGAGAGTGACAAGAAAGGACTACAAATAAACATTAAGGAAACTGAATGCATGGTCATCAGCAAAAGTTGCAACCCAAAATGTCAAATACAGGTGGGGGATACCAGAATCAAGCAAGTACAAAAATTTAAATACCTAGGAAGTGTTCTAACAGGAGATGGAAAGTGCGACACAGAGATCCGAAGGCGAATTTGCATGGCAAAGGACGCGTTCCAGAAGCTGAGTAAAGTACTAACACACAGGAAAATTTCACTAGAAACAAAGAAAAGAGTGCTGGATTGCTATGTGATGTCAGTTCTTCAATACGGCAGTGAATGCTGGAAAATATCATCAAAAATGAGGACAAAACTGGAATCACTGGAAATGTGGTTTTACAGAAGGATGCTGCGGATATCTTGGACTGAGCATGCAAGCAACGATGAGGTGTTGGAAAGAATGGCAACAAAAAGGAAATTAATACTAAGCATCAGGAAGGGACAACTGGAGTTCCTGGGACATGCACTAAGGAAGGAGATCTTGGAGAACCTGATACTGACAGGCCAGATAGAAGGAAAAAGAGACAGGGGAAGGCAGCGGAGAACATATTTGCAGGGCCTGATCAGGTGAATGACGGAACGGGTGTTGCGAGGTGTAACAGGAACAAACATATTAAGAGCTAGAAAAGATAGGGAGACGTGGAGAACCATAATCGCCTACGTCCTGAAGAGACAGGGCACATAGAAGAAGAAGTGAGTTCGATCTTCATTGGTTGCTCCATACTTTTACCTTTGAGTCACATCTAAGCTACGCTTAGTAAATTTTGAGGAAATTCGTCGAGGTGTAACTGTTAGCAACTATGTCTTATTAGATCAATTACAACTGAGTAGAAAATTCGATCCTCACTGGGAATTTTATCTTTTCATCTATATGTCACATTTATTCTCTGATTAGCAAGCTTTTGTCCACTTCTACTTAGTGTAATCTTTAACAAGCTTGTCTTACTAGATCAATTACAAGTAGTAAGTAGTAAGTTTGATCTTTATTTTTTCCGGTTTGTGCCAAATGCAATTTACACTTAAAACATCGTGTATTGGGTATCGTAACTTGATGCAATGCTTAAGAAGTTTGTCTTCTTACATCAATTAAGATTTAGTAGTGAAGTCAATTCGCACTCCATAATTTCGACCTTGTGCCATATATGGGTTTAGAAAATTCTTATATCCAAATCTCAGATTTAAGAGACACAATAAGCATTTTATATGTGGCTTTTTTTGTGATATAATTTTAAGTAAGCTTGTCTCAAAATCAATTCTGAATGATTTAGCTTCACACGGGGTGCTGCATACTTTAGATCTTGTACAACATATAAGTTACGTATAAAAATTTGACACATGCAACCTTTACTAAATTCCAATGAAATTTCCTCTAAATTCTCGATTCTACGTTGTTAGAGGATTTCATTATTAAAGGGTTATTTCTTAAGTAAGGAAGATAAAATTTTTCTGACAAGAAATTCTAGACTCTATCAAAGTATATTTTTATTATATAATATTGTTTGAATTCTCTAGACGTTGTTTCTTAACCAAAAAACTTTAACATTTCGAAAATTAGAATTATTTTGGAAACTAATGCATTTTAATCAATGCCAATTTGAAAACAATTTTGAATGATGAAAGGAGCAGTACCCAGGTGAAGAAATGGATTCTCTTCGACTGAAAGCAATAAATGTCAGCTTCAAACTCTCCAAAGAGACATGAAGTTTTATTTTGAATACAACTGGATTCCAAAAAATGCAAATTTTAAAAAGACCGAAAAATGCCAGAAAATCTTTCAAGCTTTAGATAAAAATGATTAGCATTGCATATATCGAAGGCAGCTGGTGGGTTTTAGAATACCAGTCTTTTAAAAATATTTCCATGGGTAATGTTAATTCTTGATAAACTTTGAGGCGAATATTTTTCGAATTTTAATCCATCTTTTCAAAGCGCATAATGAATGTTGTATTGAATGTCTACGCTTTTAAATCTTTCTGTATTAATGCTTGTATTTCTCAGGACTTTATTTTTATGGACGCGTAGCAGACTGTTAGATGGTTGCTTTCTCAACAGGACACCTTAGTTACCATATGTAACTACTTGATGAAACCGGCCTGAGGAGGTAATCACAGTATTCCGATCTTTGGAAAGTGCTTGAAAACGATACGAAGGGTTGACCCAAGCATTGTAAATAAAATTAGATAGAATAATTAGCATGTGAGAGACATCTGGGGGTTGAGCTAGCACTAACTGATAATTCATCGTGTCTCAGATTTTAAGTGTACTGGCGTTATTCAAAATGTTGGTCACACGAGATAATGAGATTTCTCCTACAAACTGTAACAATGGTTTCCCAGCGTAGTTGTATTTTAAACTACAGGATTGTCTGTGGGTGTTTAACAAACACAAGGGTGCCTGAGGATGTATCTGAAACATTTACTGGCTATCCAGCCTAGTAGGAAAGCAGATTTGGATACGAGCATCCAGCAACCATCCTTGATTGCTGGACATTATTCGTTTTTACTCTCTATAAAAAAACTTCCTGATATCAATCTGTTCTAAATTTTGTAGTTGATGCTGATGGCAAGTACTTATTCTTGTCTGAATGGCAGTTTTGATCGGTTTATAAAAACAAATTTAGAAATTGATCTAAAATTGTCTTATAAGCTGATACTAACTGGGGCAAGGAATGGCTTTTTAATTTTAATGCCTTCAAAGCAAAACAACTTTTACTCAACTGAGAGAAACATCTTTCTCTTCTATCAGCATGTCAAATACAAGTCTCCGTAAGATTACTGTTTTTCAGGCTACCTTTTGACTGAGATGAAGCGAAAAGATTGAATTGTTCAGCATCTAGTTGGTTAAATGTGTGGTGCTAGGTTATTTTCTCTCAATAATCTATCTTACATATTCATAAATTCACTTTCGCCCCTGCTTTGAAAATGATACCCCATCTAGTCTAATTACTTATAGATATTTTATGAAATCCAAAGAAGAATCTGCAATGTTATTGGTCTTGGCTTGGCTTCTTGGCTTCAGTCACTTTCCCAACTCCGTAATGTAGCTTTCTATTTCCTTTTCTATAAATAATTTCATTGTAATTGTTCAGACGGACATTTCGCAATGGTACCTTGACTTTATAAATTTAAACGCAGTACTAGATTGACGTGAAGTTCTCATCATTTTACGATTGAAATGGCGAGATATAACCGTAATTTCTATGCTAACAGTTTCTTCTGTCGCACTTCTTGTTTGTAGAAATTTCTTCTGGCTTCTTGCTTCCCGGTCTACTTTGATATTCATAAGTGTAAATTCAATGCTATTCGTTATCTTGTGTTCTCTTAATGCATATTCTTTTATTGTTTTTCACTCTTTAATACATTTGTATTAAATTGTCCAATATGTAATAAACCCCTGCGTATAAATGGCTATATTCCTTTGATTTAGGGGAAATTATTTTTTGAGAAAATTGGATATATCATTCTAATGAAGAATTTCAAAATTTCATCAAATAGAAGGAGTAATAAGATCAATTGTAGTTCGGCAAGAATAGTTATTACAAGCTTCATATCGAGTGCCTGTAAACAATCAGAGCTGAATAACTCTCTCGCCTTCGAGTATGCAACATTATGCGTGTGGAATACTCAGATATGATATCTCTAGTTGAGGATTTCGAATGCTAGACTGATTTGTTTTTTAAAACCTTATCAACCTTTGTGTTTTATTTCAAGCCAGTAAATATTTTTTGTTTTTAAGAATTTTTTGCAGATAGTAATTATTTACTAATACCACTCGTACTAATTAAAGCATACCTGTGGGAAGTAGACGTTGATTCATAACTTTACTAAGGTTATCTTCGCTTAAATGGATATAATAAAAACAATTGGAATCGGAAAACCGTTTTCCGATTTCAGATTTCCCGTCTTTATCGATTACCAACGTCAAAGCTTACAGAACTTACGGTGATCTATCTAGATACTGACCATGCCCAAATTTGTTTATATTTGTCAGTCATATGGGAACCACTGCTTCATGGTGTTATGCTTCTTTTGGTCGAGATATCTTGAAAGCGTTTGAAAGTGTTTAGACCGCTGGTCTTCTATGCAAGATCTAAGGCGACAGACGACATTTTTTTAATTTTTAATTCAATCTTTCCAATTGAAACATAAAATGAATTGCATTTTGAACGGACATGCTTCCAGTTCTTTTAACACGAACGCTGGTGACCCTCATGGCTCTATCCAAGGACCTACGCTGATTCTAGTTTTCATCAAGGATCTTACCGTTGTCATCAATTCCTAAGTAGGCATCTATGCTGATCACACCATCATTTACTCCTGCCCCCCCCCAAAAAAAAATCTACCAACGCTGACAAAGTAAACGTGACTACAGTTCTTGAAACGGACCGCCAATCAGTGGTTAACTGAGGCAGGATATAGCTTTTAAACTCGAATGCGTCCAAAACAAAACTACTCTCCGTTAACAACCACAGAGAAACTTTCCTGCCAGCATTGAGAGCAACCCACTACGCCTTCCTGAACTCACGTTTTAACCGGCCTGAATTGAAAGGAAGATATCAGATCAGAAGTACGAGATAAACAATTAACATAAAACGTAGGGTTATATCTATTACTATATAAGTTCACGAAGAGAAAGGGGAAATTACTTCAAAATTACTTCGAAATAACTGCCATTAAAGTATTTATATAAAAGACACAGGGGAGCTACCTTACAGTGGTGGAAATGTTAATATTGCAATTTCCCTTTTAACTATTGTCAAAAATTTATTTGTGGGTAGCAGAATAACCATGCTACAAGTGTCACTGCAGGTAACAATCTCTCTTCTGGTCACCCCAGCACGGGCTAAGAATATAACGCTAAGGTTGAAGGCTACTCGAGTTTGGTTAATGTGAATGGCTAATGGCGGGTGGAGTCAGTAAAGAAAAATTGGATTTCCCGACAGTAAATGAATGCAAGGTAAGCTCTAATGAGAAACAAGTTTATTGTGGAGTGAGTCTGTGCACTACAGAGATGAACAAACCTCGGCTTGAGAGGCACATTCGGCTCTTTGATATTAAAAACGCAGCACGTGGAAATATGTTGGTTGATATCCTTTTTCCACTCCAATTAATATCTAAATTTATTTATAAATGGAACTTTGTCTCTGTGTCTGTGTCCGTTACCTATAGACTTCGAAACGGCTGAACTGATTTTCTTAAAATTTACACAGTTATACTATAAGCTTCTGCGAGGGTTCTTAGCTAGATTTTGTGTCGAATTAACCCGATAAATATCGAAAATCGATAATCGAAAAAATCGGGTTATAAAAGAGTGGTCCAATTTTAATCAAATTTGACACACTCATAGACAAAGACAAAAGCAAAGATATTCAGAAATTTCAAGGTTGCAGTTCTTACAATAGTGCAGAAAATTCATAATACCCTGATATCGGAAATCGATACCCCCGATATTCTATCGAATCTGATCAAAATCAGTTTTTTAACCCTTTTATTTTACTTTTTGCTTCAGGCTTGGCTCTAAGTAGATATATTTGTAGTTCTTAGTCTCAGCCATGATACCATTTACTCAGAAGACTTATTTAGTCTTCAAAATTCAGTTTACGACGAAAAAAACTTATTTGATATCGATACCAAGAAATCGAAATTTGACTTACATCCATTCATTTTTCTTTCAGTCTACGGTTTCGCTTTAACTGGAAACAAATATTGCTTTTTAGTCTTTCGTGCCAACGTCCAAAGCGTCTGAGTTCCAGGACCATGGATTAGTTTTAAAGCTTTCATTACACGTGAGCAACGCCGGGCTATTCTGATAGTATAAGATAAATAAGAAAGAAATTAAGGTTTATAATTATTTACTAAGTATGATTTGAGAACCCATTGGATTAAAACATAAGTTTAATGTTAATGTGACAAAGACAGATGTTTATATTTTGTTCATGCCTCAAACATCTGATATATATTGTATATATATTAATTAATTTTGCCATCCCTCACATACTATTTAATAAAGCCGACTGAAATAATCTACAAACACACACAAGGTCCTCGCAAGAATACAGAAGGTTCTGAATTTCAATGGGCTTTACACAAATCATGTCAATGAGGCTTGTAATATTTTATAGTTTTTTTTCTCTAGGTTTCAATAGTGAGTCCCCATCACAGTTTTTAAATCTTACTATATATTTATAAGAAAATCCACATTTTTCTCATCTAATTTTGAAACCCTAGGCTTCTATTCGATTGTATGTTATTAGTGGTGTCTACGTTTTTGACTTACGATCCAGTTTCCTCTTAACATCGGTAATTAAGCTAAATTGTTACGTTAATTTTACATTAGTTAAATTAGGCTGTCCCCATCTTTATTTCCATATACATTTTCACTACATATTAGCCAATGTTTTCTCTGGCTATCTTCAGCTGATTGAAATTTGAACCCAACCCTTATTTTTGGTCACTGACCTCGTTCATGAACCATGCCACTTCTTTTGTCATTGCTATCTTTAAGTTATTTGTTATATTTTTTACTTTGTATTGAAGACACAGTCCTTTGGGTCAAGTCACTAGACTTAATCAACGCTCTAACACATGTTTTAACGTTTCAGCTACAGCCAAATAGTTAACACTCAAGCAAAAATAAACAGTACATTGTTACAATAATATTGACCAACAAAATATTTTCGTCTGCGGCTATATTGTGTTGATTACGTCGGTTCTCGTCCGATCACCGAAGGGAAGCAACATCGAGCTTGGTCAGTACTTAGATGGTTGACCATTTGGAAAAACCATGTGCTATAAACGTAAGGACTAAGAATGGTCTACTGGTCCTCTAAGGTTGAGTGCAGTGCTAACAACCCGGCCTCATAAAAAAACGTTTGTTACGGAAACAGTAACAAAAATTTAGTGCCTTACACACCATTGGGTGTAACAGAGTTAGATGATGAATACATTTTTATAGCAAAATGACAATCAGGGCTTCACTAAAATAAATATAACATTTTATTTTTAAAGTAAAATTACCAAAATACATTTTATGACCAACAAACTATATATCTAAAACACATAACTTTAACCTGAAAATATAATATTGTGTAGAAAATGTCTATAATTGTAAGCATAAAATAAAGTGTGTATATATATATATAAATGGCCGAAATTCTCTCTCTTTCTCTCTCTCTCTCTCTCTCTATATATATATATATATATAAAGAGAGAGAGAAAGCGAAAGATAAAATTTCGGGCATTAATAATCCATAGAGCATAATATGTTGATAAACAAAATCAAATACCCAATATCACGAGGGAAAACATCGAAAAAAGAAGCGTTACATTTTACCGGATTTTACTCTTTTTGTACATTATATCAAATTCTTCTCTTAAAAGAGGATTATTCTTTTCGAACATACTTCAGTAGTCGCCCGTATTTATTTTTCTCAGCTTAGAACTAGATTAATTTATGCAAAAAGATATCATTCCTATATTTATTAAGACGTAAAAACAGTTCTAACATAGTGTAGTATTAAAAGTTGGGTAGTTTAATATGAAAGATTTAGAAAAATTGGGGTCTCCAAACTTCAGGGAAATTCTAAACAAATGCAAATTAATCGATTCTAATTCAAGGACATTATTATAAATGTTTAAAATGTTAAAAAATGTTAACTTATTTTGTTTAACATCGTATTATCCTGTATGTGTTATATATAGGTTACGCTAAAATTTAAATAATTTTTAACACAAGTTTATGGCATCAGCTAAATATATGCTATAAATAGTTATTGTTAGTCATTTTATTATGAATAGTTAATGTTGGTATTTTTTATATAAAACTGTATTTTTATAATGTTTTGTTTTTGTTTTGTAATTCACCATTGGCCCATAGCTGTGACCCTAAAAGGGCAGGGTGGACGTTCTAACAACGGCATTTAACAGTTGGTTACACGCTCCCGAAAACCTTAAATCAGTGGCCTTGCTGCTGAATGTAGTCTATCGTCATAACCCGGAATTTTAAAAATTCTAATACAAATTAAAACTGTATTTTCTGATGTTTTTATCTGTTTTGTCAACCTTTAATATCAATTCATATTTCTTTAATTCTTTTAGACAAATGATTTGTAATTAAATTTTAAAAAGTAATACGAGAGTAATTATATTCAAAATGTTTTTTTCATTTTGAATTGTTTTATTATATGGAATTGTTTAATAAATGGAATATGTCATGCCGCTTCACGTTTTTTCAAGAAAAAAAGCATAGGAATAGTAAAATAAAATTCAAGTTAAAACCCAAAATATATTCTTCGTGACCTTGTGATTAAATGTCAGACATTTAGTAGGTGAAAATGGAGATGTTTAAAAAATATCTAATCACAAATTTCAACGCTTTAAGAAAGTTCTAATAACAAATGAGATATTTTCTTTAATCGATTTATTTCTAACTACCTTTCAGTATTTAATTAATTTCCTGCTAATGTCGTTAGCGTTAAGTGTTTAATATTGGTAACAAAACATTTTAATAGTATTTCTAAAATCAATATTTGTACAGCTAGCACCAAGAATGGAAGAAAATATCATGGCCTGTACTTTAAGTGTGTGAACTAAATATTTGCAAAAAAATTATTAATTTTTGTTTATTCTGTGTGTGTGTGCGTGTGTGTGTGTGTGTGTGTGTGTGTGTGTGTGTGTGTGTGTGTGTGTGTGTATTACGGCACATTAACCTCAATTTGTTATTTAATGCCGACAAGATATTTACAATATATTTGTATGAATAAAATATGTATTCTTGGCAAGAAATCAGATTATAAACCAGGTTTCATTGACGTATTTTTGCAAAAATGATTTTGTAGAGATTCAGATGTAGTGATGGTATATATATTTTATTCAAAAACATATTGTGGTAAAACAGTTTTTATTCAAATATATATTGATATTAAAACATTTTTTATTCGAAGATATATTGCCGGTAAAAAAATGTTTTCTTCGGTTTCCTTCAAAAATTTATTGTTTGCAAAATTTTCTCTAAAAACATGTATTGCTAGTAAGATATCCCTCTCGAAAAATGCATTGCTGAAATTCTTTCTATAAAATCTGTTTTTATATTTTCATAGTGACCCCGGTTTGGGGTTAAGTATTTGACCATAGGTAGCAGCCTAAGAAATATTGCAACCTGTGTCAGGGACGATCTGAGAAAACAACAATTGAGAAGTGTTTTCATGCTCGTCAAAACATTCCGGCCATATGCCTTGCAGCTGGATATAGTTTATCGTCGTGCCCAGAGCAATCGTTAGTTTTGATTCAGTGACCATTTCTATTTGTATCATGCAAATATGATTTAAAGAAAACGTTCCGATTGTTAAGAAGTGTTTGTTGTTTGCATCGTTGTAGTCAATCAACAGTGTAATATTGCCATATTTTGCCTTATAACTGTGTTTTTATCTGTTATCAGCATCCTCTTTATGTGTAATCGTAGAGATACTGCAATTTTAGCTGATAACATTGCAGGTTTCCTTTTGGAGAATTATTTACTTATGCGTGGTGTGTCTTTGACAAGTAAATCTGGTGTAACCTACCCCTCTCCAACAACAACAAATGTCCTACTTGAAGGATTGGCCTAATCACTTCTTTGATTGATTCGTTGATTCTCTCAGGGGAACATTTCACACTTGTCGTATGACTTCAGTATATGAAGCCATCACCCAGGCATGCCGCATTCAAGCTTACAGTACCTGGTATTCCTAAGCAGTCACCTATCTAGGTACTTACCAGTATCGACGCTGCTTACCTTAACTGATGGTACCGGTGTTTCAACGTAGTCTGACATAACATACGAGTTCTTAAAATATTTGCAAAAATTCGTTTCATATGCCAGGCAAAAACGCAAATCATCTTATATTCAGTCAGTCAGTTAATTTCCATACACTATACACGCTTGGGCGAGCAAGCATTATTGGTTGCTCGCCCAGTTGGTTGCATTATTTTCTGCTGGTGACTACTTGTCAATCAAGGCTAAAGAATGCAATTTGTACTACTATTCAGGCTAATGTTTGAAGGGGAAGATATTCATACCTTTTAAAACGGTATTTGTACGTAAATCAATAAAATGAATTTGACTGGAATTCAAACTAGGCTCTCCGATTTTTTAATTCAAGATTATATTCTTTACACCACAATGCACGTCTTTACTCATATTCACGTTTTTTATAATCACTTTTATATATTCACAAATTTTTATATTATATGTTCACGCACATTTTAAATTTACATTTACTAAAAAGATAGAATAATTTCCTTTCAAATTTTCGGAAAGTGATAACGTTCATGGCTCACGTTTGGTAATTTCTTACTTTTATCTATTCATTTTACGCCGTTTGACGGATCTTATCTATGGCGTCTAAAATGACTGAAATTAGTATTGTAACTTTTATATCAAATACGAGAACAGCGTCTCATAATAATAGATTTTAGAGTGTTAATATTTTTCATTGAAAGTAAATGATCAAGGGATAAGATGTACAAATTTTCAAAAATTCGCATGTTCTGTAGAGGGTGAGATGAAAAGTTGATTGGGGGTGACTATGAAAACCAGTTTGTTCTTTTGTGTGTACGTCAGTTAAGCTGAAATATTTTTGTTTTAAATGTGCATAAATTTTCAAAGCGAAAAATTCGAGAATAGTTCAAATGTGGAAAAAGACTTATGTTTCATATCTGCACGTCATTCTTCTTGATCGACATGAGAACTGTTCCGAACCCCCTTCAGATATAAAATTATGGCATCAACATTAAAATAAACATTCCAAATTACATTTCTGTACGAAGCTCTGCTACTTTATATGGACAAGTTGAGAAACCCAAATAACAGATTTAATTAAAGATTAAATCTGATAAAATTTTATTATTGAATAAATCACTTGAGAGATTTCGAATCGATACAGAATCCTTTCCAGAAACAACTAATGTTTATTAAAGGGAAATTTAATCAAAATGTCAGAAGTACCTGGCCAAATTTTTCAAAGGATAATTCAACCGACTAAATTATCTCTGTATTTAATTTGAATTCAATGCGCAATTATTGACTTAACATTGCTTTCAGGAATAGATTTATTAAATAAATAAAAGGTCTCTTAAACAGAGGCCCATCTGACAAACACCAATTTCAAAAAACAAAATTAAATTTTCCTTTGTGTTGGGAAATACTTGAAAGCGTAATAATTTGATGCAAACGGGGCGATATTAAAGTTTATATAATTAAGCTTTGCTACATGTTTCGGTTGTCTTTTGAGATTGCTGATTTATGTGATTACAAGGTTTTGCTTTGTAATAAATGTATGTTTGGGGCTAGTATTCTAATCTTTTTGGATTGTAAAAATTACATTCTTATCCAGACTATTTCATCTTTTCAATTTGTCGCATTAAAAATTTAAATGGATATTTTCGAAAATGTTACAGTACTGTGATCATTAGAATATTTTATGAGAAATATTTTAAAATAATATTATTTTCGAAAATTAAAAACCGCTGTAAACTCCTCAACAGAAAATTAACATCTACCGCTTCTTCTTCTTTCTTTTTTTAAAAATCATATCACCCCGAGCAAGGCGGTAACGGAACTGATGTGCAGGGGGCTACATAAAAGAAAGATTAGAGGAGAGTGAAGAGAAGGACGAACCAGTCAGAAAGGAGCAAGAGAAGGATGGGAATACAGGTGTGAGGACAGTTGCAAAGGTGTAGAGAAAGGAAAGGATATTCAGGGCGGTGTGGAAAGAACTAGGGTCAAGTAGTTAAGAGATGAGTATTGACCTTGCATTTAAATTCCTGGATATTGTAGCCGTCAGGAAAGCAAGAATAAGAAAGCGAGTTCCACAGGCGGGAAGTGCGAGAAAGGAAGCTGTAGGAGTAGAATTATCGTCTGCATTTGGTTGATATAACTGTGAATAGGTGAGACCCAAATGCCAGTGTGTTTGCACGAGTAACTACCTGTTGCGGGGGCACCAGTGACTTAAGTTCGTCCGAGCAGAAGCCATGAAAGTATTCATAGAACAGATAAAGGGACGCCACATCTCGTCGGTGGGAAAGTGACTGTAGTCAAGCCGCCAAGTCAGCACTTATCACATTACTGATTCTCCTTTAGAGCCTGTCAAGAACACGGAGATGAACAGCGGGGGCACCAGACCATATATGGCAACAGTACTCCATGCAGGGACGAATGGTTGATTTGTATATATGCAGAATGGTTTCAGGTGGCAAAAACATTCTGGCCCGACACAGTGACCCAACCTTCATAGCAGTGGCTTTAGCTATTGACTCAATGTAGTGGTTCCACTTGATATATAAGAGAGGGTAAGGCCTAGGAGGCGCAGAATATTGCTCTCGGGGAGACACGCTTGGTCCATGCTTATGGGAGGCAGGAGAGGTTGCCTCTGATGATTGACAGATAGCGGCTTGATCTTAGACGCATTGAAATTTACGAGCCACTTCGTACCCCAATTCACCACAGAGTATAGATCCCTTTCACGATCAGCTGCGAGATTATGTTTGTCCGTTACGCTGGGATTCTTTCTGATGTGGGCGTAAATTGTGATGTCATCTGCGTTTGTATACTGTATTAATGTTTATTTTTTCACTCCACAGTACTTTTTGCCCTGTACACTACTGGCCTTTTATTTACTTTTATTTACTTATTTATTTACTTCCCACGCCTTGACCAGGCATCAAATAGTTCTGTTGATTACTAAGTGTTGTTCTCTTTCCCTGTTGCTTTCAAGATACACTGTGTAGGTAAAAATCTTCAACAACTCTACTTTCATTATATGACCGAAAAATTATTATTCCCTGTGTTTTATTTCTTTTCATTTCCTTTAAAACCTTCTATTCGTTTACAGACTTCATCCATTCTATTCTCATTGCATCTTTTTGTAAAATATTCATCTCTGAGATTATAGATTTAAGTATAGATTAAGATATACTGTCGCATGTAATAAAAATATATTGTTTGTATATATTTGTGAAAAAGTCATAACCAATGATTTACAGCATAGTATTAAGAAAACTATCTATTTTTCATAGTTTCTCTATCATTGTGTGAAAATTATAGAGTGTGCAGTAAAAGAAAAACAGTAAATTCTGAAAGACTATGCGGTTGAAAAATTAGTGACGACTGATGTTAACTAAAAAAGTCAAGAAAAACTTTCTGCACATTTCGTCAGTCCGCACATGGGATGTATTTTGAAAAATAAGTTAACTTACGCTCAAAATCGGGGATCTGTTTAGTCATACAAGAAAGAAAGACTAAATTTCTTTGTAAATAAATTCAAAATGAAGAGTCAGAAGATCGAGTAGCAATTAATCATTCATAAAAGAACGGCTCAGAGATAAGTAATTACATGCGAGTCGAATAATTATCCAAGGCCATTAATATTTAAAAAAAGGTTAATTATTTCTTACAGTTAAAAGAGTAATAAAAATAGCCTTTCTTTTACTAGGCACCTCATAGAAATTAAACTAAAACAATTTAGATAAAAGATAGCAATTATTTCACTCAAAAAATGTATACTTTTTAATGAATTATTATCGTTCTTAACAATATTGTAAAAGATATTATTTCTATAAGAAACAAATATGTACCTTATTCCTCTCAGGTAACAACGTCATACACGTCAGGCATAATGATATATAGACCCACTCCGGATATTACATTTGGCACTCAGTAACCTTCAATAAATTCAAGATACATAAGCAGGTTAACTCGGTGTTTGTTTGGCTGCATATCAATGAATAATGTATCCCAATAGAAGCTGGTATACCGCGAAACAAATACACATGTCGAAATTTAAGTTTATTTAGTGCATTAGGAAAGTATTTTTAAAAAGTTTGTTGCTAGTAATTATTTTTTCTATAAAATTGTATTGCTGGTATTATTACTATAAAATGTCTTTATAATTTCATAATGTTTTATCTCCCCACTCTGGAGCTAAGTATTTGCCAATATATAAGACCTGAGAACGACTGCAATTAAGAGGTGGTTCCACGCTCCTCAAAGCCTCCCGATCATAGGCCTTTCTGCCGGTCGTAGTTTGTCGTCATTTTGGGGACGTTAGTTGACTTACAAAATGATCTCTCATCCACCATATAGGTGGCTCTCCCTAACTTCTAAAAACGTAATTGACTAAGATGAACCTAAAACATAAGAAAGAGCCTCAAAAATATATATAAACCCACACCGGAGAGGAAAAAGGAGATTTTTTATACTTCTCAAAGAGAATGTAGAATATATGTTCACAGAAAATAATAATAAGCCAAAGATCCACCGCCTGAAAATAATTGATGAATTTCGGACTTGTATGCTATGTAATTATGTAATTATATATATGATACATCAAATCTCGTGTTTCTATTAGTCGTGTGTAACCAGACAATTCACCGAAAGACAATTTGCCAGCTGACATAGAGAAAACTTGTTCAATGCTTTATGTCTTTAGAAGTTCAAGCGCTTTTCCATTTTTTTACTTTTAGAAAAATTAATTCTAAGCCCTTCAGTCGTCAATATAGAGGTTATCAAAACAGAACGACGAGACAGAAAACTTTTATTCGAGAGATATACTTATATTGTTGATAATCCTAGAGAATCTAAAAGTTACTAGATTTGCAATGAAAACTGTGCAACGTAAGACTGACTACAATTGATGGTGCAATTATCAGAAAGCCTTCGATAAAGTCACATCCACCAACACTTGGACAATTCACCGAAATTCTCTAAAAAATAAAGCTAAATGAGAGCTTGAACTTGAAAAAACCTAAATCGTCGACTAATTGTCCTGTCTGTGAAATTTACCTGTGAACTCTCTGTCGGCGATTTTTTTTTTCGGCCAACTGTAAGTCATATGTGAAGATAATTTTACAGATGCAGACTAAAGTTATCATAGTCGGTTGCTAGATAGAGTTGTGATAGAAATACTGATTTACGCCACTCATATCAATATCATTTTCTTCTCATGATTTACAGACAGGTACCAGTCGGCTTAATCGATCAGAAATGAAAGCTAAATTAATTACAGTGAAATAAACAAAGAGCGGTTGAAATTCAGATTTTTTTTCAGATGTTGTATCTGTGTGAAGAGTCATGAAAAGAACTCAGATCGACGAAAATATTCGCAATAAGACTCCTCAATAAGAATCACGGACGACCAACTTTTAGTATATGCAACTGTATATTTTTTGGCGTGTTTAATATGAGAATGATTCAGCATAATTATCAGTGGTCGTTCAACTTGGATCTGCTATGTTTTGTTTTAATAATTTGAAATATATAAACAAAAAACCAAATCTAGATTCTCAAATTTTTTTTAGGGATGTGATAGTTTTTTGTGACGATATTCTAAAATATTTACCAGCAACAGAAATAATTAAATCCTTTTTATCACATGCCGCTCGATTCAAGAAAAAATCATTTTCCTGCCATCTCTCTCCATGCCTTAAAACCTTCATTGATTAGGATAGGTTTAGACTTTCATTTAGTGGTCAACCCCTACTTGGTGTTTCCACATCTAGTTTTACTTTTCATACTAAAAACATCTTCTAGTTTGTCTCTAGCTAATCTGATATTGAGTAAGATATCAAACTAATCGAAATATATGGACGGTAAGAAGTAACTAAATGACTATAAATAATCCAATAGTATGTGATTAGGATCTTGTGGGATTCTTCTCGGTTAAGTTAATTTATTTGGAATGAAGAAATATTTAAATCAGTGTCGCTTACTGGAGGTGGTTTACACTTCTACCAATTTATATACTTCCAGAGAGAGTTCATTAAAGTAGTGAAAAGAATAGTTCCCACACCATCTTTATCTGAAAAGCTTTTATTAATTCACTAGCGTCGCCATCTTACATATTTTTTAAAGATCTATTTTGACATATTCGACTGTCCGGTGAGTGACATCAGAGTTCTTTCGCTTCTATTCTTCCAAAAATGAATTCTAAACTGGATTCATGTGAGGACATCATCCAGTTATAAGATGATGATGAGAAATGATCATGAAGCATTTTTGGAGAGAAAAAGTTGTGAAAAGCTTTTTTGACTTCAGAACTGTCAGTTGAACACGTAACATGCCTAATTCCTGATTTTATCGAGAGAACTTATATAATGTTTTATTGGAGGAGACTTTTATATGACTTGATCAACCGACCTAGTTTAAGAAAAAATGAATATAACTTTTTGTCATCTTGATAGTCTGGGGGACTTTAGAAAGTCAAAATAACGCGGAATACATTAAGGATGAGCAGAAGCTTTTCATCAGGAATGCTAAACTCGCCAATATAGTTTGGGGTATGGCAACAAACTACATTAGGAACCAATGACTCACATCGCGAGACTGGAAAGTTTTGAGAGCTTGGGACCCACTCTTAATTGCTGTTGTTTCAAGGTTCACCCTGATCCCTGGCTAATAGTGAACGGCCAGACAAAACATATTTTTTGTAAAATGAGCCACAATAGATTTTATGGTCTACACAATAAATATTTAAAAATATACCTTTAACCTCAAAGTATAGAAATATGTACCAAATATATGTAGTCAGAAACATAAAATTGCGTACAGAATATATAGATTTTGGTTTTAAATAACACATAGAGGCTGATATATTTCTAAACAAACAATTTACTAAAACATTATATTTATAGTAAAGGTACTGACAATATATATTAAAAAATTACAAGTTATCTGTAGTTGAAGTCACACATTTGCGTTCAAAATATTTCTATTTCACCATTCGTGGTTGATATGCCGCTAAGCTAAATTAACCAATCAACACGCTAGTATGTAATCGCTGCAG
This sequence comes from Ascarosepion bandense, assembly GCA_037127315.1. Lineage (NCBI taxonomy): Eukaryota > Metazoa > Mollusca > Cephalopoda > Sepiida > Sepiidae > Ascarosepion > Ascarosepion bandense. Next base: position 2,023,842 of record JBBBDQ010000259.1, read on the forward strand.
TAGTTCGAAGATAAAAATAAAACCTTTTTTCACTGCAAAAATGTGTTAGTAGAAATGTGTAAATCATTGAAGGCCCACGTAATCTTTATAAATTTCGTATGTCTTTTCTTGTTTGTAAATAAATAGATTTTTCCTCAGTATTAATCAGGATGAGCCAATACATCTCTCTCTCTCTCTCTCTCTCTCTCTCTCTTTGCGAGAACTGTGATTCGGTTAACGAGTGAGAAATGGATTGCATATAGAGGAATCTATTGGGATTTATTGCTTTAAAGACTAGCAGCAAATTTTGTGAAAATATTGTCATTGATGAAAATATACTGAAGAGGAGAGGTGTATTTTTCAACGTGGCACTGGTAAAACCAAATTACCTCTATATGATATTTTGTTCATTTAATTTCCAAAATATAGCCTACAATATGTTTATTTTTGTAGAATTCACTCAGAGCCAATAGTTCACGATTTAGTTCCCATTTTCTTGCTTAACAAATATTCTCCATTCCTTATATTAAAAACGAGCATAACGTTTTAATGACAGTCAAATGCAGGGAAAGTAAAGTTCCATCATATTTTTACGTTTAACATTAAACTTCCTTTATGGGACATATTAATTTGTTTTCATTACATTGTTTAGACTGCTGTCTTCATCTTTATAGCCATATTTATGATATCTAGGTCGTTTACGTTGAATTTTGAACTGAATCCTTCATTTCGATCAACGGAGCATATTATTTACCTTCAGTGTGCCATGCCTCTTCTGGATGCCATATGATTATCTTCTTTTAACTCATTTCACTGTTATTTGTTCACTACTGCTGTAGCTAGATATTGAAATCAAAGCTGTTTGGATGAAGTCGCTGCCGTAACTACCCAACAAATAAGTTTCTTGCTATGGTGATTAAAAATGAAAGGCGTAGTATGTACATTTATTAGTTTTATTTTTATAGACCTAAGTAATTTCAGTCTTGTCCATGATCATCTTCAGGGGGTTGATTGCTAAAACATAATTAATGTAGTTTTTCGTATAAAAAGATGTAAGTTGTAAATATCTTATGGTTCAACCATTACGAGACTATAAGGATGATTAATGTGTTTGCATTGCTTTTTTGCTGTTTTTAATCACCATACCAGGAAACAAAATCGAGACGATTAAAATACTATAGACATAATATACCTAAATTATTTAATCAGACATGCGTAAATGAAAACACGCTGCCTATATATATATATATATATATATATATATATATATATATATATATATATATATATATTTAAAAATAACATTAAACCAAAAGGAAAAGTAGGAAGGTATATCCCAAAGACCAGATCGTAATTTATATTTAAAAACGCAGATATATGATTTAATCAAATTTAATAAGTTAATTTAATTAATGATAAATCTAGATATAAAAAAATTAAATAAAATTAAATTAAAAATTAAAAATAAAATAAAATTTAATTTTTAAAAATTTCTAAAAATTATTTTTTTTAATAATTTTATTTCTAAAAATTATTTTATTTTAATTATTTTATATAGATTGCTATGAAGTTCTTTTAACATATTATCATAAAATCATATATCTGCATTTTTCCCCTAAATATGTTATTTCTAAAAATATTTTTTCTAATACTTTAAACCATTTATAAAGGCCAGTTTTGTTTGACACGTATCGAGCGTCTCTAAAATATGAACATTTTTCTTTTTTTCTTTTTTTTTCTTTATCTTTCTTAACTCTTCCCTCTTTTTCCTTTTCCTTCTGTTTTGTTTAACCGAATTCTCAATTTAACACCACTTCCTATTCAATCCTTTTACCCCTTTTCCTTTGTAAAGCTAGACAAAGCCAAAATTTCCAATTTTTTTATTTACAACTCTATCTAAAAGTACAATTGTCCAAAATCTAAAAATAGACTTGATTGCTAACCGATTTTTTTTTGTGACGTAATTTTTTTAATTCTTAACTTTCATTTTTATTCCTTTTTATTTCATTTTGAAATATGGTAGTTGCCGATGAGATGTGAAATATCTCTTAGGGATTTCATGTTGAAATGATCATTCAACATTTTTGAATATCGAAATTGATATCATTATATATATATATATATATATATATGTGTGTGTGTGTGTGTGTGTGTGTGTGTGTGTGTGTGTGTGTGTGAGAGAATACAATTCAACTGTTATAATCCTTTGACCTACGTCTAGCTGACTTATAAAGAAGAGACGACAGATGTATTTAATTCATTTCCAAAGACAATTGTTCACCTATTGTAATTTCAGTTTATAGATGGATAGTTTGCATATATATCTTGTATTCATCAACTATCTTTAATCCTTTCTGTATTTTCTGAGACAGTGAACAAATGGTGTTACTAATTTTTACGAAGAACTAAGTGTTCGTTTCTTAAAGTCCATGTTAATATTTTTTCTCAACGTTAATTCAATAAACAAGTCACTTTCACATGACACTATTATCAATTCGATTTTACGGATGAAAAATAAATACTGAAACATAAAAATGAAAACTAATCTCTATGTATAATAAGCGAAAGCATTTACATATTTTGCTCTGCAACTTTTTGCTGTGTTAGAGTTATATTCCTTTAAAAATGAGGACAACAGTCTGTTTAATTTAATTAGTTTAAATTTTAATTTATCTTCAAAGCACACACACACATGCATATATATATATATATATATATATATATATATATATATATACATATATATATATATATATATATATATATATATATGGATGAGTACGTAATGTATTAATTTCTATAGAGCGAATCTGTCTGAAAATTTTATTTAAAATGTGCAAAATGTTAGCGAATATTTGGCAGTTCGGAATATTTTTGTTTAATATTCATTTCATTCCGACAGTTTTAAAAATATACTAAAATATTGACAAATATATGAGTTGCCTGATATTGCCTGAAGATAGTAAAGCAAATTTGAAAATGACAACTGATACTGATTTTTTATTACCAAAACTGTTTGAAATTAAATAAGCACAGACACACAGAGACATACACACAGACGTTAGTTCGCACATATCTTAACCTTTGCGTAAAACGTTGTTTATTTGCCGATAGGAAGGGAGAGGAACTATAATATCATCAGTATAAATCTCACTTTGATTTCAAAACCCGGAGAGGAAATGCACGACTTTAATTCCCTTTCTCTTCAAACAAATTAGATATATAATATATACATAATATCATAGATTAATATTAAAATGCTAATAGGGAAACAAATTAAAGATTACCTTCTGTTTCATTGTTATTTCGTACATTCAATAATACTTTGTTCATTTTCGGAAATGTCTCTCTTTATCTATCTATATATCTAACAATTTATATATATATATATATATATATATATATATATATATATATATATATAATCATTAGTTTCTAATCTTAATTAATTTAGACCAGCATTTAGTTCTATTAAGAAGTGCTCAATACATTTATATTATGGAGCTTTTGAATATTTTTCATTTCGATATGAGTTTATTCTGCAACTTAGGTTTCAGGCTTTTGGTATTATCAGCAAATATAAAATAACTCATTATAAATCACCTGAAGGTAATGAAAACTTGACATCTAGATTGCAGAAATAATTAAATTACAAATTATATATATATATATATATATACATTGTCATTCAGACAGATACACTTCCTGACATTGTAGCGTGATCTGATTCAAAGAATTATGTCTTCTTATTCGTTGGAACTGTTTCATGAGAGGATAACAAATAGAAAGCGTAAGAATAAAAGAAAATCTGCTCCGTATCGTTGCGATGCGACTGCGTGAAAAAGGAATGGACAATGTGCTATCGATTTTGGTTGGATGCCGTGGATTCTTTCGACGCCCAATTGTTTCCTTGCTTTTAATAATGAAGATCACTAGCCAGTGTCTGATGCGAGCTTCACATCCTCTCCAGACAACAGCTCAACAGACACAGAGTTGAATATAGTCCATATTCAAAATAAACAAGATTAATTAAAACAATGTTCGCAACAAAATTTTACTTCCTACGTAAAACACATCTGCTTCACTTTCATTCTACGTCTTGATATTGGTCGCTACTGTGTGTTGGATTTTGTTAATAAACAAAGTAAATGCTTTTAGTGCAACGCTGAAAATCTAATTTGTACAATAGCAAAAGAAAATTGTGATGACTTTATACACAGAAACAATAACTTATAAAGTGGCAAAATTTTCAGATAGCTTCAGGTGTGGCAGTACAGGCTTAGAAATCGAAACTGCGTTTCATCCCTTTCTTATGAACTGACGACATATATATATATATATATATATATATATATATATATATATATTTGTAAACGAGTTATTTCACGAGCTAAGTTTCTACCATGTTGTGTCTTCAGCGAATACAATAACTGATTTTACCGTTTTACCGCTTTGAACGCGCAATTTTTAAAATTAAAAGAAATTATGACGTTTTTATCCATGGTTATATGAACCTAATAGTTTTTCTTTTTTTTTGGTATGGTTACACTTAGTCATTTTTTCTGTTCTTTCATGCAATAATTCATTTTTGTTTGGGAATAGCATAATCTCTAACTTTTCTTCCTGGCACAATGTACATATATTACCATTGTGGTAAGGCTTGGCTGTTTTCACTATACTCCACGTTATGTATGGGTTTTCATATATTTTGAATTTAGTATTTAATTAAAATTTCAATTATTTAATTGAAATTAAAATATAGAAAAGACAGATTTGAGTCGATAACACAATAATAATCGCACATACACTCAGTAAAAACAGACTTCAGATATTGGAGGCCACCAACATGAAATCAAAGCAAAACTCACTTAATAAAATCACATTTTAAATTGTCGCAACAGATTAAGCCGAAAGCTTAGAATCAGCATAATGAAAATATATCCAAATGTTGTGACAAATTTTCGTCGTTATTTTAACCTGAAATTAAAGCCAAATTACTATGCTTGTCATGATTAATCATAATAGACATTCATTGTCTATTAAATTTAGCAATGTATGTTTAGGATATATATATATATATATATATATATATATATATATATATATAAGAAAGTTTTGTAATTTGCTTGAAGCTGCTGTTCTTAATTGTTACATGCTCTAGCCCACTTACACACACACACACGCACACACACACATACACACATTACAATTAACAACAGCAGCAGCAGCCAGGAAGGATCAAGTGTTGAAAAGCGCGGACTGAAACAGAAGCTCTCTAACATTCCGAAGATGAGATTTTAATCTCGAAATATTATTGTATAATAAATAGGTGATATCCATCAACATTTACCTACATTTACTTCACTAAACGCATTGTGACATCCTTTAAAACCTAACCAGATTCCTAATATACACAATGCTTGAAGCAAATTACAAAACTTTCTTATCCTTACACCTGAGCTGGGATGAATTTGCAACTGTCAGCGAGCTATTTGAAATGACTAAGAAACGTGCAAAGATAGAATGCCAAATCAAGTTCCTAAAACGATGTCTCAAAAGCAACACGATGCTCAACACCATCAGGAGCGCCCATTTCCCGGCATGCCTTAAATTACCAAGCCACAAACGATCACTGGACTGCCTGCATGATTTCTGCATAATATTTTATCTTAACGTTAACATCAAAGTTTTGACGATAAAACTTTACTTTCTGTAAGTTTGTAGCCTTCTTTATTACACCATGATGTTCTTTAGAAAAGATTATAAAAAAGAAAGAAACTAAAAAATATCAAAATACTTTGCAGATCACAAACACAAAATGAAGTAAAATAAAATACTAGAAGTATACGCACACAAACACGCACACACACGCATATAAGCACACATACACAATATTTACAAAAGGCCCTCTTCCACTTTAGCGGGGGTCAAACTAATGGTCAGGTAAATGACATATCAAAACAGACTGATACCATCTGACCATAAATATCCCAACTAATAATCACAAATATACACCATAAACACACACACACACACACACACACACACACACACACACACACATAATATATATATATATATATATATATATATATATATATTATTTAACGAAATGTTACGAAATAGATTCTGGCATATTTTAATATATATATATATACATCCAACTTTAGGGAAAGTATGAATGGAATAAAATTCCGTATCCAAAGAAACACCTTTCTTAAAAAAGTGCTCAATACAATGTAGTGCTATTAACATTTATTTAGAAATTATAACATAAATATTTTATAATATCATTACAAAAGTAGATATTTTGTTTCGACACTACTTGTCCCTTATCAAGTGATAAGGTTTATTTATGTTGAAGAGTTTTAAAAGGTTAAAACCTAGCCCACCACCTGAATTAGGGAGGCATTGTTATTCTTCCTTACCCGTCTATCATCCTCCTTCTGACATTTCCTATATCTAACCACACTTTCTCATCACCTTCCCCTATGTAACCCCCTGCGCAATAGTAGCGGTGGAATGCTTACTTGGGTTAAATGATTAAAAAAATACAGATACATATATATATTAATATAATCACGCATATATACATACACAAATTTTAAAATTTTGCTTTTATCGACGTGTCAATTTATCTGTTAAATTTTAAAACCAGTTTTGGGAAACGACTGTACATGTTACAATATTGGGTACATGTAAAAACGAATTCCCAAGGTGAAAAGGGCGTTGAATGAATGAAGTCAAGACAGTCACAACTATATTTCAGTGCATGAATAAATAAACATAATTAGATATATACTCACGCAAATACACAAGCTAAAAACAAAATCGTAGTCAACAGATTAACATATACAAAATAAAAAATATAACTAATTTTTAAAAAATTAGAAACAACACATTTGTTATCATATCTAGTCAATTAAAGCGGGGTTGTGAAATTCAAAATTTGGACTTTGTTAACCATTAGAAAGTAAGTCAATAATGGCTAGGGGAATCAGTTAAGAGGGTAGAGATTTTTAAATATATATATATATATATCAGTAAAATCTTTCACTGCTTGATTAATTACTAACAAGTACTACCGTAACACGACAGCTCTTGTGGTGTAGTTAACTATGTTTTTATTGTAAATACTTATAATAAAAGTAATACTATATATATTACTTTAAGTATCGAGCCCTTTTTAAAAATGTAAATACTAGGAACAGTGGACTGTTAACCCATTTGTTTAGACTCCACCAAATATGTTTATATATATATATATATATATAATGCAATATTGATGATAAGAATTATATCGGTTTAAGCAAAACAGAAGGAGAGGTACAGCGTATAGTGTTTTATAGATAATGCAAATGTTTTTGAAAATGTAGGGCCCAAGTATCTATCTGAACTTTTAGATAAGTTATATCTGTTGAAATGGAATTAGAATAATCCAGAACTTACAATGCATGTGAGGATAAAAAGAATTGAGTAAATAAAGAGAAAACTGCGTAAAACAAAGATGTGTCTTCTTTCCAGACCTGTTCATTCTCTAAAACGAAACTATCACAAGGGAGGTGAAGACACTCCCATGATTTATTTCCCTGGGTGTAATCTTATCGATATTAGATTGTCAGATGACACTGTCGATATTAAACACAGAAAGTACACTACAGATTTTTCAGAAAGTATATTAAATGAAAGCGAGAAATAAAGACCGGTCAGCAACTGAAAGAAGAGAGAATATTCGACAGCAAGACAAATAGTTGAAGATACAAGTTCCGAATTTCAGACTAGAATTTCAAGCTAGTTCAGCAGTTTAAATATGTGGGAAATATTTGGGCAGAAAATGGAAAATGCTACGCCAAAATATCAACACACACTAACCTAGACAAAGTATAACAAAGTATAAAGAAACAGTCAAATTTCGTTAGAAACAAAGAAAAGAGGACTGAAATACTAAGTGATATCAACTTCTTGCGGAGACGTAAATCATGAACAATTTTCTTAGAGAAAGAGAAAATTAAAGGGAACAAAAAATGGGGTTCTACAGACGATTAAGAATTCCATGGACAGGGCTAGTAAGAATATGATAAAAAGGGGCATTTATACTCAGAATTAGAAAGAGACAATTGAAGTTTCTTGGACAAATAATGAGGAAGTAAGGCATGGTGCGAGATAGAGAGATATCAGTGGGTCATCAACTAGACTATTTGGTGTTGACCGACTGCGGAACAGGAGAGAAGAAGTATCGCAAAGAAGATAAACGCTCTTAATAGCCGCAGGTCATAAGAACTTGTAAACAGCCATAATCGCCTTTTTCTTTGGAGAAATTGAGAAAGGTTTCTGTCCAGTTAGCACAAATCGTTTTAAAATTCTATGATGAGAAGTTATTAGTTTTGTTTATTTTCCTTTATTTATACACGTATCTCTTTATGTACACACATATACACATACACACGTTTGCACGAGTTCAACTATATTGGGTCATTTCACAAGTTCGTGCTCGATTAGAAATTTAAGACCAAATGTTGTAGTCAAACAAAAAAAAAGTATTTTTTGTCAAGTACATAATGTCCGTCAATGCAGTGAATATCCGTTCGGAACTGGAAATCAGATTAGCTAGGATCGAATTCTAGGAGAATTCTTTGCATTTACTACACGCAAGTACTCTAAGGAAAGTTATTAGTCAATCACTTCTTCTTTCAACTATAGGTAATATAGCAGGACAAATAGGGTTTTATAAATTTGGTTGGCAACCAGTCTACTTCAAAAACTAAAGGCAACATTCTCCGGGGAAAATCTTCTACCCAGTCATTAATGTCTTTTTCTAAACAAGATAACCCAAGAATCTGTCACGTATAGCGATTACATGACAGGCATAGTCTACTATACTTTTTAGGAACTACCTACAAGATTGTTGTTGCCATTTTCGTGATTTTTTTCGGAATAAAACTGAGTCAGTTTCAACTGATGTATTAAACTTTAAAATTGCTCTATAGACACTGAAACAAATGAAATTCCAAAAAAGCCATACGAGAATACGGTAAGTGACGAAGGGTTCCGAATTCCAATTTTTAAACTAGTGCAAATATTTGTTTTGCAACTTTAGTTCTTGTATATTTTTTGGTAGACAGTGACTCATATTGTAATTCAAATTTCTTCAAGTTTATCATGAATCCAGTTCTCTTAAACCGGCATTTGAAATATCGATTTTAAACTCTTAGCAATCCTTCCTGACAAATTTCTCGATTTATTATCGACAGTGATAAGAGGAGGGTCTCTATCAACCTCAGAAATTTACCCAAATCTTGGTTAAAATCATTTGGCGAAATCTGCCAAATCACGTTTTGACTGTCCAAACAGCTTGGGCATGACCCAAATAACTCATCTGAATATTTTCATCGCAATTCCTATATTATTTCTTTCTGAAATTCATAAAGCATAATATGGCGAAAATGCAACTGTTTACCCTCCATTTTAAGACATTCATTTGTGAACAAATATTAAAACTCAAGAAAGTCTGACTCGCAACTGAACGATGCGAGGCTTCAATCAAAAACAGAGGAGAAATTGGAAATAAGGCAACACCATTGTTCAGTTACGGTCATCTAGACAACAATATCGGCAAAAAGAAACTGTTACAATAAAAGCAAGTTACATTTTCTACTATGATGAATGAAATGATCCATTCATGATAAGTAGCTCTGGGTAATTGTGTAGAGTAAAGTTAATACTGTTACTGTGACTTTTCTAGATTTGTATTGCATACTATTATCACTGCTGATACTGTTGATTTAAGAGCTGCGTCTTGTCTTATCATTTTTAAGAAATTTATAATAAAGTCTTTAAACAACCTATGCTCCATGTGTCTATATGAAAAACTATATATTATTCATTTTCTTAAGAATAAAAATCTATTACATAAACGTAATAATATAAACGTCATATATAAACATTACAAAAAAATTAAAAAGATTCTTCCTAAAAAAAGTTTAAAATGTTTATTAGCTTACATATATCTACAAATTTGTTTTATATTTTGAAATAATAATAATTAAATAAGTACTAAAATAATTAAATTGATATTTAAATTTTTAACAGTTAAATAGATATTTTTAAAAAATTAATATTTTTTAAGAAAGTTATTAAAATATAATAATAATATAACAGATCTTATAAAAATAATAAAATGAATTTTAAAATCTTTAATAAATAGATATTAAAAATTTTCTTTATAAATTAAATAATTTAGGAAAAATTATAATGCATTCTGAATCGAAATAAAATTGTATAGTTACACTCAAAGGTACCTTTAAGTTAGATAAAAAGTATATTATGTTTTCTTCTTTGTTTTTTTTTTTTAGAAAATGGCGAGGTACAAAGAAAACTAAGACAATAATTTTGTAACAATAATAGATAAATCAACGGAAATGGAATCTAGATCATGGATTTTGATCGCCTGAAATTATAAGATTGAAAGATGAAATCATGTATTCTCCAAAAATATAAAATTTTCTCAAGTGGATCTCTATTTTGATTCGTAAAATTGACCACACACACATTTTTGTCTTCCCACATCCATAATAACAAACATACATGTTTTTATATTCAAATGAAAATCATTTTCACTTCTATAATCTAACAATGTCTGAGGACGGAGTAAAAATCTCCAAACAGAAACTTCTGTTTTGCTAATGTAAACTATATTAATTTTAGATAAAAACACATTTACTTATATATATATATATATATATATATATATATATATATATATATTCCCGAAGAAAACGTTGGGCACCCAACGTTGAAACAAACATATGATTGTCGAGGACATATATTAAAAAATAATGTAGATGTTCTAAAACATAATATATATATATATATATATATATATATATATATATATATATTGTTTCGAAAAACGCTATTTTTAGAAATATTAAAATTTCTAAAGATAATTCTAAAATAGGTAGTTCTTATTTTCTTTCCCATAATTAATTTACTATTACATTCTACCGCAGAAAGTAATAATAACCTACGGCTGGAAATTTTCCGCCCAGTCATTTATGTCTCTTTCTAGACATGATCAACCTAGAGTGTGTTACTTATGACACTTATATGACTAACATTGAGAAGGAAACTTTGAATATATTTGAGAATGCGGTATATATATATAGCAAGCAATAAGAATATTATAATGCATGACATTCCAAAATCACTTTAGCTATATCAAAACGCATCACTATATAAGAAAAAAAGATATGCATATTCGGGTTACGGTTGAGTATAGGCTGAGAAATTAAAAAAAACACACACTTCACATATCATTTGCTTTGACAAGCAACAAAGAAAAGACATATTTCCCTGTCGGATTAAAACAGAGCTTGTAACTACTTGTGTTTTATCAATGACGACATTTCTTTTTTTTTTTTTCAGTCATATTACGTTCTGTACTGTGATAATGTTTAATAAAAAATTGTTTTAAGATATAATTGATGTATAATTGATGTGATACTACCGACGAACGTTGCCAGTCTTAAATGTTTCTATTAGCTTGTCATTCTATTAAGCTTTGCTATTTCTATATATCTTGAGAAATAATCTATTATGGCAATGTATTATGACGTCCACCCAATCTGTCCGTTGATTCCCCCCGTTGACGAGTTAGTTATTAGCTTCGTTTCGCCCCACGTTGTGTTAATTGATTGTAAAACTGGCCTGGTCCGAATGGTCGACTAGAACTGATTTTTTGGTTTTTTGGTCACACCAAAAATAAGCAAACTTGGATAAAAGAAAATTATTTATATACAACTCAGGATTACAAAATAATTAGTACAATTATTATTGTCTGAAGCAGGCGTATATTCTTCATGCAATAACGATCGAACATTCCGGATTATTGTGACACATTGTTGTTGTCTTGAGTTTAAAGAAAACGTCTGGAATAAGCCTTTAATTTGGATCTCGTTTTTCAGGGAGTCAAATCACATCAATAGGGGCGAGGCAGATGGTCTCGTCTATTTCTCTCTGGTCTCTGGATTCCGCATACCGTCTTCTTGTCTGCACCCATTCAGTTTCATCTCCAGTTGGTCTCTCTGATCTGCACACACTGTCTTCTAGTCTGCACCGTCTGTGCGTCCTTTCCACTGGTTTCTCTAGTCTGTGTCTCTTCACATCTGGTCAACCCCGTCTCCTGCTTTGTGTGAGTGCCTCTTACAAGAACCGCCCAAGGAATGTGGTTTAGCCAAAAAGGTCAAATTTTAATTATCGCCCCAAAATTCACTTTTCTTGCTTTTGTGTGTGGTTGTTTTTTCACGTGAGATTTATCACGTTCTTTCGCCAAACATAGGAGACAATCTCTTGATTTGAGACGTTTCTAATTATGTAACCTCCTCGCTTTGTATTCAGCTGTCCTCAAAATATCCAGTTTCTTCTCCAAGTTTTTTTATATACCTCATCACTTATCCCGGTTTTTTAGCAAAACAGATCCTTTCTTTGATTACAAAACTTTAATTATCATTTTTCTTCGCCGGATCATGAGTATATTATAAATAGGTTTGCATCAATTGACCAAACTTTGCTGCCATCGGCAAATCTTATTTTCATGATTCGTAAAAGATTATATCTTAGCCTATTTTTCATTTTCGATGCTCAAAACAATTGTAGCTAGTAGGTATTGACAATATGCCGTTTCTGAGCTCATTTTCTGTCCAAAAGCAGATGTCTTTTTGTTTTAAATTTCGAGCAGATAAAACAAAATCAATTACTATTTTTGTCTGCTCTCCTCTGTCTGGTCATCAGTATATCTTTCAGTCTATCGAAAGTTAGCTTTTTCTGTATTTTTAGCTTTTCTATGATTTGCTATCGCTTCTTTCAAATAGTATCAAAATATTGGTGTCTTTGGTGAGTGAAAATGTATGTACCGATTCTTTGCCAAGAACCTTGTGGAAGTGTTGTTAAATTTTAATTATTTCTTTTTTATTTGTTGGACGGTGTATGTTACAAAACTGGCATTTTTGTCGATACTCCTCAAGCTCATGAGCTTTTCAGACGGTTGCACTAATTATTTGGAAATCTCGACAGTTATTTATCATTATTGTTTAGTGGTCATTATGTTGTCTTCTTATTATACCTGGTCTAACATTTTCTGTTATGCCGATTATGTCCTGAAACCATAGTAAATTGTCATGAACTGACAATTCATTCCGACTTGAAAAATATAGCCTTAAGCCTTCATTTCTTCTTTCTTTGTGTGTCTATTCATTTAGTGTGAGATGGGTTATTTCCTTTAATACAGTGTCTTATTGAACGGATATTTTTATGTTATTTAATCTTTTATCTGATGCTTGTCTGGTCCTAACCAGGTTGTCTGTAGATACGCCTACATCTTTGCTGATTTCCAGGGAGGCGGTTTCTGCGCGTCCGTTTATCTCGGCTTGTGGCCACCGATTTCTTCGAAACTTAGCGAACTTTAACAATTTTGCTCTATTGCCACACATCCGGCAACTGGTATTATTATCAGTGTCAGATAAAGGACCTCTTAATAGTGTATCAGGTACAACTAGTGCCTTCCTTGGAACATGTTCTGCTACTGGTCTATACATCTCAGTCCGATCAGACAACTTCTGAAAGGCTTGTAGTCTTTCCATGCTGAGTCGATTTTCATATCCCGTGACTATGCTTCCAAAATATTTTAGTTGTGTCTTTTTGAATTCATACTTTTTAAAATTAAGATTGTGTCCGGTTTTTATTGTAATGTTTTAATAACAGTATTAGTCTTTCGTCGTGCTCTTCTATAGAATATAACATCATCGATAACTGTTTTGATTCCTTGAATATTTTTCAGTAATTCTGACGTTTTCCTTGGAAAATACTTTGGCGTTGATATTATAAGAAAAGGTAATATTTTGAAGATTATATTTGAAGATTCCGGAAAGAGTAATGAATATTGCTAGTAGATAGCTTTCATTATTTAATAGAATTTGGTGAGATCTGCTTGTAGCATCCAAATTTTAAAAAAATAGTTTAGACGAAATATAATCTAAGTTTGGTAACATATAATGTTCCTTTTCATTAATTCAGCTTAAAATCTACACATATTCGGAATTTGCCGTTTCTTTTTATTACGTGTGCTATAGGCCTACACCAATTAGCTCCGTAAGCTTTTCAATAATTTTCCCATTTTCCAGTCTATTCAATTCTTCGTTCATCTTTGGCAATATAGGGAATTGGATTCTCCTAGCTGTTGTTACACAGTAGAGTAAAGAGTCTTTTTTAAATAATTATTTTCACTGGATCTCCGCTCATCTACCCCCGGTATCAAATAAACTCCATTGTTCTATTTTGTCTTAAAGTTTTATTAAATTCACATTACAGAAGTTTTGAGACAATAAGTTATCGCTTTTTACACATTCAATGACATATCTCCAAATAATATTTGCCCTTACCTTCTTCTGTAACGGTATTAATTTTTTAATGGATTCGCCTCTTCCTTCAGGACTTGGGAAATAGATTTTAATGGATTTAACTTAAGCTTTTTTATCAGATTTTTTACAAATTTTGCTTAAATCAATGATTATATCGGAGCCTTTATTGTTTCCTTATTTCCACCGATGTATTATATATTTATTTTTATTTTTTACAACGGATCATTTAAGTTTATTTCTGTCAGCTCTCCTAGGAAACATATTTACTGTCTATATCGTATTTGTTTTTTTCCTTCAAGCTGCAACAAAATTATTCGGTTTTAATAATTTTTACAGAATTTTTTCCGTAGCTTTCTGGAGTTTCAAATCAGGAATCAATAGTAAACTTTCGGAGAGGTTTTTCTTCTGTAGCCTTATAACAAGATTATCTCTGATTTATTCATTTTTCCTAAGAAACTCACATTCTTCTGCTAATTCTCGGAGTGCACGAATAAAGATTTCTACTAAGTTTTAGGTAACTGAAGTCGAGGGCAAATAATAACCTTTCATTATTTATACTTCTTTTAGACATGAAGTAGGAAATGATTTTATCCAAAACTGAGTAGTACACATTTGCGTTTTCTCGTCGTGAGAAAAAATTGCTTGAAATATATTTTTGGCTATGTTTCCTATGCAATGTACTGACTGGAGTTTTGTTATCCAAGGATAATGATGCTTCTCGAAAGTGTTGAAATCTTAACTACTATTTCAGCCAATTGTCCAGGTGTGTAAAATCAAATTTCTCTGGTTAACTTAATTTGAACATTTATTTTTTGTAGACTTTTTTCGAATTAGTTCCTATTCTTCTAGAAAGTAATTTTCTTGTTTTAGAAAGAATCTTTTTCCGACACTGGACTTAGGGTAAAAGTATATAATTCATAAGACCGGCCTCTGAAAATTCAAAGCAGCTAAAGAGGAAACAAAACGACACCTGGTAAACTGACCAATTATTTATTAAAAATTTCCCGCTGGATATATCTTGATCCAAGAATTCCCTAATGCAACCGGACATTCTTGTAATCATCATCATTACTGCTATTTTTATAACATATAGCAATAATATTAATAATAATAATAATAATAATAATAATAATAATAATTTACACATTATGAAACTGTATTCAAAATCTACAGAAATTTCGGACCTTAAAACTCATGAGTATAGTTAGGTATACAAACAACTAAATATCCCCCTCGAGGAATAGCAAAAAGACAAGAGAATTCAGACTGATTTATATTAAACTGATGATAATATTGATTAATTTCTCATAGTTACAAAAGAAATATCAAAAATCCCAAGATGAACAATATCACTGTCATATAGGAGTAAAGTGTCGCTGTCAACACTTGATTTGAAACACGGATTGCCAAAGAGCAAACACAGTCGACCTCGTCTTGAAGTAATTTGAGGTATCGTGCTGCTGGGATCACCTGACACGTAAAAATAATATATTTAGATATACAATATGCATTCACTGATGTGCGTTGAGAAGAATAACTATCAGAAACAGTATTGTTCGAAGGAGTTATTATTCTTGTATCTTTGATTTTACAAAGTGACTTTCCGAAAGTGTAGCATTACAAAATTAGGCACTTGTATTAGTTGACCTTACACAAGTAAACAGAAAGAATTCTTATTCTACATGTCGTAATATGCAGTAATATTTATGACTTCCCCAAAAAGACGTCATATTCCCAGGATGACAGATCAATAACCAAGCGAAGTTATTAATATACGAATCATTCAGCAGAGTACAGGAAAATGTGAGAACTTTAATCTATCATAATTCTAATGTTGGCGCTACGAAAGCGATCACAATAAACAACAGTTGCAGTAAAAAAAACTACAACAACAACAATTGCAATAACAAGAAATAATATGAATAGCAATTACAACAACAGAAGTTATTTAATATTTTGCTAAAACTACGGAAGAACAAACTTCAGACTTATTCACTCCAGAGGCTGCTGTTAATTCCATTAGCGAATTTGAATATAATCCAGACAAAGGGATAACTTTTCCATCCAAACATAAAAGATACGATGGTATCTTTAAAACGGATTGTTCGCTTTAAAATAATGAAAAGAAAGTTCGTTTATCATTACGAAAAGTATCCTCTGCTGATCAGGAATAGTATGTGAATTTTATTTTGTTCGGAAAATAAAAAAATAAAAAAACAAAAATCAGATGAGATAATTTTTGATAAAGATGTAATACTATCAAATTCTTTGGTGATTATTTAAGACACGATGACAATGTCTTAAATGAGCAAAATGTGACGATGAAGATTTTGTCACTTATTCATGTTTCGTGAATTGAGAATGCAAGAAGTTCAAGTTAAATAAATTAACTCCGGATTTATTTAAACGCTCGGGAACTATCTTTTGAACTATAATTATAAAATAGAGTTTCTATTATCCCAAAAAATGTAGTAAAGCAGGCTAATACCGAAATTCTGCGAACCACTTGAAGACACAGTATATGCGGTGATAAGGGCCAAAAATAAAATTAAAAATATAATATAAAATTCTATAAGAGAAGTGCCCATAAAGTTTGAGGAAATATGAATTTAGTCGGAAAAAGACGACTTTAAAATAGAAATGAAGAAGCAAAACAATTTTTTAAAAACATTACTGCAAATAACGTATTTCATTATACAATAATTTTCTTATGTACGCCGAAAGAATAGTTATACCAGTATCGTTGCAAAAAATGTATACTTAATAAATTACACATAGACATCTAGGAATTTCTAGAATGAAATTCTTAACTATTTATGTATTGGCCAAAAACGAATTAAGATTAATCATGCAGAGGTTGCGATCTAGCATAGAGGTCACCGAAAACAGATATGCCATAGTCTAGAATGCATCATAACTTTGAAGAACGGTTAAGCTGAGCATACTATCTAGCGATAGCCGATGGTCATACTAAAAATTCAGAAATATTAATCGTAAAAGACCGATTACCGCTGTAATAATGACACTATTTTTTTTCAAATTTCAGTGTTACTGACTCTATTGTTTCAGATAACAGGACAGAATTTACGTCTACTGAATTTAAAGCTATCTGCAAAGCATTAGCAATTAAGCATATCACAATCCCCCTTATCACCAAAGATCAAATAGTCAAACGGAACGGTTTGTCGATACGTTTCAAAAGGCACTAAAATATCGAAGGGAGAGGAGTCAGATGAATCAATGCTACAGTTTCTGAGTGTCCCCAAGAAATAAGAGTATAAATAAATACTTCAAACCTGGAGAGATGTTTTTAAAAATATATTAAAGTAGAAGAATTTTGAGAAACTTTTAAAATACAGATTCGCTGATTTAAAAAAAGTCTCCGAAAAGTTGTACATTTGTATGACACGTTAGACGTACCAATACCAAAAAGAAATTCCTCAACCGATGTTTTATAGTAAAAGAAAAGAATGTCAACATAATTTCTAAATAATACACCGAAGCTGAAGAATTATAAACTCCAGAGAAAATCATTTCATAGGGAGGTGTCATATAGGAAAAAATGTGTCACTACCGACACTTGGTTTTGAACACGGATCGCCAGAAGGCAATCACAGTCGACCTCGTTTTGAAGTAATTGAGGTATCGTGCTACTTGTATCACGTGACGCATAAAAACATTATATATATATATATGTTTGTGTGTGTACGTATATATATATATATATATATATATATATTAGTCATCCACATACAAGCCTGTTTTGCTCTATCACAGCTCATCAGTGTGGCTAGACGCATCCACTTGCTTCTGGCCGGGATCGAAACTTGACCATACGCCATAAGCCATCGACGCATGGAAGCATAGAAGGGAAATTTTATCGTGTTGTATATAAGCAGTGTTTACACACGCCAGTCACCAAAAGAACTCAATTCATTTCTGAAGAGTCACGCATATAGCAGAAGTAGAAATCGTTTTTAAATTTTTCTTCTCCAGAGTGCTCAATCGTAATGAGAGCATAATATATTATATATATATTATGTATTATATATACATATATATTATATATATATATGTATATAATAAGCATTCGATAATGAACGTTGAGAAGAATGAATGGATATCTGTGACTTTACACAAGTGTAGCATTACAAAAATCACTATCATGTTAAATTTCAGTTGTCGGATCTTTATATTAGTTGTGTTTTATTTGTTTTGCCTCGTTGTATAAATTTTTTCTTATGTCAAGTGACGTTTGTACAGGGTGTTGTAATATTTTCAATTTTTTTATTATTTTTATATTTGTATGCAATTTGTAAACATAACTTGAAGAGGATAGAGATACTCTTGAAGTATTGTCGAATATTAAGGACTTCATTTCTTTTCTTTTCTTAATTTGCGCTCTTAATTATTTAAGTGTTGAGTTAATGAATTCATTTAGTTTTAATAATAATATTGTAGTATATTATCATGGAGTGAGTTAAAGTAGAAGTGACTGAATGAGGTAAAGTTATAGCTAACCGAAGTGGTAAGAGTAACCTCCGAAAAGAAGCCTTTGATTAACCGCTTTGATATCTATCTATCTATCTATCTATCTATCTATCTATCTATCTATCTATCTATCTATCTAACTATGTGTATAGTTTGAATGTATGGCTTAAGGGGCTCAATATGAGGGATGAACCGTATGTAAATATAAAAGAAGGTAACATCGGAGGCGACAGTTTCCTTCATCCTAAACGTAATCGATTGCGTTTAGCATGAAACAAACTGTCGCCTTTATATCCACTTTTCTCTCTCTTCCTCTTTCTTTTGCTCTCTCTTCCTCTCTCTCATATTTATATATATATATATATATATATATATATATATATATATATATAGGTTGGCAATAAAATCAAAATGCAGTTAAAGAATTAATACAATGCAATGAATCAACAGTTCAGAGAATTATTATTAAGATGGTTCTGGTAAATAACAGTAAAGTTCTATGGAGAACAATCATAAATTAATTACTGATACTGTTCGAATAGTAAGCAACCGGATACTATGCATTCTGTACAACGTGAGAGAATGCTTTGATAAGCATCAGGACACAAATGGTTTTTACAGCTTAAAACTGTAAATGTATTTTCGATATAAATTTCATGAGATGATCGATATTTCTAGGTTTATTTGCTAAAACGGAATCTGATAATTCTGATTTATTTTATATGATATGGAACTGTGTAGTGTTATTATATATATATATATATATATATATATATATATATGAACCTTCAATTAGTTGTCGCTAATTTTTTTATATAAACTAATGTTTCATTTACAATATTAGTAAGAAAGATGACACTCAAAATATTGTTGCTAGTTACTACTTTTCCTATCTTTCTGGAAGCATTTTCAACGTTGGAAAAACACGTTTTTAGGCTCATTAGATGTCGACCCATCTTTAGCATCTCCATAAGAATCAAAGTGCTGATAAGCCATCGATCGGAACAAGTAATAATCGGATGGGCCATTCTTTGGTGAATACGGCGGTGGGGGTAGGATTTCTCATTTAAACGTTTCCAGTTAGGTTTTCACCCTTTTTGCGACATGTGGCCTTGCGGTGTGCTGTTAGAGTATCACTTTGTCGGATGTTTACTCGTATAGCAGCCTTTTTTTCTTCAATGCTTGGCTCAAACGCATCAGTTGTAGTCGATAGCTTTGTTTCTGTGATGGTCTTGGTAGTTTTGAGCAGCTCATAATAAACTACACACAGCTGATTTCACCAAATTCAGAGAAGGTGCTTCAACAATCGATATTCGGCTTCGCCACTGATGTTGATAAATAGCTAGTCTTAGCCCACGATCTTCTACGCTTAGAGCTTTCTTAGTAAAAATTTCATCCCCGGTCACGATACAATGCAAAAATCTTTTCTTTTCTTTTCTTGCAGCCGGTGTCTCTTGACTTCAACTCATACGGCATCCAATGTCCTTCCTTTAAATCATTACTAAGGCTTTTAAACGATGCGAAACTGTTGTGTAATCAACTATTAGTGATATTGTAACTGCATTTTGCTCTTCAGATGAGTCTTTATGAAGTAATGCTTCCAATTATAGGTCTTCAAACTTTTTGGTATATTCTTTATCATCAACTTTAAAATGATTCTTTTTGAAGCGTCTAAATCAATCTATACTTATTGCTTTCGACAGAGCATGGGCGCCGTTGGTCTCAAGAAGAATTCTGTGGGCCTCAGCGGCATATTTCTTTTGAATAAGGTAGTGCAATAAAATTCCCCGCAAATACAATTTATTTGGCCCGAAATCCGATGTGTTTAACGCTATGAAAATAAAGTTGTTTACACTCCGGTGAAATTACATGCACTAAATTTCAAATTTTCTCATAATACTTGCTTATTGATACGTTACCATTTGAAACTACACGCACGTAGTTCTGGGAACGCCATTTGTGGGGAAATAGCAAGACGTTATTCAAGGTTCATATATATATATATTGCATGTGTAGCATATTTAAAAATTAACTGTAACATCGTATGTAAGTGAAATATTTAAACACATAAGTCGGTTATTTCACTTGATATTTTTGTATTTAATTTCAACTTCAATACCTACTACAGGATTGACAATTAAACGACGAGTTAGAATGTTCCGAATATCACCGTCGTCGAGTTTATCTCTTTATTTTCATATCAAGAGGTGTTCAGCATTCTACACTTAAAACATTATGCCTAAGCTTCACAGTTGAAAGTGGGTAGACGAAACATTTCTGGAACTGTTGAGAGATTTTTTTTATAAGCGTTTCACCCCGAGCAGGGCATGTCACTGCCACTACTGGGCAGGGGGCTACATAGAGTGGAGAAAGGATGGTTAAATATAGGAAATGTCAGAGGGTGGGTGATAGGCGGGTAAGGATACCGAGAATGGTTAAATATAGGAAATGTCATGTGCATTTATATATCTATTAAAAAATTGTGTTCATTCTAAGCTATTTAATGATAATCGTAAATTCTACAAAAACTTATATCTTTTAATCAATTCACTCCAAGCAAAGCGATAATGCTAGTCAGCAAAAGGGAGTGAAGGAGAACCAAAAAAAACTTTAGAAGTAACCTGAAAACCAATTCTAAACCGAATCAAGCGATAATCTAATCCTATTCAAATTATCGGGGAGGAGTGTTGTGCTGAATACGGATATGCACATTTTCTTTCTTGACTATTAATCAAATAGTCCAGAGTACCATGAGTTTGAATAACTCCGATGATAAATTATACCCCGGGACATTATCACCCTCTAATGATAATTTCAATAAACTCCATTCAACATCGAAACTACGAACCTTTTTAAAATTTGATTTCTTTACCTGAAACAAGCTGCTGACTATTTCAAAATATTTCAAATATTAAAAATTTGTAAAGTATTTTTATTTTGTTTCGTCTTATAAAACGTGTGCAATTTTACATTATTCATACGTTACTTTTACTGTGAGCATACGTT
Source organism: Ascarosepion bandense (assembly GCA_037127315.1). Taxonomy (NCBI): domain Eukaryota; kingdom Metazoa; phylum Mollusca; class Cephalopoda; order Sepiida; family Sepiidae; genus Ascarosepion; species Ascarosepion bandense. Next base: position 2,045,732 of record JBBBDQ010000259.1, read on the forward strand.
AATTTTACTGTAAGCATACCTACTCGTCTGGCTTTCACATAGGATGTTTAACGAGGAACAGGGACAACAGCTTTAATCTCCGATAAAAACACAACAACGCAAAACGAAGATTACTATTTAGAAAAAAGGCAACATATGCCAGGGCAACTTAACTGTCAACTTATTCATATACTAAATGAGAATCCAGCCAAATGAGAATGGAACTGATGCGGTGAATACGCAATCAAAAGTAACTTTATTCACTTCACTTTTACAATTTCACAATCCAGTGTGAAATCCTAATTTTGACCAATAGGTAAAATGATTAACTCATACTAAAGGGAAAAGACAAAGCCAAATTTCGCGATCCGATGTTAAATTAATTTTATAAACAATGAATGGAAGCGATTCCGAAAACTGAGAGCGAAGTTAACAAGCCTACGTGAAAAATCTTTTGCTATAAAAACAAAAAGAAAGACGAATCAATCAGAGAGATGGAAGTGAGATCAGACTCCGATAAGTTGTCACAATAGAAACTTCAAGCCACTAACCCAGACACACATTTTTACTCGGCGACAACAACGAAGAAGACGACGACGACAACAAAAGCAGCAACAACAAGATACTGACACCTAATAATTAAAGTCACGATAAATACAATTTTCCTTTGTTGCTTTACCTTCGTTTTTACTTTCTCGCCGGTCATAAAAGGGAAATAATCTATCTATCTATCTATCTATCTATCTATCTATCTATCTATCTATCTATCTATCTCAGTCTATTCATATCTATTTACCTGTCTGTCGATTTTATATATATATGCAATATTTCAGACATCAATAGCACAGCCCTCATTGTTTCATGCTTTATGCAATCATCAGGTATATATTACCAACTGACCGGCTAAGACATCTGATGGTAAGTTCACTCGTTGTTGATGGGAATTAAAACGTATAAAGTTTGGGTGCTATTATTTCATTCATGAAGAGTAAGATTTAAATAAACAAAAAATAAAATATATGGAGATAAAAATAAATAAAATTAACTAAAAAAATAAAAAATATTAAAATGCAGGGAGATAAATTCAATGCGGGTGTAATTTTTACTTTATTATTATAATACTAATATTTGCTGGGAAAAGATAGAAAAAAGAAGTAAAGGTGGAAAGTAAGGGAGTGAGAAAGAAAGAGAGAGAGAAAAACGTGTAGAAGGATCTATATCAATCAAGTCTAAGACTTTAAATAAGTATTTTTCTATGACAGCATTTGGCTATTAATGCATGATTGTTAAGTAGATTAGGGATATCGATGATGAAAAGTTTTTTTTAAAAAGACATAAGTTACATCTTTCTCTTTCTCAATTGCAAGATTTACTTTAAGTGACGACGTTCCAGGTAAAAATTGTTTTTTGTTCTTATTTTTAAATGTTTAATAAAATATGGATAAATCAGAGGTTTTGCTTCATTTGCCTTTGCTTAAAGACAATATATGGTTATTGAAAGGATATTTCCATTTATATATATATATACATATATATATATATATATGCATATACATCCATATTTACATACATGCATTCATATATATATATATATATATATATATATATATATACACATATGCATATATATACATACTTATATATACTTATATATATAGATGCATATAGAGAGACATAAATAAATGCTTGCACGTAAAAACACACACACGCGCGCGCGCTCACACACACACACACACACACACACACACATATATATATATATATATATATATATATATATATATATATATTCAGAGAATTCTTTATTAATGGGAATTAAAAGACAGAAATCTCTCCCCACACATTAAATGGAAAAGGAAAATTATAGGTAAATCTCAAACCCTAATCTTTTCCGAAGTAGAAGTAAATTAGGCTTAAATGAAAGAATGAGATTATCTAGCCATTTATTAGTCCAGAGGAATGAAATTCTTTTTAAATGCCTTGAAAATTGTATATTTGTGTAAATATCTTTATGTATCAGCTTGTGCATGCGCGTGTATATATGATTTTCTTAGGTGTATTTGTCTGTGTGAGCATCAGTGTGAATATATTCGTAAGTTATGCGTCTTATATATATGTATACATGTGTGTGTATATATGTGTGTGCGTTTGTGTGTATGTTTGTGAGCGCGTATGTGTATATTTGTTCATGTTGATAGGTGTGTGTATATGTTGACTTTGTTTTACCACGTCCTGTCTAATCACCATACTAAATCGATAGACGTTTTCCTTTGCCTTTTATTGCCCTAACATGATATCTGTTTCTTTTATGTGCCCTGTCCTTTCTAGATGTAGGCGATCATGGTTTTCCACGTTTCCTTATCCCTGGTGGCTCTTAGGACGCTTTCTCCTGTAACACCACGCAACCCCAATTCTGTCATCTTCTTGCTTAGGCCCTTCAAATATATCCGTTGCTTTCCCCTGTTTCCTTTCCCCTCTACCTGGCCTGTTATTATCAGGTTCTCTAAGTCCTCCTTCCTCATTGCACGTCCCAGGAACTTTAGCTGTCTTTTCCAGATGCTCACTATTAATTTCCTTTTCGTTTCCTTCTTTTCCATAACCTCATCATTGCTCACATGCTTGATCTATGATATCCACAGTGTCCTTCTGTAGAACCATGTTTTAGTTGCTTCAAGTTTTTCTTACATCTTTGGTGATACTGTCCAGCATTCACTGCCATATTGAAGAACTGACATCACATAATAACCCAAAACTTTTTTCCTTTGCTTCTACCCACATTGTCCTGTCTCTTAATACTCTACTCAATTTCTGGAACGCATCCTTTGCCAAGCCAATTCGCCTTCTGATCTCTATGTCGTATTTTACATCTTCTGTTAGTGCACTTCCCAGGTATTTGAATTTTTGTACCTACTTGATTTTAGTATCCCCCAACACGTATTTTGGATTTTGGGCTACTCTTTTTGCTGATGATCATGCATTCGGTTTTGTTGCAGTTTATTTGTAGTCCTTTCTTGTCACTCTCTTCAACTACTTTTTCTTGGAGGTCTTGTCGTTTCCTTTCCGTGCCTGCTATAAGCATTGTATTATATACTTAACTTTGATATCAAAAACATTAATTCCTGGGTCGCGTTGCTTAAATTCTATATTTTGAATATTCTGACTAAATTAAAGTAAACTCAATTTAAGGGTTTAAGAGATGGGTAAAAACATTAACCTCCATAACGAATTATAGTTCATAACGACTTCAGATGATGTGTTTATATATATATATATATATATATATATATATATATATATATATATATATATATATTATTCCAAACTTAGATGGCAGTAAATGATAACACGTATTTGAGATTGCATATATAATTATATTTTCTATTACATTGACAATTATATTTTATTGCGTACAATAATAAGAAACTCTTAAATTTTATTAATGCTGATGCTCAAACTGTGGTCCATCACAATTTACACAGCTTTAAAATCAACCCAGTACGCTTTCACAAACATTTCTGCACTTTTTGATTTTCGATTATAAACTTTATATTTGTTGTGAATTAGGCAAAAGTGAAAATAATACTGACATCTAATTTAAACATATTTCACAAAATTACACAAAAATGTATTTAAATATTAAATATAAATTTTATTCAATAAAGCTGCTCTCCTGTGTGGTCTCTTTGTTAAATCGATGTATACTGACATAATCCTTGCCTTCAGTTCATCTTTCGTGCTACAACGAGTTTTGTTGGACTCTTGGTCAACTGCGCCCCACACAAAATAATCAAGGGTTTCAGAGTCTGGAAAGTTAGGTAGTCAGATGTAAGGGGTGGTTCAGTCACAGAGATTGTCTGACAGCCATGAGTGGGTTCTCCTGTATCGCATAGTGCAGAGTCCTGTTGTAAGACATAGTGTCTTCCAGCTGCCAACCTCATGACCTAGGGTTGCCTCTTGATGACACAATGTGAAGATGAATAAACGCATACCGACGACATTATTAGAAATCACTCCAAACACCATAATTTTGACTGAAAATATCATCCACCTCTTTGTGAATACTCAGCATTGTCTTTAGGTGACTCCAGAAAATTTTGAAATGCTCATGTTTTAGCTATATACAGTACTACCGAAAAGTTAAAATCGGGTTTCGTTTTAATTTCCAAATTTTTCGTTAAAATTTGGTACAATTTTTCAAATTAAATCGTCGTTATTGAGATTTCTGTGATGGTATAATAACTTCAGACGAACTATGCATTTACTTAAGTAGCGATACACAGATTATAATGTTAAACGTAAATAAACCACGTTAAATACACTAAAAAGGAAATTAGAACGAAAATCAATAAATAAGAGAAAACAAAGATTGACAATTCATACAGGCCAGAAAACTGCAAAATATGAAACCATTCCCAAAATGTGCGGGTACGTATTCCAAGCCACAAGAAATCAAAAGCTGAACTGTGGTAATAAATTTCACGTGCAGCCATAAAGGCTTTGTACGTTAAAACATAGTGAAAGTGGAGTTCTACGCAGTTACATGTATTCTTGCCGAATGACACACATTTTCGCCATAAACATATCCCATAAATAATCAGACCGGTATATATATTGTTTAAATAAAAACAGCATATTTACTCAAATAGGAATATCGATTAAAAATTGCATTAAAAAATAAATTGAATATGTCGGCTGTTAATACCATTCAGTTAATCTCCGAAACTTTCCGTAACATTTTCTGTTCAGGTGTTTTTACTTTGCTATACATTTCAGTGCTGTGATTGTTATTTACGTTAAATTAAACAGCACTAGATCAGTTATTGGTCTTCATTATGTTGTTATACGTCGCAGGTTCGAATCAATCTCGAATGACACACATTTTTCATAAATATCAGGCCGATACATACACACACACACACACACACACACACACACACACATATATATATATATATGTGTGTGTGTGTGTGTGTGTGTGTGTGTGTGTGTGTGTGTGTGTGTCCGCTTAAATAATTTGCAAACATTGTGTGTGTTTATTTTTAATAAAACCCGTTCCTACTCACAGAAAATATTTCGCGTATTATAATTGAAAGTTGTAGAAATGAGCTCTAACTTTGACACATGATATTCTTATTGATTTCTTGATGAACCCAAGTACCTTCAATCTTTTTCAGAGATATTCTTCAGGGCTGTGAGTTGTGGTAACAAAAAATAAACCCAAAACTATATTGCTGAGAGTTTCTGTAAATTTTCTTCTTTCTTCAAATGAAAGATTATCCCTCAGTATAAACGGATTTTATAAAAAATAAGCAGACACAATATTTGCAATCTTTTAGAGGTGACATGTCTAAAAGAATATTTTCTGTCTAATTATATATATAAGACGGAATTAGATTATCATCACTGCTTTCATTCTTATTTTAGATCAGTGTTTCTGCTTTAGAGAGGCATATTTAGAATCCTAGTTTTTGGAATAATTAGTAGAGAATGCTGTTTTTTTATTATTCAAACAACCAATATTGACGCCATCAGCATAGTCCACTCATCAGCATTACTTTGGGAACGGGCAGGATCATTTTTATTCATATAATGAATGATAATGTACTCAGTATAGTCCACTTATCTTCATTATATTGGGCACAGTAGGGAAAACATTGAATTCTTATGATCGATTTGTTTTTTACATGTTATAGTACTTTTAAATGATCATTGCTAACAATCACATCTCTGATTTTAAATGTGGAGGACATTATCTAGGAAAAGTTTAAATAAACCGGGAGTCTGATTTCGTCCTTTTCGTACTCATAATGAGGTTTGAAGTCTTACAGGATTGAGGCCTCGCTAGACATGTAAAATGTTTTACACTGATACAGTTATTATATCAGATCGATGCATTCAGTACATTTGGTGCTTGAAAAACGGTTTTAAGGGATGACAAAACAAAATCTCTATATTTTGTGGACGTATACTGCTGTGAAATCGGTATAGCAATTATAAAATGTATTATTAGAGAGGTAAACAATTTATTTGTTTGATGATATATGTATGTGTCATCATTGTATCGCTTGCCAGAACGCAAACCTAAATGGGTTGTAAGAAGTTGAATTTTATAAAATTATAAATGTTCATTGATTCATTCACTAAGATGGTTCCAATTTAGATATCATTTTAGGTGTAGGGGTCGTAAGAAGTTGAATTTTATAAAATGATATAATGTTCATTAATCCATTCACTAAAATATTTCCAATTTAGATATCGTTTTATGTGCAGGGGTCTTCCGGTTTACATTTCTATTTGCAAGGTGGATTAATGGGTGAAAAATCCTCTTTTGTTACAGTGTACTTCTAAATCTAACTTTATTTTGTAAAATAGAGACACCTGTTATTGAGGAGACTATTTTAAAAGAATTCAGTTTCAACATCATGTAATGCTAAGTTTTAAAAAGCTTTCTTAATTTACTGATCAGTAGATCCATTATTGTTTATGTTTGGAGATATAATTTGTAATGACTGGAAGTTTTTTGGTACATGGACTGTTTTTGTCAGCATATTTAGTGTGGTGAAGATTGGAATGTGGTTGAAAGTAATTTTAAAACCAGAAAATTGTCTTTGGTGGTTTTGAGTGTGTATTATTGTGGTATGATAGAATATAGTTTCAAATTAAGTGTAATAAAGTTTTACTTAGAGAAATGTTTATTTAAAAACTTTGTAGTGCAGCAATATATATGTAAATGCGAAACCTATCTACATTTTATATATATATATATATATATATATATATATATATATAGATAGATAGATAGATAGATAGATATTATCCTGTATATCCGTCAATATATAAATATATGGTTGAAATGTCTATTTACGCAGGTACGTTTTTTGTGCGTACGTGAGTGAAGAATAGAAGCCAAGGAAAGAACAATGTATAAAAGGAAATAATAGATTAGGTTGGACTGCCGTTTGTTAAAGTGTAAGAATGACAGAAATAGAATTCTTGAGGCAAAGTGTTATATTTTACAGTCACATTTTTGCTGGGTAGATAATTATACCTATACATCTTCTGTGATTGAAAGATTCAAGGGATGCAACATCGTAAATCGACGACAAAGGCAGATATCATCGGTGGCGTGAATGAATTGCTTTTTTACGGAAAAAAATAAAAAAGAACAATGAAAAAATGAATACAGATGGATATTTTTTCGGATTAGAGTTCTGAATCTTCGACATACTGCCGAAGGTTTAAATAAATGAATAAAAGGGGTATCCATTTATCCATATGAAACATGTCATTACAGGCACACTCACCAGCAGATGCTCCCAAAAAATAATATACATATCTTATTTCGCTATTTTACTGAAGAGAGTATTTTTCTTAATAGAGTGATTTTTTTCTTAAAAAAGGGGCGCGAGAAGAATTACTGAGAAAAATGTTGAATCATTGTGTTAATGTTGATGTCTAAAAATGTATATTCCAAAGACGTCAGCTAACTTTAATGCAAATAATACCTTGTCTTAAAGTTCAACTCTGTAAACTAATATATATATATATATATATATATATATATATATATACTTATGTATATATAATTTCAACGTTTAAAATGTTAATTTAAAACAGTGCTCAACATAAAAATAGAACAATTAATATTTAATAGTACGTGAGAATATGTAAATATTTAATTTACGTGAGAATATGTGTACTCTTCAAACTGCTACAATATTGAAAATAGTTTACTTTACTTTGTATTAGATCACACAATAACACTTTGCTTTGCCTAACTTCAATATATCATAGTTACTTAATTTAAATTGTAACCTAAATAATAAGCCCCATAAATTCTGTACTATAAAAATTAAAATTTCAACATTGAAGGAAGAATATCCCATTCGAGGGGTGGCTGAAAGTAGTTGGACAATGGAATCACGGGCGTGTCTGGATTATTCATTCAAAAGTGCAAATTAGGTTAAGCTATAAAGGTGAACGTTTAAGTCTTAGCGAGGTGTTTTGACGAATTATGTCATGATAAAATAGCACTCTTTAGCTTTGTCTGCGGAAGATACATATTTGGAACATATTATTCAGATATATACTCTCTCTCCCCCCCTCTCTCTAAATATATATATATATATATATATATCTCATATATATATATATATATATATATATATACGGAGAAACATCGGAGTAATTGCTTGCATTGAAGAAGCAAAGCATAAAGTTCGAATTACAGTCGAGTTCATTACATTCACTTACATGATAATATTCTTGCGAAATATATGAACCCGGCACTTCTCCATGTATAAGTAAATAGCAATACAGATTGGTACTATAGACTTGGGTAGCAAACAGTCTATAAGAAGTATAACACTGAATTAAAAACATTTGGACGGTCGTTTGTATACCTTCTAGCATACTGGTCATCAGTTCTCGCTATGTGAATTTTCCAAAAACTGTGTTTGATTCTGCATAAGCCTTCACCATTATAATCAAACGGATGGTCTGGCTTTTCATTATAAGAACTGAGTCAGTTAAAACTCATACCTCAAAAAACAACGGTAAAACTCAGTAAAAAAAACAAACAAAAAAAAACAGGAAATTTTTCAAGGTAAAAAAGAAAAAAATTGAAAAGGAATGAATTTGCAAAATAACACTATGGCTTTTTCACATTGGTTCTGAATAAAAAGCTGCATATTATAAAGTTTTATAAAATGAAATACTACTAAACCATAGAAATGATTTAACAGTATGATGTAAACAGCGTAAATAGTTTACTTTACTTTGTATTGGATCACACAATAACACTTTGTTTGCCTAACTTCAATATATCATACTTACTTAATTTAAATTGTAACCTAAATAATAAGCCCCATAACAAATTCTGTACTACAAAAATTAAAATCTCTATAAACCTAAACATTATTACAATATTAGCCTTTATTCAGTACTGAGAATTTTTTATACAAGTAAATACAACGAGCAGTAGGTATGGAATCAATCCGTTCTTTCACTTTATATATATATATATATATATATATATATATATATATAATGATAATCTACGTATACTGTCTTATCTACATGAAAAACTACTAAAACGTTCTAAGTTAAAAATGATTTTTTGACAGTATTTATTTGATTCTATTATTATATATATGTATATTTGATATTTCATACCATCCTTGGCATTTCATTAGAAACAGATGCGTCCGTCGCGAGATGTTTACATCGCGAGATGTGTACGTCGCGTGATATAGAAAGCAATAGAGTTTGAATATTTTCAAATGTAAACCTAACTGTAGTAATACTTTTAAATATTGTTTTAAATAAAAAATATTTAAGTGTATCTAAAAAATGTTTAACTATTGAAATATTTATAAAGATTCAAAATAGATAAGTCCCTATATGTATTAAATTTTAAAATTCAGTATTTATCTTTTTTCTGCGTGAGTATGTGGAACTGAAATCGGAATCTGTCAGTAAACATTTGCAGTTTTCTAATGTGTGTCCTGGTTGAGTGAAGTGTTCAGCTATGGAGGAATAAGAGTTGTTTTGGCGTATGCCTAGTTTATGCTTATTAAAACGAAATCTAAAGCTATTTCCAGATTCACCAATATATCCACTATTTGTAATAATCCTCGTTGCTTAGTTTGCAAGCATTTAGTAAACGATACAGTATTTTCTATACCCAACATCAACATTAAATTACACCCACTACGCCTCACCTGTGACAGCCAAAATATAATATATTTTCTCTTCTGCTCAAAATGTCCAAATAGTGGAATCTGGAAATAGCTTTAGATTTCGTTTTAATAAGCATAAACTAAGCATACGCCAAAACAACTCTTATTCCCCCATAGCTGAACACTTCAATCAACCAGTACACACATTAGAAAACTGCAAATGTTTACTGACAGAATCCGATTTCAATTTAAAATACTCACTCAGAAAAAAAGCAAAATACTGGATTTCAAAATTAAATACATATAGGCTAGAGTTAAATAGGGATTTAGGTATTTTGAATTTTTATAAATATTTCAATAGTTAAACGTTTTTTAGATACACTTAAATATTTTCTATTTAAAACAACATTTAAAAGTATTATTACAGTTAGATTTACATTTGAAAATATTCAAACTCTATTGCTTTCTATATCACGCGACGTAAATATCTCGCAACGTCCGCATCTCGCGACAGACGCTGCTAGTTTAAAATCATTTGTTTCTGATGAAATGCCGGTCTTAAATATCATATATATATATATATATATATATATATATATAATAGAAATAAATAAATTCTGTCAAAAAAAATTAACTTGCAACTTTTTAGTAGTTTTTCCTATATATATATATATATATATAGTATTTATACAATATAACGGTCTACGTTTGTATCGAGCACTCTTTATTAAAGTAAATTCATGAAAAACAGGTTAAAAAACCTACGTAGTTCTACAAATTAGTTACAATATATATATATATATATATATATATATATATATATATATATATATATATATATATTAATTCAGATACTTCAATCCAAGGGAAAAAAGCAAGAAGGTAAATTCCAAAAACCCGATCCTAATTAATATTAAAAATTTTATTTTAATATTAAAAAATGATACAGGAAGAGAGCTCCATGTAATAAAATATTACAGGGACCCTATAATCAGCTGGAAATTAATAGGCTCAGCTTGTACCCCTAAAAATTTTCGTGATAGGTGTCGTCTATGTTTATTGGAGAAGATTCTGATATGGAAGTATCCTCATCAGGACTTACTTTTGAATCTTAAGAAGGAATTTATTAATAAGTGCCGTCATAGGGCTGCTTTAAAATTTAATTTTAAATTTTAAATTTTAATATTTAATTTTTTTTTTTAATTTTAATTTTTAAAATTTTTAAATTTTTAATTTTTTAAATTTTAATTTTTCTTTTTATAATTTTTATGTATATGCGTATGTTTGTGTGTGGATGTGCATATTTGTATATATGTGTGTATATATGTATATATGTATGTGTGCATATATGTATTTTTGGAAAAAAATTTTTTTAGCTATTTAAATGCTCTTTTTCATAATATTCATTAATTTTTTTTATATTTTTTTATATGTATGTGTGTGGGTGCATATGTAATATGTATATATGTGTGTGTGTGTGTGTATGTATATGTGTGCATGTGTGTGTACACATATATATTTTGTGTGTATGTGGATTTTTTGTATATAGGTGTGTACACATATATATATATGTGTGTATACGCATGCATGTGTATATAAGTATGTATGAAATTGAATGTATGTGTGTATGTGTATGTATGTATGTATTCTTAATCGTAGAATTGTGTGTGTATGCATGTATGTATGTATGTGTGTACTTCTATATGTATGTATAATTGTAAATGAATTTTTTTTTTTTTACCTAGCGATGTCTTTATTTAGTTTAATTCAAATGACCTAACTTTTTTAAAATAATTTTATTTTAATTCCTATATCTTTTTATTCTCTTTAAAAATAATTATGCCTTTTTAAGTAAAGGCCTTTTTCTAATACTTCAACGTTTTTGGGAAGTTAGGTTTTTGAATATGTCCAGCGTCTGTAATATTTAAAAAAAAAATTTTTCTTTCTTTTCTTTTCTTTTTCCCTCCCTTCCTTCCTTTATCTCTCTTATCTCCCACTTTTTTTCCGTGTTACTTAACCTTACGTCGATTTAACACGGCTGTCTGTTAATTTTTAGTTACAATTCTCTTTCCTTCTTTTGCGAACCCAGACGATGTCATTTTTTTTCTTTTCTTGTTTATTTGATTTTATTTTGTTTTATCTTTTTCTTTTCCTTTATTTTTCCTTATTTTCTTTTTTAATTTATTTGCAAATCTATTTAAAAAGAAAAGTAGACTAATTTTTCTCCAGTTTCTGAAAGGATTTTTCTGTTGCTGAGGTGATGTGTTATCCCCCGTGGGGATCTTCATATAGTAATGTCCATTCAACATCATTGAATTAATCCTTTTTAATTTATATATATATATATATATATATATATATATATATATATATATATATATATAACAGAATTCAAAGTCGCCCTTCTACCGAGTGACCAGAGCTCAGTGGTAGAATCAACGACTGATGTCAATTCGGTCGAGGTTCAATCCTAGCGAGAAGCAATCGGATGTCTAACCGTACTGATGAGCTGTGATACAGCGAAACATATCTGTCTGTTGATCAATATTTGAGCTGTCACACGCTGATTGAGCACTGTGGAGTAATGATAGACTTTGAAAGAACAGTAGCTACTCAAGCTCTACGCATCATTCGTTCAATAATGAATCTGAACACTCAGCTACTGGCGTATGTTACATTCTATATAACACTCTAAAAGTCCGACTTCTTCCACCGAGCGCCCATAAATTCGCCAGCTGATGTCAATTCAGTCGGTCGGGTTTCAATCCTGGAAGAAGCAATCGGATGTCTAATTGTACTGATTAGCTGTGATACAGCGAAACAGATCTATCTGCGGATATATATATATATATATATATATATATATATATATATATATATATATATATATTAGCAGTATAGCCCGGCGTTGCTCGGGTGTAATGAAAGCTTTAAACTAATCCATGGTCTTGGAGCTCAGACACTTTGGACATTACACGAAAGACTAAAAAGCAATACTTGTTTCCAGTTAAAGTGAAACCGAAGACTGAAATTTTTATTTCCTGGTATCGATATCAAATAAGTTTTTATGTCGTAAAGTGACTTTTGAAGGTTAAATAAGTCCTCTGAGTAAATGGTATCATGGCTGAGACTAAGAACTACAATTATATCTACTTAGAGCCAAACCCGAAGCAAAATCTAAAATAAAAGGGCTGAAAAAATACCGACATACAGGCAGATAAACACACACACGAACATCTTGCCTTTTATATATATATATATATATATATATATTATCGATTTTCTGCACTATTGTATGAACTGCAACCTTGAAACTTCTGAATATCGTTTCTTATGTCTGTCTATGAGTGTATCAAATTTGATTAAAATGGGACCACTCTTTCTATAACACAATTTTTTTCGATTATCGATTTTCGATATTTATCCGGGATACCACAACACAAAACCTAGCTAAGAACACTCGCAGACGCTTATAATACAACTGTGTAAATTTTCAAGAAAATCGGTTCAGCCGTTTCGGAGTCTATAGGTAACGGATATAAACACACACACAGACAAACATACACACAGACACACACACACACACACACACAGAGACAAAGTTCCATTTATAAATAAGTTTAAATATATATATTAAGAAAGCATAATTGGATTCATCTCACTCTGCAATAACAAAATAAAAACAAAAATAGTAAAATATACTTCAAAATAATTGAAAAAACATTTCTCCAGACCGAGAAAACTTTTGAAACATCAATAAAAACGCAGTCAAAATCTGTAAAAGCTGCATGAAAAAAATATATTTCAAACGCAATAAAGTATTCTCAGCCAAACCAATAACAACTACTTCAAGATAAACCGACACCAATTTATTTAAGGGTCAAGACAAAAACAACAATCTATTTAGCAACAAATGTCCAAAGATCAATTTAACGTATGAAACTACCGTAACAGATAACATTAACGCAGTAGAAAAATATATAAAATGTGTATAAAGCAACATTTAAAGAGAGATTTACAACTCATTAACGATTGAAAGATTTGTAAAAACATTGTATTAGCAAAATATATAGCGAGCCAAAAAGAAAATAATATTGACACCAAAATTAAATGGGAAATCTCAAAAAACATAAGGCCTACACGATAGCAACCACAGAAATTGTAAAATGCGTTTGAAGGAAAAGTTTGCAATAAACTCCTTAAAAAGAAAACGCAAAATACGAAACAGTAAAAATTAAATAATGTAGAGATGCCGACATTTAAATAAATACTTTGCCACTTACACACTATTACAGACAAAACAAATCTATAAAATACAAATCACACAATTGTATCCCAAACACAATTCACCAAACTTAACACCTTGCTCACGAACAATACCAAACGAAAACCACTTAGAAAAGAACAGCATCACTATGAATAAATGACAAATGCCCAACCCCACCATAAAACATGTAAATACCACAATAAATAAACCAACGTGGGATGCATTCTTTACAAACAAAAAAAAACGTAATCAAGCAAATACACTGGAGTGGGCATCATACACACCACACACACACACACACACACACACACACACACACACATATATATATATATATATATATATATATATATATATATATTCAGTGTATCGAGGCAGCAAGTAATTTTCTAAACAGGCTGTTAAATATAAGAGACAATGAATGTCTATTATGTTTAATCATGAGCCGTTCTAAACGTCGTATTTTGGCTTTAATTTTAGTAAAAAATACAGACAAAAATTCTCCGACATTTGGATAATTTTTTATTGATTTGCTTCTAATCTTTCGGCTAACATGAGCCATCTTCAGAGAGTTTATTTAGACTGAAATACAATAACATCCATCATCACCGACGATTTTATTTTGTGTTCTTCGTCCAAATCTATATTTTATAAAGAATTACACAACATTAAGCAAACACTAGTCAATAATGGATTTCTTAACTCCGTTGTTGATCAACAAATTAAAATGTATCTCAACAAAATTAACAATAGCTCTAACAATAATGATTATATTAATAATAATGGTTTACATGAAAATAACACTATTAACTTATACTATTGCAACCAAATACATAATAATTATAAACAAGATGAAAAACTCTCAAAAACATCATACGTAGAAATGTTAAAACAGTGGAAAGTAATAATCAAATTAAACTCATTATATATTATAAAAATTCAAAACAATTGACCTCATAGTCTCTAACAACCCTAAAAGCACTAAACTTAATTCTCTACAAAAAAACAGTGTAGTGTACCAATTTACATGCCCATTCGGAGATTGCATGTCTGATACTCATAAAAAACCCAGTACATATATTGGTTTTACTACAACCACGCTCTCCCGTAGACTTACATGTCATCTTTCTGATCAGAGTACAATTAAACAACATTTCTCTGAAAAACATAAACATGTTGGTAATATCAGACAGGTTTTGGTCAACAATACAGTGATCCTTACTCATACACACAGTAAGAGGAAACTGCAGATATTGAAGGCCATGTACATCAAATCTAAACAACCAACACTCAATAAAATCACCTTTAAATCTGGACATAACACATTACATTGCATTTGACTACATGGTTTTGTTGTCATTTCGCGCTATCACGCGGTGTGACGTCATAAAACCGCATTGCAAATTTGAGAATTCCGTTTATTATTTTTGGTAACTATTGCCGTTGGCAAGCGGAGTTTTATGTCAACACAAAATAAAATCGTCGGTGATGGTGGATGTTATTGTCTTTCAGTCTAAATAACCTCTCTGAAGATGTCTCATGTGAGCCGAAAGATTAGAAGCAAATCAATAAAAAATTATCCAAATGTTGGAGAATTTTTGTCTTTATTTTTAACTGAAATTAAAGCCAAAATACGACGTTTACAACGGCTCATGCTTAAACATAATAAACATCCATTGTCTCTTATATTTAACAACATATGTTTAGAAAAATAATATATATGTATGTATATAGCAAAAATAATAATATAATTTAAAAGAACAACAGCAAACAAAGTCGTACACAAAACAGTGCCAAAAATACTGTCAATCAAACCACAACAGAAAATGCAGCAAATAAAGTAAAAAGTAGAAAATTATCTCAAATTTGCGGGACTGTGTGTAAATGTATCAGCACACATACACGCATGCACACTAACACACACACAGGCACATACATACATATTTAGCCGTCACATGTAAATTAAGCGGTCAATACACAACAAAATAATAAATCACCTTAAATCTAGCTATCTTAAAAATTGGGCAAAAACAGAAAGGAATGTAAACAAAGTATAAAAAAGCAATAAAAAAGAGGATAACTCGATAACGTGACATTCATCAAGAGAAATAGATCACAAACTTTCAGACAACAGTAACAAATAATCAGTTCCACAACAGCATGTAAACACAGAAATATTGAGAAATATTTGTAGAAAAAACGGATAAGCCTTGAAGAGTGAGATTATTATGCTGTTCAAAAAACTTGTAAGTCAACAAGACGGAGGTGACACCAATCAGTTAAGTGATTTTCTTTATTAATTCTATTAAAGTTCTATCACTATCTCTTATATCGAGCTTTTTATTGCAAAGCCTGGTTGCCCTAAATACCTTCGTGCCAGTAAACCACTAAAAGTCATCTGTTTTTACTTCAGTCTTCCAACTTAACATTATATATATAAGCCAATGAATGGAACACATTTCACTTCCTGATGATGGTGTATTGAACACCAAAATTTAATTGCATTTGAGTTGCAGTATGTTATTATTATAACAATAATTATTATTATTATTAGTATTATTATTATATATATATATATATATATATATATATATATATATATTATGTCTGAGAGAGAAAATAGCTATAGTTACTTTCCAGACCAACACACAAAACAAACGATGACAAAATCCAACGTAAATCAACTGAGCAACTAAGGAGCGCCCAAAATGTCGTACAAATGTCAAAAGAGATGAACACAATAGTCCGTTTTATTCGAATAATGTAAATACTACTTCATCTCAGAAATATAAACAAATACTAACTTTAGAAATGTTAGATTTAATCAGAATATAAGCCTTGAGCATTTATGCATCTCTGTTATCGAGCGACGTGATTATTTATTCTTTGTTGATAAAAAGATTTTGGCTCTCATGCAACGAACTTTTTAAAAGCGAATTCCACCTCTGGACGTAAACGATTTACCATTTAAAAATGTGCTTTAGCGTTTAAAAATCATTTGGTAAAAGATCAGGACAATATGGAGATGTGGTAAACTCTCGTATACCATGTCTATGAGTTTATCCAATATCATTCTTGCAGCAGGTAGAAGCTCATTATTGTGAAGCAGAATTGAACCACGTTGATTCCTCAATGCAGATTTCATTTTTTGCATTTCATGTCAATAAGTCGATTGCTAATGAATGCTCTGAATGGCTTCCAGAGAGATGTAGTGGATAACACCAATTACAGCTCACCAGACAGTCACCATAATTCTTTTTATGCAGTTTTAGCTTTGGGAAAAATTTGCAAGACTCGTCACGATCAAGTCATTGACGTGATCGTTTACGGTTATCATAAATTATCTACTTTTCATCGCATCGCAAGTGAATATTTAATCAAGAAAACGATCAATGGTGTTATGCAGAAAGAGCATCAGAAACCCATTAATCAAGATTTTTTACCTTGCTACTACTTTTCAAATGATGTGAAACTGTTGCAGTTCTGACACCAAACGTCTGAGATATTTCTTTGACAAACTGACTTAGGTTTTGCTCAACAGTTGCTTGCAATTGTTCTTTGTCAAGACTGAATGACTCTATCTTCTTCATTTTCAAGACACTCATTACCAGTACCGAATTTCTGAAACCACTTTTGCATTGTTCGATCACTTGTAAACCCATCTTCCAAATTATTCGGTGATATTGGCAGTAGTTTGGGAGTCAGTGTGTTTAAATTTGAATCCATGCTGGAAACGTAAACGAATATCATTTTTGTCATATTCATAATAATGGGCTGCTATTCTGCAAGTATATGTCTATGTGAAAGTAAATTACAAATTATTAAAGAGCACACATCAATTATCATGTATACCAAAATCCACGTAATATATACCGTGAATACTATGTTAAAATGGCTTTTCAATGCACAACTCTTCAAGTGGCCATTAATTACGTGAAATCTAATATAACAATAAAGTTTAGATAAGCAGTCCGAACATTTAGTTCACATAGATAAAGAGAAATTTATATATAGATTAGAACGGGTGCTACAATCTACAAAATTATCTACGTATTGATTTTAAGTTGATTTACTTAAAATTATCAATTTATGTACAAAATGAAACAAATAAATTGGGCACTTTATAAATCAAAGTTACGGGTTCAAATAGTTGAAGAGAACATTTATTTTATAGTCTCCTAAAAGTTTCTTTACACTAAGCAAGGACAATTGCTGTTAAATGATAACTATTAGAATTATTAGAATTCAGTATATACACATCATCATCTTCATTTTTCTGATGTTTTCCTTGTTTGCTTTGAACAATTATGCGTTGACAAAACTGATACATCATCATTTACTCGAATAAACAAATCTTGACGGCTAATTTATCTTTGACCAGTTATTTCCTGAACTCACTTCAGCTAAATCTGTAACTTTGTCCGCTTATAACATCAAGAAGGATATTTCGCTTATCAAAGCAGCAATATAATTTCAAATATAATATCGCTTCACATAAGGCAATTTATTAAATTTCGGTATTACGTTATCAACCGCAATGCAACGAGAGCTTGTATATTCTGTTGGTCGTTCAAGATAATATTTGATTTTCAAAAGGCATCGTTATATCAAGTCTCAGAGTTAATAGAATATTGATTCAAGATGAAATCGAATCAGAAAGAGGTAAATATGATTAGACATTTGTATTTTTAGTGTTACTGTAAAATCTATTATTCAAAATAAACGAATGACATAATAAACGCATTTCTTAGAGACTTCAAGTAAATATGACTAGACAAATACGGTGTAGTTTCAAGAAGGCTTTATTTGGCGGTGAAATGAAAATAATATTAACATTTTTGGATGGGAGACATCTGAATATATTAATAAATTATTTGTTATTCAGTATACATTCGTATACTTACACAGACACAGACGCACACAAACACACACATATATATATATTTTACAAATAAAACTTCAAATTATATAAATATATATATATATGTGTGTGTGTGTGTGTGTGTGTGTGTGTGTGTGTGTGTGTGTGTGTGTGTGTGTGTGTGTGTGTGTGTGTGTGTGATTTTCGAAGTTATATCTGGAAAAATGTGTAATTATAAATAAAGAGCTCCTCCCTCATGGCATGTCCCATAAATTTAAGTTGTATTTTACTGATGCTCAATATCAATTTCTGTTTCGTTTTCATTATTTATACAATTATTATTGATAGAATCTCTTTGGGGAATTTCCTTCATGCAACGTTTTGGGGAATATATATATATATATATATATATATATATATATATATATATATACATAGATTATGACAAATTTTCCACATCTTCACTTGCAACTCTATCTAATAGTAAAAATCAAAAATAGACTGATTTACAAAATTTTTTTGTAACGTAAATTTCTCAAGCCTTAACCGTCTTTTTTTATTTATTTTTTATTTCTCTATTTCTCTTTGTAATTTTATTCTCATTTTAGAAGATTGCACTGATGCTGAGGAGACGTGGAATCACTCTTAGAGATTTCATGTTGAAATGTTCATTCAACAATTTTGAATGTTGAAAATTTATTTTATTTTATATTAGCTCTGTAATTTTAATTACATTTGGCTCTCCTCCTGTATAATTTTTTAATATTAAAATTTAATACTAATTAGGATCAGGATTTTGGGATTTACCATACTACTTTCTGTTTGGATTATGTGATCTAATATATATATATATATATATATATATATATATATATATATATATATATTAACTAAATAGACTCTGTAAGTATGCAGGCCGTAAATTTATACTAAAATAAACCTCCGAAAAAACCATTAACAAAAAAACCTAAATCCGTTACAATCCGGTGTACGTCGACAAAGGGTGCCGTCTAGCCAGATTCACTAGCAAGACTTGGTTCAAGCCATGGTTTAATTTTCAGGCTTTTTCCAAAGAGGCCGCACTCTGGGATCATCACCTCCTCCGTAATCATCTTCTTGACAAATCGACCATAGGGATATTCGAACATGTTTTCAAGGTCAGAACTTTAAAGCCAATAAGACATGGATATATTTGTGTGCGTGCGTGTGTTTACAAATTGTCTTAATATATACTGATTCGTATATATAAATGTCTTGACATCGACCTAATTATGGAACACCTGGCGACTTCCACAACAGCCTTAACAAACATTTAACTGTTTGTCATATTTCTCAGAAAACATGCATAAACAATCGACTTTTTCCTAAATAATCTGTCTAAAGCGTCTTCATATTGTTAAATTCTATATCCAATCTATCTATCTATCTATCTATCTATCTATCTATCTATCTAGGAAAAACTACTAAAAAGTTGTAAGTTTAAAAATGTATTTTTTGACAATATTTATTTATTTCTATTATTATATTTGATATTTCAGACCATCCTCGGCCTTTCATAAGAAACAAATGATTTTAAAATTTAAATTGGAAACGTTTTCGCGAGGAGCATCTGTGGAGAGATTGTTTACATCACGTGACGCAGAAGGAGACAGATGTTTTTAATATTTGTAAACGAAAACCTATCTTTACTAATACTTATAAATGTTATTTTAAAGAAAAATTTTTTAAGTGTATCTAAAAAATGTTTAACAATTGAAATATTTATAAAGCTTCAAAACACGTAAGTCCCTATTCACCCCTAGCCTGTATGTATTTAATTTTAAAATCCAGTATTTTTCCTTTCTTTCTGCGTGAGTATGTAGAACTAAAATCAGAATCTATTAGTAAACATTTGCAGTTTTTTAAGGTGTGTCCCGGTTGATTGAAGTGTTTTGCTATGGGGGAATACGGGTTGTTTTGGCGTCTGCTTAGTTTATGATTATTGAAACGGAATCTAAAGCTATTTCCAGATTCACAAATATATCCACTATTCGGACATATTGAACAGAAGAGAAAATATATTATGTTTTGTCTGTCACAGGTGAGGCGTGGTGGATGTAATTTGATGTTGGTGTTGGGTAAAGAAAATATTGCATCGTTTACTAAATGTTTGCAAACTAAACAGCGAGATTTTCGACATTTGACATTCCCTAATAGGTTTGTATTTTTTAGATATTTGGCAGAAGTGAGGATAGCTGATACGTTGGGTGTTTCTTTCATTGCATTTATGGGTGGCTTATCGAAAATGTATTTGATTTTTTTGTTTGATTGGAGGTTCTTGTAATCATTTTGTAAAGTTTGAATAAGTGTGTGGGAATATTGATTGTGGTTAAAAACCATGGGTTTCGGTTGTTGTTTTTTCTTTTCTTGTATGTGAGACGTGTGTTACGATTTCTATTGATGGTTTTTATTTAGTGCTTTTTTATTGTTTTTATTGGGTACTTACATTTTAGAAATTGCTTTGTTAGGTTGTTAATGTTGTATAGAAAATCTGTCTCTTTCTGCGTCACGTGATTTAAACAACCTCTCCACGAACGCTCCTTGCGAAAACGTCTCTAATTTAAATATATACATTCTAAAAATATACTGTTAAATATAAGAGACAATGAATGTCTATTATGTCTAATCATGAGCCGTTCTTAACGTCGTATTTTGGCTTTAATTTCAGTTGAAAATAAAGACAAAAATTCTCCAACATTTGTATAATTTTTTATTAATGTGTTTCTAAGCTTTCGGCTCACATGAGCCGTCTTCACAGAGGTCACTAAGACGGTAACACAATAACATCCACCATCACCGACGATTTTATTTTGTGTTGACATAAAACTCCGCTAGCCAAATGCAATAGTTACCAAAAATAACAAACGCAGTTCTCAAATTTGCAATGCGGTTTTATGATGTCACACCGCGTGATAGCGCAAAATGACAACAGAACCATGTATTCAAATGCAATGTAATATGTTATGGCCAGATTTAAAAGTGATTTTATTAAGTGTGGGTTGTTTGGATTTAATGTACATTCCAATATCTGAAGGTTCTTTTTACTGTGTGTATGAGCAAGAATTATTGTATTATTGACTAAAATCTCTCTGATATTACCTACATGTTTATGTTTTTCTGAGAAATGTTGTTTAATTGTACTCTGATCAGAAAGGTGACATGTAAGT
This sequence comes from Ascarosepion bandense, assembly GCA_037127315.1. Classification (NCBI taxonomy): domain Eukaryota; kingdom Metazoa; phylum Mollusca; class Cephalopoda; order Sepiida; family Sepiidae; genus Ascarosepion; species Ascarosepion bandense. The sequence continues at coordinate 2,067,725 of JBBBDQ010000259.1, forward strand.
CTACGGAAGAACGTTCGTGTAGTAAAACCAATATATGTACTGGGTTATATATATATATATATATATATATATATATATATATATATATATACAAGTATAAGTTACGTATGGATGGAATAGTATACCGTATCCAAATAAACACTATTCTTAAAAAAAGTCATCAATACAAAGTAAGCTAATAAAATTTATTCAGAAATTATAGCATGAATATATTCTAATATCACTACAAAAGTAGCTATTGTTTCGACAAATCTTGTGTCTTATGAAATGATGAGGTTTATTTCAAGTTGAAAGATTTTAAAATGTTAAAAACAAGTAAAACCCCTTTAATCAAGGAAGCATTGTCGTATGTACAATGTGGACCAATAAAAAATAAAGCAACTACTTAATTAGAGAATATGTGAAAAAATAATTTTGGAGGGCAGTAGGATTAATATTGGATTAAATTGAGTTCCACATTATTAATTGGCTATTAGGATCTACTTTATTATTATTGCGAAAATTAAAAAAAATATTCTAAGCTTAACAGTTTTTTAGATTTAGAAAGGTATCCATATATTAAACGAGGAAAAGAAAGAATGCACACATAAATAAACCTGCAAACATCCACACATGGAAAAATAGACGAATATATACACATACACTAGCAAACATACACATATACAGATTAATATACGCACGCATATATACATGCACACATTTCACAATGTTGTTTTTATTGACTTGTCAATTTTTCTGTTGAATTTTCAGGCTCTATTTGGACTCAGAATGAATTGCCACAATACTGGTTACAATCAGAGCATTATAGATCAGAATTTCTACATTTATTAAATGTAAAAGTTGTGTTGATGATCAATGGATTAAAAAGACCTCTGATGGATATTTTGACATTGCAATGTGTTCCCTAGACTCGGCCGAGGCCTCTGATTTTGTGGGATTATTTATTCTTTACAACTTAACAGCTCTACGAGGATATGGATACGGATAGTATAGGTCTATATAGAGATGATGGTTTACTGATAGAGATTTCACTAATTTAGGGTAAATTGTATTAGGAAGATAATACACAGGGAATTCAATACTTTAGGCCTTAGAGTAGAAATAACCACCAACATTAAACAGGTATACTTTTAAATGTTACTCTGGACCTTAACAATTATTTTCTCCAACCTCATGAAGGCTAACGCCAACCCAATGTACATAAATCCTAATTCTAACCATCCCTCATCAGTCATTAAACATATACCATCTTCTATTGAATATAGACTGAGCAACAACTAGTAAAGTTATGCTTGATCAGCATAACAATTTTTATAATTCTGCACTTAGAAATAGAGACTATAAGGCTACTGATATCAAATTTAGGAACCCTACTGACAATGATAACAGCAAGAAGAAAAAATCTGGAAAAATCATCTGGTTTAACCCTCCCTACAATATGATGGTTAAAACTAAATTGGGACAAAAATTCTTAAACATAATCAGCCAAAACCTTCCCAAAACTAATCTTCTTAACAAAACATTCAATAATAATTCACTCAAGGTAAGCCATAGTTGCACGGAAAATCTAGAAAAAATAATTAAAAAACATATCAACAAAGTACTATGATACAAAAACACTGTAAATTACAATGCTCAAATAGATTGCACCAAGGACAAAGGAACTAATACCAGCGGATGTAATTGTAGAAGATTGACCTATGCATAATAATTGTCTAGTTAGATCCATAGTTATTTTTTGTACCTTATCCACAATTGAAAATCCTAATACTATAAAGGTTTATATCGGTTCTACAAAAACCCGTTCAAAACTCGCCAGTAACAGCACACATTGTCTTTCAACAAGCATCATCATCATCTATCCGTCACACCCAGATGGTGCATAGGGCAGCAAACTTTTCCTGCTGTTTCTGTAACAAACTGTTTTTTACGGGGCAAGGTTGTTAGCCTTGCGCCCAACCCCCAAACCCCCAAACCTGGAGGACCGTTGGACCATTCTCGATCTTTACGTTTACAGCACCTCGTATTCTCAAATGGTCACCCATTTAATTCTGACCAGGCTCGATGTTGCTTAACTTCGGTGATCAAGCGGGAACCGGTGTATTGAAGATGATATAGCCGTAGACGTCTTTGAACAATAGTTCTTATAAATACAGCACTTCATTATCCATCTTTAAAGGAAAAAGACAAAACACCTGTTAAATAAAAAATCCTTACAAAAGCCCGAACTTGTAACTCCGTCCGTGCACCTTGCTACCTGTCTTAACAAAAAATTAGAAATTATCAAATTTAGGGATAAGGTTAAACTGTTAAACCAGATGAATGAACTCACTGTTCATTGTAAACATAGTTCAGCATTTACATTAAAATCTGCCTATTTGATGGATGTTTTTGTTCGGGTTGAGCGTTCTAGTTGATCCTTACTGGGTTTGTCGTTCGCCATGTATTATCATACTGATATTTGCCGGGCATTCGACCCGACATTGGCAGGCGGGTTGTATGGTTGTGGGGTGTTCTACCCGACATCGGTTTTCACGAGGTCGTGGAATTATAAATAGTTCGGAAACGCGGTTGTTAAGGTGTTAGTTTGACAATCGGTGCTATGAGGAATCGTGTTGGACTTTGGCCGGTAAGTATGTACTAGTTTGGGCTCAGTCGATATAATCGATGTTGGATCAGATGCCTCATGTCTGTATAGATTGGCGGTCGGTGTTCGTTTGGGTGCTTGCCAAGTGTTATTGTGCTGATATGTGACGGATTGTGTACCTAAGGGGAATTTGTTTGAGCGTCAGACTCCGGTGAATGTACCCATCAAATATAGGCAAAGTAATGTCTAAGTATTAGTGTGTATATATATATATATATATATATATATATATGACTAATATATATATATATATATATATATATATATATTAGTCATACACATACAAGCCTGTTTCGCTGTATCACAGCTCATCAGTGTGGCTAGACACATCCACTTACTTCTGACCGGGATCGAATCTCGACCGATTTGATGTCAGTCGGAGTCGCTACTCGCTGAGCCATCGACGAAGTTTTAACGTGTTGTATATAAGCAGTGTATACACACGAGAGTCACCGAATATATATATATATATATATATATATATATATATATATATATATATTTGTTCTTTTCTACAAGTAGACTTATTGATATTTCCTTTACTTTCTAATATGTATGTAGACGTATGCATTTACTTGTATGTTTGTGTATGTCTTACATGTATGTATGTATGTTTTTTATGGGTATATATATATATATATATATGCATGTGTGTATGTATATATTGGCATATATGTGTGTATATGTGTATATATTCATATTTGTATGTATGTATGTTCAGATGTCCATGTATTAATGTCTATATTCATATATATGTAAGTTTGTGTATATGTGTGTATATGTATGTGTGTATGTATATATATATTTTTTTTCTAGACATATGCTATTAAATATAAGAGACAATGAATGTCTATTATGTTTAATCATGAGCCGTTCTAAACGTCGTATTTTTGCTTTAATTTCAGTTGAAAATAAAGACAAAAATTCTCCAACATTTGGATAATTATTTATTGGTTTTCTTCTAAGCTTTCGGCTCACAGGAGAGGTAGTTTAATGCAAAAATACGACGTTTAGAACGGCTCATGATTAAACATAATAGACATTCATTGTCTCTCATATTTAATAGCATATGTCTAGAAAATTACTTGCTGCCTCGATATATTAAATATATATATATATGTATGTGTATGTATATATAGATAGATAGATATTTAGTCAGATCGGTGTAAGTTTGTGATACTGGGTTTCTCGCATTTACGATCATCAGACAAACTGATTTCATTTAAAAAATACTGAATATATATAAAGATGCGTATATTGATGCATTTTTGTGGAAGTGGGATGAAAATTGGGAGGAAAGTCTGTCATCATGACGCCTTTCATACAAACGCAGACATAGATTAAGACTTGTACACCCATCGACGTGCGCAGAGACACACACACACACACGCGCCTAGAACATTCTGGCTCACATAGTGCATGTGAGCAATATAGGGCTTAGCATATATATGAATACGTGTGCCCTTTTGTACATGCATACGCCTGGAGATTGGTGTATAGTGTATCTACACAGAGGTTTTGTGTATTTTTATCTATGTGGTAATATATCTTTTAAGATCTGTGGAGCTTTTAGTCGCGTACGTTTTTATTTTTAGCTTGTGTATTTGCGTAAGTATATATCTAATTCTGTTTATATGTTCTTGAACTGAAACATGATTGTGTCTGTTATGACCTCATTTATTCAAGGCTAGTCCTGTTAGAAATTTGCTCTGACTGTATCCATTATTGTGGCAATTCAGTCTGAGTCCAAATAGAGCTGGAAAATTTAACAGACAAATTGACAAGTCGATAAAAACAACATTTTGAAATTTGTGCATGTATATATGCGTGCGTATATTAATCTGTATATGTATCTGTTTGCTAGTGTATGTATATATAATCGTCTATTTTTCCTTTGTGTAAATGTATGTAGGTTTATTTAAGTGTGTGTTCTTTCTCTTCCTCGTTTAATATATGAATAACTTTCTAAATCTAAGAAATTGTTAAAATTATAATTTTTTCGGAAATTTTGCAATAAAAATAAAATAGATCTAATAGTCAATTAATAATGTGGATCTCAAATTAATCAAATATTAATACTAATGTCCTCCAAAATTACTTTTAAGTCTGCTCACATATTCTCCAAATTAGAAGTTGCCTTATTTTGATTGGTCCACATTGTACATACAGCAATGCCTCCCTGATTAAAGTGGTCGTGCTTGTATTTAACATTTTAAAACCCTTCAACTTGAAATAAACCTCAATAATCAAGATGTGTCGAAACAAAATACTACTTTTGTAGTGATATTATAACATATTTATGTTATAATTTCTGAATAAATTATATATATATATATAATGAAATGTGCTCTGAACTACAAAAATAAACCTATTTTAATCATCACAATGGCCCTTTAAGTTGTTTTTTTAAGAAAACTAAATGCAGAGATACGTATAACTTTAAGAGTATTTCCTTGTAACTAAAATGTATACATCTTACTAGAAGTAAGCAGTCTTGCCGTAAATATGACAGTGTTCCATAGACATGTGTGAATACCCCATATGCACTAATATTTGACCTATATCTTAAAAGTTCAAAATCTACGTTTACTCTTTAATAAGAAAACGTATTGTTTTTAACATTAAAATGTAAATAATTTTCACAAAAGTTATTGGACATTGACTTATGATGAGATGAACAAATATAATAATATAAAACTCTACGGTCTTCATTCGTTGTAGTGATACTTTTTAAAATGTAAATGTCGGAGGAAGAACTCTGGAAATATAAATCTGTTGGTTCTCTCTCTCTCTCTCTCTCTCTCTCTATATATATATATATATATATATATATATATATATATAGCCAGGTGAAGAGGACTCAAGGTTTTATTATTTTGAGTGCCCAGGAATTTATTTTATTTTCTACAGTGGTCAATATAATAAATATTATTGACCTTAATATAATTATATTGTTATAAACTAATTGTACATTGCGATACGGAAATTTCTATATTTTGAGATAGATTCTCTTCGTCAGGCAATATTTGATGTTACTTATACAGATGATTTACATTTAAATACAAAACCTTCGGTTTGCTGTGTATGTATGTGGGAAGATGTGAAATTTACAACTAAAAGATTCACAACATCATTAATTCACACAACACCCAATTACTAAAAACAAATTATGATAAAACACAAGAATATAAACCTTCTTTTAATTACAAAAACAAGCCAACTGTCCGGTTAAAGGCAAATTCAACTTCGAAAAAGCAATATTCAAAGCTACTCTTTTTCCGAAAGAAAATTCAAACAGAAAAAAGACATACACAGGGATATCCGCGCAAACATCGTCTGCCTTATTAAAACATTACTAGAAACTAAAAGATGGAGGGTTAAGTCTACACATTAAATGTAGAAACATCAGCCATGCAATACAACTTCCGGAACAGGTGCAATATATGCTTAACACAAAATTACAATAATAAAATATACAAATTTCAGTGAACTATTCAACCCAAAAAATGAACTCACCTTCAAGTGCAGACATGAAACAGATTTGTAATACCCTAATGAAAAATATATTTCCCTAATGAAATCAAATTGATAATTAATTTGTTTGAGAATTAAATATAAATTTAAATTCACAATATCCTTAGCTCCAGTTATTGAATTTTATCAAGATGTAATAATACTAATAATATGATTATAATAATTGCTCTATTTTTAAAATTATAATTATTAGACCTACCTTAATCCAGAAATGCATACGTATGTGTGTAGATGTTAAAATGTATGTGTGTAGGTAAAAATGAATGGAAGTGTATATACATATATCTATATATATATCTGTGTAGGTATGTGTATATATTTATGTGTATGTATATGTGTACATACGTTTATGTGCTTACGTGGTTAAAGATATTAGGGTTAAATATGCAAAGAGGTATATGATTTAAGTTCTATAAGACGGCCACTTATGTTTTTTAAAAATGCGCATATATCTTTCTCGATAAATGTTTTATACATTGTAAATTTTGGTAATTTCAAAAACACTTATTTTAAGAATTTTACTGTTATTATTATTATTATTATTATTTCATTTTTCATTATAAATCTATTTCTGATATGATCCCACTACCCACTAATTTTGTGGGAAGACCTAAGACAGGTCGCGTTGTGTTTTTAGGGCTCCAATTCATGTTTTTTTCTATCTCCTCTATCATCCCTAGCGTAACATAGACAAAGTTCTCTTTGGTGTGTTGGCTGTACTCAACAAAACAATATTTTGTAAATCTCTTAAACTGGGGTTTCCAGGAATTCTTTCAATGTGTTGTTTTGTTCTATTTTTTATCCTTCCAAGTGCACCTACTATCACTGGCACGATTCTTGTTTTCAGTTTCCACATCTTTTCTATTTCGATTTCCAGATCTTTATATTTTGACAGCTATCCAAATTCCTTGGTTGCTATGTTACAATCCGCTGGACAAGCCATATCAATTAATAAGCAAGTTTTCTTTCTTTTTAGGTTTTAGCAATAATGTCCGGCCTATTTGCTTCAATTTTTCTGTCTGTGTAGATGGTGTAATCCCATAGAATGGTGACATCTTCTATTTCTGTAACCGGTGCTGGGTGATGTTCATATCAGTGTTTGTTTACAGATTTTCCATAATGTTTGCACATTGTCCAGTATAAATATTACCAAAACCTATCGTGACGATTTTTATATTTATTTGGGGCAAGTACAGAACAGCCTGAAATTAGATGGGCTATTGTTTTTTGGTATTTATCAAAGAATTTGCATTTTGGATCCACATTATTATGTATAATATTTGCCAGAATGTTTTTAGTGAAAAACTTTGGTCTTGCGCAGAAATAATAAAACCTTCAGTCCCAGACTTTAATCCAGATGCACGTAACCATCGATGAGTATTAACTTTATGAACATTGCATTTATTGGCACGTTCTGGATATTGGCCATGCAGAGGTTTGTCTTGCCAGCGTTGTTTCACCAGTTCAAGAGCTTTATCTTTGGCTTGCATTTTCATATTTTTTGCCGCAATATTTGGATCTTGGCTTCTGTTTTGCTTTTCTACAGAATCTACTAACTGTAAATCTTGTTTGCATTTTCTGCCTTCTTTTATTATTGAATATTTTTCTTTCTTTCTTCATGTTGCCTTACTAATTGTATCATCCAGTCCTTTGTTGTTTCTATGTATGTTAGTAAGCCAATCTCGCTGAATAAGACCTCTTCCACCTTCTTTACGGGGTATGTATAGACGGTCTACATCCTCCTTTGGATGATGCACTTTATGCTTAGAAAGAAGCTTTCTTGTTTTAGAATCAATTCGCCTGATGTCGTTTAGAGTTCAGTTTAAAATGTTGAAACTATATTGAACAACTGGCCATAATTTTGTTCTGAGAATTCAATTCCGATTTTAATATCATTCGTAGCCTTCTATAGTACTCTTTACGCACTATTTCTTTCATTTTTTATGGTGAATTTTTTCAGTCTAATTTACACTTATCATTATTATTATTATTATTATTTCATATTATTATAATTTCATATTATAATTTCTTATCATTCTAGACATTATTATTGTACTAATATCATAGAAGGATTACTGTTAATAATATTATTGCGATGAAATCGAAATGGTTATGTTCAAAAGACGAAGCTATGGAGTTAGTGTTTTCGACTTCGGAAATAAAAAATAATCTAACAATTCAATTTATCTATTTAAAATCTGGTCCCTACACTTGCTGCCCTGTATTTAAAAATATTCAATTCTAAGAAAATTTCAGTTCAAGGACATGTTATCTTCTCAGTTTTTTCTTAAACCTAAATTATTTCCGCTTTTAATATTAACATTGCAACGTCTTACTTCCTTTGTCAACAATAAAACGTTTTCCGTTTTACCCTTTCACCCACTATTCAGTCCGTCTGCACAAATTAAATCCATTCATTTTTGTAAAAAAATTGGTTTTAAAGGGTTTATTCATGAAATAAATTATTGTCGATGGTTTGAAAACAAAATCCAATTTATATATATATATATATATATATATATATATATATATATATATATATAGTTGATTATATGCATCGAAATGTGGCAAGATGAATATAATATGTAAATAACGATTAAAAAAGTGTTCTTGAGATTGTTTCCCTGTTCAAGTTTTATGAAGATGGAAACCATCTCAAGGACAATTTTTTCTACCTGTTCTTTACACACACACACACACACACACACACACACACACACACACACAAACACATATATATATATATATATATATATATATATATGTATATTCAGATATATATATATATATATTTATATATATATATATTTAATAGAAACATATTATATTCATTCAACCAACATTTTATTAACATTTTTTTAATTGTATCTTTTTCATTTTCTTCTCTGTAAAAAAACAAACATCACCATATTTACACAAGAAAGTATAGACATATTTGACGGTAACCAGATGCAAAACAGAATAATTTGCTATACGAAAAATTACTTAACACCGTATTTTTGCTGTATTTTCTGAAAAATGTGTAAAACGTATAATATATTTCAGTAAATGGGAAAACAGTAAACCTTGTATTAAATAAGCACAATAACCCCATCAAAACTATACTCATGATAAGAAATATAATCTATCAATTTCACCTCCGATTTCAAGACGGTGGTTCTTGCCATAAATCAGTGAACTATATCGAATATAAGACCACGTTCTTCAGGATACACACCACCTGTTAATTATCAGAGAAATGCTCTATATGATTGTCTATCAACCCATAATTTACAAAAGCTCTTAAAAAGTATTAGTAGATAACAATAACATCATTTTTTAATCAGATCTTTAAAACACTTTTTTGTTAATAAAGCCATATACATAAACAACACTTTAACACCATCAACCTTACCTTGCTTCACAATGGTAACGGAAAGCTTAAGCTCTTAAAAATTGAAAGTTTCCTACATAAATTCCAGCCTTACTTAACACAAAATGGCTTATAATTAACACCTCTACTAAAATTGTCAAATAATTCATCTCATACGATCAAAGCATGAAAATAAACTAACAGCCCTAAAAATTAACCCCATTAATAATGGTTAAATCACTGGCTAAACATTAATTCGATGTTAAAATTTAAACTAAAAGAAATGCACCTTTTGAAAAAACAGAATTCAAATTGTTTGAAAAATATAAGAATATTTTTAATAGTGCAGCTAGATATCTGTTTGCCCAAGTCGAAGAATTAAGAAAATTACTTTTTATTCTTATCGAGATGGAATTTTTTGATCCTATTTTTTAAAATTCCGTCAACTGCTAGTCATTCTAAATCGTCTTCACGTATAACATTCCTATTAACACTTTCAGTAGAATTAAATAAATCAACATTTAAAATGATGAAATTCAAGTCAACTAAAACAAATATTTAATTAAACAGTTACTGATCATTTTATACTTGATGTTCCTATCACTCCTTTGGTGCAAACCTAAGTCAAATGCGTTGTTCTCATAGATTAATCAGAATCTATTCAGAAGCATCTACTCACAAAATAAGTTTGGTGTCATCTCTTGATTTTGTCAGCATTTAATTTTGATTCAATATCGATTGAAATTTGAAAACGTCTGTTTTGGTTAGCAACCAGTCTACCGCAGAAACAAATGGCAACCTACTGCGCGAAAACCTTCTTCCTGTATTGTGTATAGCACTTAACTAACTGACTAACTGACATTTGGCAACTTAACGTCAGATTTTACTGAAAGACTTTATAATTCACAATAATCTTTCAGTCTAATCAAATATATAGCATTAACTTTCTCGGATTAAGGCAGGATTTTTCCCTTACATAGGACGTTAAACTGAATATTGTTGTAAACAATCTGTTTTTCATTCTCTGTGATAATTCTGTTCGAAAATCGGTCATTTTATTTTGGTGCTTTTGCATAGTGCATTACGAAGCAGTTAGGTCTGATTTAATTGTTTTTCTCTCAAGAATGCAAAAGATTCACGTATCCAGGGTTTTTCAGGAAGTTTATAATGTTTATGTGAGATACATGGTATAAATTATGCCATGTTTTCTGGCGTGTGAACAGGGGTTCTTTAGTTAGCATCTCGATTTATTCATTTTGAATGCGGACAGACCTGATGGAATGTTGTCTTCTAAATTAAGATTTTCCATTTTCGAACCCTGCTACCTACTTATCAATACTATACATAGCTATTGCACCATCTTATTAAATGGCATATATGTATTTTTGTTTTTTCAGTGTTTGTGGAGGAAGGTAAAAGTTTATACAGGGTATTCTCCTGAAAAACTGACATAATTTTGTAGTTCAATAAAATAGCTATGTCTCGCTTAAATAATCTTAACTTTTCACAAAATGTGTAAAATGTTAGTTGACTGTGCGGGTTTATCTCAATGAAAATTTAACAAGAAGACAAATAGTGTAAATCAGTGACATTTACAGTGTTCTGTAAAAATGAGCACAACGTTCACTTTACTTGACACCTTGTAATTTTTTCTATGGGTCTATGTGTAAAGAGAGATCGATATCCCCCTCTTCTTACAGACCCAGAACTTAAGCAGATAATTTCTGAGGTGCTGATGAATGCTACACAATTGATGCTACAACATATTTGGCAGAAGCTGGACGATTGACATAATGTGAGCCGCATAACGGATGTTGCACATATTTCAGCATATTAAGCTTTGGAAAATAAGTTATAAAATCTCCCTTTGAATTTCTTGTTCGAATTTTGATAAATATTTTTTATTATTACTCAACATGAAGCCTATTTAATGGAATATGTAGTTACTCCGATATTCACATTTTAAATTATATCTATTTTGACTGTACAATCAGTAAAATAATCGAAATCCATATTATTAAAACTTCACTGTTCAGCAATAAAACTAACTGTTTATTCGTTATACGTTTCAACGCGTTCACGATTTGTTCGAATGAGAAAAATGAGAGAAATGTTTTAATAATGTCTATTAAATTGTTTTAAAAATGCAAAAAAAAAACAAAGAATTTATTCTCATATTCTCAAAAATATTCAGCTCTTTGTCGATTACAATTATTTGTAAAATGTAATAACTGATAAAATTAATGAAATTCTGCTATGTAAAATCTGATATGTTAACGTAGCATGTTTCCTGATAAAAAAAAGTCCATTTCTTACAGTCCTCAAATATATACAACATGTCCTACAAATAGTTACCAGCACTGCCTTTATTTTTAAATTGAGGCTGAATCTGTAGCAGACGAGAATTTCATTCCCCTTATTTTATTTAAAAATGTAATCCACTGGTAACATTTGCACAAAATGTTTTAATCCAGTCGAACAACACAACAATCTAGTGTTTGGTACCAGTAATAAAACGGACTTTTTGAAATAGTTGGTCAGCCACCGGGGTTCTCGATAAAATCTAACGAATGATCTGCAACATAATCGGTCCCGATTTAGCAAATCGACTTCAGTCACTTTTTTACCGAAGAGATTTCGATTCTTTTTGTCTTTTCTACAAATATTTTCACGGCTTTTGCTCTGACAAGCTTTATTCCCTAGTGCTCCGCTCTCATGAATTTACTCATGAACTAGACTGGCAATTATGTCTTGCCATTTGACCGTCAAAATAAGCAAATGTAACCGCCATTTTTTCTATAGAGTTTTCTTTTGTAGCACTTCTCGCCTGTGGAACTCCGTTCTGCATCCTTGCTTCCTTGATAGCTACAATCTCCAAATATTTAAGTGTAACGTCAATTGCTATCTTTCATGTCCTTGATTATCTTGATCTCCTAGACTCTCTCGATCTCTCCCGTCTCAACTTCTTTGGCATCGCCTCTATCGCTTCTTTTCTTTTATCTCTTCCTTCACCTCTTACTGTAAGCCCCTGTGCACTACTGATATTATTGCTTTGGTTGGGGGAAACGATTATATATATATATATATATATATATATATATATATATATATATATCACCTTTAAAAATTATTTTTAGAGGATACTCCTCTATGATTAGGCACTCTGCTTACTTATTAAACACTATATATTTTTTATCATTTATTTTCTTGTAACTTATTAGAGAAAAAGATTACAGCTGAATTCGAACCTACTTCATTCTGAATAAACGGAGTTATTTTTAAATCGGACACACTGTGAGCAACTAAGCTACAAAGCACAAATTAGGAAATATTTGAAATGTAATTTTAATCGAATCTTCTCTCGTTATGGATTTTTCGAAATGTTTCATATTTACAGGTTCGAGTCCAAGCTTAAACAAGGAGAATTTTCAGTATGTATTTTCATTAATCGATTTGATTTTCATCAATTTAATCGTTATTTTTTGTTAATATTCGTCTTTGAGCAGACGATATAGATCTGCCTACGGGCCTGAATGTTCTGTTCGAGTTACCTTATTAAAGTAAAAATCATGATCTCTGACATTATTCGAATATTCATAATATATATATATATATATATATATGTAAGAAATTATATGCGTACCTACTTAAATACTAGTATGAACTAAAAATAATCTTTAAAGTAATAAAAATATGTCGAATTACTAAAAATTAATTCTCTCTCGTTCTCTATCCGTCTCTTTCTTTCTTTCTTTCTCTCTCTCTCTCTCTCTCTCTCTCTATATATATATATATATATATATATATATATATATATATATATATAGCCACAAGTCTAGCAGATACGCAAAATCAATTTGCGCCCGAATCGCTTATTCTCTACTAATTATATTGCATAGCCAGTGGATTATGGCAATACGAAAACAAGATTTGACTTAATAACATCTGCAAAATGCAAGGCATGTCCCGTTTGTTAAATAATTCAATTTTCTTTCAGGTTTATTTTAGAAATAACTTTTGAGCTGAGTAAGAGGATTTATACTGAAAACGAATGGGGAAATCTTAGATGCTAAAATCGTGATGCTCAGAAAGCAGAACTCCACTCGGAAAGGTAAATATAATCGAAAGAAAAATGAAATTACTTTTTATTGCATTAAATGTTTCCACAGCAAAAATAAACTACTTTGCCACAGAGATGCTTTTTTGCCCAACATATACTGTGTAAGATTTCTTAAAGAAAACGAAACATATACAATATTAAAATTAGACCTATGTAATAGATGTTGTAAACCAGACGACTTATCGTCCTAAAGAACCTCATATTTTTATCAGATTAGCCTATGTTGTTTGGCGTTGTTATGCAATGTTCTGTCAGTCTTTTCATTATTTTGCAATATCTGTCAACATTGGTTATATGGCTGTGATGCCCACAGCATAATTGGTGGGTGTTTCTATCAAGTGTTATCTAATGCTTATTCCTTTTGACTTTGTAAAATGACTGTTTCTTTTACATAATTTGATAAACTTTTGTTTAGAATTAATGAAGAGTCATATTCAGTTGATATTTAATATATAATTTCTAAATTCATATGTGAATATCGTAGTACTATGACTTCTTGTAGTCTTCTAGAACTTGTTTTGGTTAATTTGTAAGATTGTATGTTATGCTATAGTTATAAGTTGTTAAATGCTTTAAAATACATTCTTTTGTGGACCCCTCTCCTTTCGTATATTGTCTAACAATTGGAAACAGCCTCTTTATTTACATATTTGGGTTTAAATGATTTTGAAAACAAAAACAAAACTGCATGACTTATAAGTCCATTTTCATCATACAACATGGCTTGTCACGTGGGAACACGCCTCTTCACCATAGAAAGCCGGGATGGGATCAGAAACGGTGTTATTTGATACAGTTGCAGTTTGCTCAAAATGTAGGAATATAGTTTGTTAACTGCCAAGTCACTGTGTACCTCCCTCTGAGCCGTTTTCTTGTGAATTGAATCATTGATAGAAAAAATACCATCGTATGTCCCAAACTCTTCTCATTTAGTAGAAAACTAATCAAAGATGTTCCCATCTAATCCAACCAGATGGTGTGCCAGGATGCAGGGAGTCTGTTCCCAAAGGTACTATCGGTAGTCAGGGACAGCCTGGCCTCGAATTGATCTCTACGAAAACGTACCACTAGATAACCTGAAGGAGATTTTGACTGTCTTTACAAAAGTAAAACAGCACTTAGGAATGAAATCAGACAAATATCGGCAAGATGAAAGCTTAGCTATAGATTCTCCATTATCACCGGCTTTGACTACCGTACATGGGATAATTCGAAAAGATGGCATTAGAATCCACATTGTCACAGGCATTTCTTCTGAGGTATGTTGATGCCACCTTCATACTCTGGGTACCAGGAAGAGATCCAGGTACTACTGGAACATATGAACTCAATAAGATCATCGATACAGCTCATAATGTAAAAAAACAACAAATCAGCAATACTGGATATTTCAAACAGAGAATGGGTTCAAGACATCTGTATATCACAAGCGACCATTCATATACCCACCTCCCAGAAAGAAAGGGATTAGACAAAGAATTATACAAAAAATATGAATGAAGAAAACGCCAAATCTTACAAAAAAAAAAAAAGCATGAATGAAGAAAACGCCAAATCTTACAAAAAAAAAAAAAAAGCTCCGGAATCCTACATTGAAAATATCAACCAAGAAGCTAAAATTATTACACAGAAGCTGGATTTAAGGGACAAGTTACAAATTGTGACCGGTAAATATGCTTTCCTAACAATACAAGTCTAGAAACATGATTTTCCAAACAGACCCTCATACCCAACAAAAGCCGAAGCCATCAAATAAGAACATTTTTGACTTACTGAGAATTACTACTCAAGCCAACCAATAGAAAAACACAGATGATTCTATTTTGTCGTTTCAATAATTTCAAAACAAAATCAATTACACTTTCAAGGAAGCGTTAAATTTCGCTAAACGGTACATAGATATATCGTCAGATCAAATAGATATAATTTTACATTACCGAAAATCCATACTATTTCGCAACGGTAAAGCATGGATTATAAAGTCTAATAACGGCACAATTGTTGTACCACAAGACTCGTTTGACTTAACCAAAATTTCGGAATTGATTCAAATACACATTCTAAGTAAAGTTAACGAAATAATCCACATAGACAAACACGAATTATGCAGAGATGACGGATTAATGATCGCACCGGACAACAAACGAAGAGTATGATAGAATAAGAAACATGCTTTATAAACTCTTCAAATATCTAGATTTTGAAATACTTGTCGAAACAAATAAGAAGATAGTCCAAAACTTAGATGAAGAATTTAATTTACAAACTGGTAGTGTTTCTCCATGTATTAAAGCAAACGCAATTTTAACGTACGTAAACACAAGATCTAACCATCCCACATGATTAATCAAGCATATTCATAAAAAAGATCAGAGGCAATCAAAAAATTCTTCAAGCAAAGCATTATTTGATGAATAGAAAAAAATATTATGACGACACCTTAAAAAATCTGGTCATAACAACATTTTAGAATACAAATCACAACCGCGCAGACAAGTAAAAAACAATAATAGACATTGCAAAATTTTCTGGTTCAACCCACCGTTTTACTTAGAAATAAAAAACAAAAAAGGACACATATTTTTGACTAATCGATAAACACTTTCCAAAAAGCTCTGAATTTAAAAAGTTTTCAATAAAAATTCAAAATAACTGAGTTATAGCTGAATTATTAAAAAATTAAAAAACAAACAAACAAAACAAATAAACAAAAAAACAAATCGCCAGAAACCTAAATAGGAACGTAGAAAAACATAATTAAAAGGAAATGTAACTGTAGGGACAAAATAAATGCACACTTAACGGACTTTGTACTATAAAAGTGATTGTTTACAAAGCAAAAGTACAGGACAATAATGGTCAAAGGAAAACATATTGGAGTATTGAAAAGATCTGATTTAACTTATGGCATAGTACAAAATAGCCAAACCTTACAACATTGGCAAAATATACAGATTATATTAGGAGAAAGAATTGGCTGTTATGTTGTTCCCTAGCAAAAAATACATTGCTAAATGAAAGAACACAAATTATGTTCATACTAATGAATACTTCTAGGATCATACAATGAGGGATGAAAATGTTCTAAGTCCCTAAAATAACTTCTAATTTTGAAAATTGCATGTTCATAAAAGACCACTGATATGTAAGCGTTTGAAATACGATAAAATCAGTTATTGTAAATCGCCTGAAGACACTGAAATTTAGAAACCTGGGTTGCGAAATAACTCGTTTCGAAATGAAACATATGCAAACGGTCTACAAGATATTTCTATTGAACACTTTTAATACAAATGTGTAATGGTCTAATTTTATTTTGAACAAAAACTATTTGCGGATGATTATATATATATATATATATATATATATATATATATATATATAATCATCCGCAAATAGTCCTGTTTTGCTGTATCACATTTCATCAGTACGGTTTAACATCCGATTGCTTCCAGCAAGGAATGAAACCCGACAGATTTGGTATCAGTCGGAGAATATTCATCTAAACTTTCGGCGAACAGTGGAGGAAGACAAATTTTAGCGTGTTATATACAGAATGTAAACACACGCCAGAAGCCGAGACTGTTCAAACTCATTACTGAAGGAACCACGCGTTAATACTGAATTAAGAACATTTTGTCATCAATGACTAGATGATGAATCAACATACGCCTAAATTAAACATGACAAATAAATAGAAAAACGCAGATGCATGTCAAATTCGTATTATATATACGTTGGCACACAAAACATCATTTCAACGTCAGGATGAAAAGTCGTTAATTATTACCATAATATTCTATCATAATAAAATTAGGAGTTATGAGTATATTTTTAATAATTTCAATTTGCACACTTAGCATTTTTGAATTTGAACTTGCGAAATTGATTTATACTTTTTGGAATTACAAACGACGACCTCGTTCTTTGAATTTTTGATCTTGAATCTGTCATTATTAGTTTCTCAGAATTTCCAAAATATTTATTTAAAACAATGAGAAAAATCAATAACAGTTATTGTTGTAGATTCCGGACGAGGACCCGCCAAAAAATGAACAACAAAAACAGGTATGAAGATAGAAAAATAGGTTATATTGAGCGTAATATACAAACTGGAACTCGCGTTAGTCTATCCAGGAATACTATTAGTAGAAATAAATATATACAGATCTTGAAGTGAAATAGTATGTAACTTATTCTAGCTGAGTGGATCTCAGAGCTAGTCTGGTCTCTGGGTAACTTCGATGTCTGTCGGAAATCTTCGATAACTGTACCGGATCTCTATTATTCTCTACTATTCCTTTCCACTGTGAACCTGCAACTGCAACTGAATTTCCAGATCCAACTGCTGTTCTCTCTATGGCAGGATTATAAGTACACTCAGTTGAGACTATTATTATATTAAATAAAGGGGATATGTCCCTTATGGATAGATTTGTCTCCCTGTATTGTGTATATGGCATTTGCTAGTCCGTTTATTATTACTTTAGGTTCCCAATGTGCAGTATTATGTTTTAACGTTCTGAAGTAAACTTGTTCACCTGGTATGAATGCATTTTTCATAACTATGGGTGTAATAAATACAGGTTGGATATACTTCTTTTGTTCGATATTTGTTGCGAATGTGTTACATTGTTCTATACTGCTTGAGAATACCTCTAAAATTTGTTTGTGTAATTCTTTTTCAATTTCGTAGATTCTGTCGACACGCTCTTTATTGTTTTTTACAATAAGAGCTAATGGGTGAATCGCATATATTAAATTTCGGCATCCAATTCTTTCCTACCAAGTTATGTGTGTTTTTCATAAAATTTATTTTTAAATTTTTGGTTTTTCTCTGAAATTTCACATTTACGATTATTTCACATTCGAAATTGATCCCTTTTCCTGTTACCAGTTTAGCAGTTCTTTTGTGTGTGTGTAACATGGTCGGCCTGTTCAGCCTCCGCCATGTTTGTAGATTGATTATTGTTAAATTCGAACCTGAATACAGTTGTAATTTTATCATCTTGTTCAATATTTCAAGTTCTACATATTTCCTCGTGTTCCCATTGTTTTCATATTCCACTCCAGTAGATCTTACTCTACTAGGCTGGTTTTTGTTTCTGCATACATTTGCCTTGTGTCCCATTTTTCCACATGCTAGGCAATTTTTGTATTTGAACTGACAATCTCTAACCCAATTCAATCCACCACATCTGTAACATGTAGAAGAGGTGGCTTGTTTTGTATTTGATTTTTGTCACTAGATGCATTGTATCTTTTTTCTTTGTCGTTAAAATCTTGTTTTACTTTTAGGGAGGGTGAAAAACGTAATTTCTTTAATTTACGAACATGCGAGACTCCTGATTCTTCGATATCTTTATTGCTTTTTTTAATACTTAGGCATTTTTGGTAATCCTCTGATAGTTTTTGCAGCGTTAAACCTGATTCATTTTTAAGTTTGGTCAGCATTCGTTTTCTCATTTCGTTGTTTTTAGCAGCCACTAGTCCTTGGACAAATATGAGGCATTTAAATTTGTCTGGAGTTAGCTCGGCAAATTAAAATCATCACGTTGTTTGTTGACGATGGCTGCGAATGTTGAATAGTCCTCATTTTCGTCTTTCACGAGATTAAGGCATTTCCACCTTTTCTGAAAAAAGAAAAATTTGGGGCTAAATAGCTCAGTGAGGCCTGTCACTGCTTTCTCGAACGTTAAGTCGTTCGTCTTCTTTGGTAGAATACAATCTACAAATTTAGTGTATTCTTCTGTATCTAATTTAGTGTATTCTTCCGTATATAATTTTCTGAGCAAAGCCTTAACTTTTTCTTTTCAGTCCAGTTCTGACAATCAATATTAAAAATATCTTCATATCGCCTGTAATATTCTCCAAAATTTTTGTCTTCATCATCTACTGCGTTGCGAAAACGTCTCTTTTTCGTGTTCCTTTCTAGTGTATTGCTTATTAACTTTAGTAATAATTCTTGTAGTTGTAATTGTTTTTTTCATTTACGTTTTGCATTTCCTATTGTCTTTCTTCATTTGCCTTTTGCATTTCAATTTGTCTTACTTCTAATCTATAATGACTTTCTTCACTTCTTTTTATGATTTCTAGTATTACGTTATGAAATTCATACATGGTTTGCTTCTTTGATTCTGTGCAGTGTTTGGTATATTAAGTATTGCTTTCTGGCAATTAATCTTCTAGAAAATTTTGTAGAAACTTTTTTCCTGTTGATAGAGGAAATAATATTGACTTTCAGTTCCTTTTTACAGTTTTTTCATTCTAACTTTTTTTTGTAACGCCAGCAGATTATCCGCGATAGTGTCGACAAATTATTTGTTGTCGACCTGTGTGGCACTATAGTTTTTACATTATTCTGTATGAGATCTGTTGTTGTGTGGTAAGTTTGAATCTTCCTTCAACAAGTTATTGTGGCGACTTAGGTACGAATTCTTCGGAGCAACTTGTTGTGGCGATTCAAGCTATACGTGTACGTGAGTTCCACTCTTTGTCGCCAATTTGTTGTGCTACTTGGGGTATACGTGAGTTCGAGACTTCGTCGCCAATTTGTTGTGGAATACGGGTGAAGAACTGCCCAAATAATATGGCAGGATTATATGTACACTCAGTTGAGTCCATTATTATATAAAAAAGCGAAGATTCCCACAACATTTATAAAAGAAACAGAAATCGTACACAGTAATCAATGACAAGTGAACAAAATTGAGATTCGTAATGGAAATCACGCTAATACTGGGATATCGGAACATATCATATCATTAGGTGACATAGGCATGAAGTAAAATGCAAGAATTTTAGCCCATGTGCTTACTATCCATACTTGGAAGAATATATGGGAACTGATAAGAGATTTCAGGAGTAAAGGGGTTGGGAGATGACTACATTAGCCTAGCCTAAACCAAAGATTTTTTCTATTAAGTGAAATCATAATCGACGATTTGTACACTTATTTCTGTAAACAAAATTGAAAGAATGGATGTAATATATATATATATATATATATATATATATATATATATAATTATCAAGCTAGTGTTAGAATGAAATTAGAAAAAGATACAGTTTTATTAAAAAGTGCTAAATACATATAATGTAGATATTTTACATATTGTATTTCGGAATCAGTCAGTTAAGGTCCAAACTGATTTCCGAATTAATTGATATATCGGTTAATGCGAAAATTAATCTCATCATTAATAAATCATAGCCTGCGTAATATTAAATAAAGACTATAAATACATCAAATGGAAAGGAAATAACGCCGTAGGTGTTCCAGAGTTTGATGCATCCTTAACATGACACATGAATATTTACTTTGAATAATTATGAATTCTTCTTCCTCTCAATGTTATTCATTGCAATATTTCATTTCTATAAGTACGAAGTGGTAATGTTTTATACAGACTCATGCAAAATTGTATAATTGGTACTGTGTTTCAAATACAAAGCTGGAATCAAGTTCAAACTCCCAATCATAGCAAAACTATGTTAGCGATTAAGCCACGAATATTTTATACCTTAGTCCAAGGTTTATTTTATTCATATATAGTTCGCTGAACATGCTTTGTTTAGAAGACCGTTTCAGAAACCTTTGTATAAAGTTCCATTTTTATTTTATTTTGCTTATAATTTTAATCTTAAATTAAAACTGGAGAGACTAAGATTAAATAAGTACAGCAAGTTTAATAATTGGGAATTGTTTTTAAAAGTAAATGTAACGTGCGACACTGATATCCAAAAGCGCACTCAGACAGCATAAGTTGCCTTTCAAAGCATAAGCCAAGTATAAAGAATTAATATATTAAGCACTTGATATAAAAGAAATAAAACGCTTCTGAAATATTAAATAACTAATTTGTTTAGTTGAAATAGACACCATGTTGATGAATGACGGTTCTCTAACTTACCTCTAAATACTCGATACTATCTTTAAAAATTTCTTTGACCTACCTCTAAATACTCGATAATCTCTTTGAAAATTTCTCATCAATTGATATATTAAACAGTTCAAATGCATCTGTTATCTCTTCCTTAAGGGTGAATGTTTTATTGTGTATGAACAACTTAAAATATTTAATCAGTGATAATCAGTAGGATAGATATCAGGTGAATATGGAGGACGAGGCAAAATATCATAATTCAGATTGTGCAGTTGATTAATAAGTGTGTGACTGTGCAGAAACAAATGAACCCTCCGTATTCCAAGGTCTAAGATGTTTCTTTCTCAATGTTTTCTTGTATACACTTATTTTCTCCATAGTACGAGCTGGCTAGTATTGTTTTCCCTTGAGGTAATTAAAAGTCCTTTAAAAAACACCATATAGTAACCATAACTTTTAGGTTGAAATGGAGGTCTTGCATATTGTTTTGGTGATTCACTAACATGTATCCATTAGCCTTTATTTTACTGTAGTCAAAGAGAATTCATTTATCATCACATATAATGATTCGATCTATGTTTTTTCATTTTGTACTCATACAATAATATTACTCGACAATGTTTCATTGTAATCATTTTTATTGGGCTTATAATAATATATTAAAAGAAAAATTACCTACAGAGAAAGATTCCAGAATACTTTTTAGATATACTGGGAAGATTACTTTGTTAGACAACCGAATCAACAACCAAACAAAAATACGACATTTAATATTAAGAAACAGCACAATTTTGTTAGAAACAATGAAAAGAATGCTAGATTATTACGTAATATCGGTCGTCTTATATACCACAGCGGATGGTAGACAATCTCCTCGGAGAAGGAGAAAAATATCAGCAATCAAAAATGTAGTTCTCCAGGGGGATGCTGAGAATACCATAAACCAAATTATGAGCAAAGGCGAAGTTCTAGAGAAAATAGAAACAAAAATGACACTTATACTTAACATAAATAAATAGATGACCTTTCTAGGGCACGTAATGAGGGCAGAAAGCTTGGAAATATTGGTAGTCACAGGACAGACCGAAGGGAAGAGAAAGAGAGGAAAACAATCCATAATCAACCTAGTGATCCTGAGTATATGGATTGTAGAACTTTAGAGTTTATGAAGAATAACAGCAAGAAAATATCATTAAGTTCTGTAAATGAGAGGCATGAAGGGCTCCAGTACATAGAAGAAGAGGGGCATATTTTTCTAAGTATGTTTTTATTTGAGTAGTTCAAATATTATTTACAATTCTTGCAATCATGCGGAAGCTCAGTCTGAATGCTAGTAGAGAAATGTTCGCTTTAGGCTGGGCCCATAGGAGAGAAAATCATCACAGAGGAATTATTCTAGTGCAAAATGAGTGCGTATAAAACGAATATAATATATTATAGCATCAAATTCTTTTTCTTAAATATTTCTTTGAAAACCTCAGCAATGTTTCGTTTTCAGAATTGATTATATTATTATATGGTTATCTACAATATTTTAGACTGATTGTTTGATAATTTAGATCCATTTTTCGATATTATTTCTCTGGTTACTTTCAGCAAAAACTGCATTTTATATTTATTAACAAAAAATAACACCGAATGAAACTATTAAAATATCTGAGAGTAAAAATTCAAACACAAGATAAGATGCTACAAGAAGGAACATGATATAAATTGAAATACAATATATAACAAGGGAAGTATCAAAATAAAACGCCTGTGGAGGAAAACACCATTCTTTATTGAAAAACAGCAAAGAACTTCACTCCCAGGAGAGCTGGTTAAAAGTACTTGTGGAAATAACATTCGAAAATACATTATTAACTTGAACAACCATTTTAAAAAATTGTAAGAAATCATAAAAGACTAAAAAAATGCTAATCGGAAATACATATTCTTTTTTGTCCAGCTATATATATATATATATATATATATGTGTGTGTGTGTGTGTGTGTGTGTGTGTGTGTGTACGTGTTTCAAATCTGATGCTAAACAAGTATCTAATCTTGCACAATAAATGCGTTGTGGCGTTTAGGTTGTTTGATAAATTTTTATACATCAGAAACTATTTTCGTAGATTTTTTTTCAATTACTCCACAAACATTTTAAATTTGCATGTAAGGCACAAGATCAACATTGAGTGTTCAAAAACGTATTTAAACAATAACACATTTTATTATGCAAAATATACGAAGAAGGTTTTCAAAAGAAAATTCTTGACTGATTTTTGAAAAAAGATTCACCATAGATTTGGATTTTCATTAGAATTCGAAAGAAGTAAAAACGCGTATGCACAGTTATTTATCTTGGATTGAACTTTTGTGTTCATCGAAAATTTCCTGTTTCTTTTTATACTCAAGATTCTTTGAATGCAGTTCTTTGGTGTGTATTAATCGCAAGATTCTTTGTTGAGAATGAATTCGATAATATGTTGGATATGTTTAATCAACTCCAAAACTCTTTCGTCGATTTTTTGCTGAGTGAGAGGCAAAAGGTCGTAAAGTGCCTGCTTTTCGTTATCAAAATTGTCTATAAGAATTCTACTTCGCGCCTTGTGACGAATGAAGTAGGCGGTTTTCTTTTTAGCAATTCTACAGTCACATCTTATTACATTGTAAAAATCTGGACACTTATATGTGACCTTCAATTTGTTGTTGGGCTTTAGACAACAATAGATAAATAAGAATAAACTGATAAAAATAGACTGATATTAACATAAACAGAGGGAAATAATTGTCGATATATTTCTAATCCTCTCTTTTAATAGGGAAAGAAAACAAAATCTGCTTACTTGTTTTTTTTATTTCACAGCCATACATTAATATATTTTTTCTTCTTCTTTTTTCATCTCCCTTCCTCCTACTGTATAATTGTTTGACTTGCCCACAATACGAACTCTTCAGATTGAGTTAGAGGGTAATGTTTTAGTCTAATATATTCTACTAGAAATAACCAAATTGCGTGTCCGTGTGCATGCGCTTAGGATTGTGTGTGCATGAAATGGAACAAGCATATGCAAATTACTCTCGCATAGCACAGATATACGCATTTCATTCGTTCCTGCAAAGTCGTAATGTCTGACTGACAGGACATCAGCTTTTCTTTTATGATATTGATTTTAAAATTTTGCCTAATAAACGGACAGGGCTTTGGAGACTTAAAACTTTATTTTTTATTGACTAGGAATTTTTCCGAAATTAATTTTTATTAACAAATCTCATTTGTTTAATTCATACATTGACTTGATGAGATTTGAAATATAGTTCAGTCTTTTTCTTTGCTTCTTTTGCAAATCGATCGTCCCTATTAGTGAATACCAGATATAGCATTTACCGTGGCCAATATTTAAGAACATTAATTTGCCTTCGGATCAAATTCTTTAGATGCGAACTGAAAATAGAAATTATACCGAGAGCATCATTAACAGCACACATGAGAACAAAAGCATTAATGAATTAATTTTACTGAGCCGATGCAAAACTAACTGTTGTTGCCGTTAACAAGTAAAAGTAATTATCACTATTGTCCTAATACTAATATTAATAATAATAATAAATCAGTTGTTCAAAAGTGCAGGGTTAAAAGCTAAAACCAATGCTGTAAAAGACCAAGACTTGCTAAATAGAAATTAACAATCACACACACTGAAAACGTTATGATAGCCCAACATAGAGATTATGTGATAAATATCCAGAAACAATTTACTATCTTGTATCAGGCTGAATGGTAATGGCACCTTCTTAATACAAAAACTGTCATGACAGAGTGAACCAATATCTGCTTTGGAAAAGATGCGCATTTTACGCAAAAGAAAACTGCAAGAAACAGATATTAACACAACCCAGACCCGGTTACAGAGAGAGGACCTGTAACAATTTTATGGGAATTTTACTAGGAAAACAGACAGAAAAATCCAACCTAATCTCCCACACATTGTGATCAAAGGCCACAAAATATGCATTTTTATTGACGTGGCAGTCCCTGTAATGAATTTTTGAAGATCATCAAAAATGTATCAAAATACAAGGATCTTGATGTGAAAATCAAAAGAGGTGGTACATGAGGACATTAGTAATTTTATTTTATAGTTAGAAACTATGAATTGAGTAGAGTAAAGTTTCCGATGGACTCATTGAAAGAATTCTTGGTAGACCATACCTTAAAGAAAAACAAAAATATTTACTCACAAGTATGGTTATCCCCTTACAAAGGGTTTTATCTAGCTAAAATGTGATCACATGTTTTTTAATGCTCAGTAGAAAAATCACAGTATGATTTCTGATCTTTTATCCGAAAAAAACGAGTATACACTATAAATCAAGGGAAATAATAATAATAATAATAATAATAATAATAATAATAATAAGAAGAAGAAGAAGAAGAAGAAGAAGAAGAAGAAGAAGAAGAAGAAATAGAATATGGTGATAATGATGATAATGAGGTGATTCGAAACATGGTGGCAATAACTGAGATGATATTGATGATTGTCATCACTGAATTATGATGCAATCAAAACAATTTTAAAAAATACAAGAAATACAATCATTGACAACCGTAATAATGACAAAAAGCATGGAAAAGATATCAGTAGGAATTAGATTAATCAAAGGGAATGAAAGAAATATTGCATTAAATTAAACTAATTGCTATTTCCACTAAAGTAAACTGAAATGGAACAATGCATCAATGACGATGATAAGAATGATAAAATGTCCATGAAGTTTCTTTAATTCATTCCTGATGACAACGAAGAAATACTAATGAACTGATAGAGAAATATAAAAATAAATATGAATATGTTATACTGCGAATATGATAAGACTGTCAATTTACGTTTGTCAATACTTTTTTCTTAAGATTATAATGTGCCTTGTTCTTTCAGGATGTAGGCGATCAAGAAGTTTAACTTACCCCTATGACTTACTGATCTTAATTTTTTCTTTCTCCCAGTATCTCTCCTAAACCCTGCTCCATCATTTATTTGCTCATGCCCACCAAATATGTATGGCGTTGTTTTCCCCTATCTCTTTTTCCCTCTTTCTGTTCCATGATTATTAGATTCTGCAAATCCTCTTGCATCATTACGTGTACTAGAAACTTCAGCTTTTTTTCCTGTTTAAAATTACATATTATTTACAAACATTTCTTAAATTATAATATTTTTGTTAATTAGAATACATGAAAAAGACAACGGTTTTTTTTTGTTTTTTATGTTTAGCTGTCTATCAATTTTTGTGTGCCATTCAAATGCCGAAGTCTAACTAATTTGTATGCAGTTTTGCGTTTGAGTAAATACAAGTTTTATAAATACAAGTTTTATTAATAAACCCATAGATAGGAGTGTGCTATATGCTGCATCCGGGAACCAATGATGATGACATCGACTATGAAGAGAATCTTCAACCAAAACATCGGTGTTATTTTGCATAAAAGTCGGACAAAACACTGCTATTCATTCGTCAAGAATCTGCTCGAAACGAATGTTGATCATCTTTCACACACGATAAATGTCGAAATAAAATGAACTCATGATGAATCAAAATGTCTTGCTTTTTCATAATTGATAAAATCGACAGATATCATCACTTCATATTTAAATAAAAGTACTTTATTATTTTATTCTTTTTATTTTTATTGGTGAAATTTTGGCCGTATTGTGGAATGGGTGGGTAGGATTTGATGAGATTACATACGCATCGAGGTCGCCAGCCAGCAGGCCAGCCAGCCAGCCAGCCAGCCAAACTGGCTGCTGACTGCAACTCAACTAAACTCAAAACTTTAAAAATGTAAAAAAAATATTTAAGCACCTGGCTTTCTAAAGCAATCGTCCATCTAAATATTGTCGAGGCTGGACGTTCCTAAAGTTCGCCCATTGGACGGGAACCAATGTTTCAACGTGAAGTTGCCATAATCCTGGGTGCACAATAATGTTAACTTTTATAAATTTATTTTTAACACAAATTTATCGTTAGATTTTTCGTCCCTTATTACAATGATTTGCCCATCTCATTATTAGTTACAATAAATCCTTTTTGTCTTAATGACAATGACTCCACTTGATTAACTTTACTCTGCTCCCTCAGTGGAAAGACTTGTGACACAAGGTCGGTTTTTAGAGTGGGTAACTCACTAGTTGATGTTATCGTCACAGATCAAACATTAACCAGACCCCGCTGACGCAGTAAGTGGGTCTTAGTCTGTCTCAACTTTTCTCAACGTGTGTAAGCTTGTCTTAATTAGTCATGTCTACCGGCAGCGTTGCCAGGTAATTATATGGCTAACAACAAAGCCGCGGAATCAATTAAACTTGAACATTTAATCTACACTAATCTGTAATGTAAACTTCTAGGAATTACCAAACGTTTTGGTTATTTGAAATATACTGTTAGTCTGAGCACTATATTATTTTCTAACATATTTTGTAAATCTGAGTTTTTTGCGTGTAACTCAAGATATTTTAAATCTAATCTGAATAATTCTTTAAGTAGCTCATTTTTAATTTGTATATAACCTTTTTCACCAAAGCAAGGCAGAACCACCACCACTTCGCAGGTGGTTACAGTTAGAGAGAAAACAAGGTAGAAGTGATGTCAAAAAATGGGTAAGATGGGAATGAGTATCAGGAAATAGAATATGGTAATTGACGTTGCATTTAAACTTTTGAAGATTGTAGGTATCAGAGAAGCAAGCAAACGAGAGTTCCACAAACGGGAACTGCGAGAAACGAAACTGACACAGCAGACGAAGCAGTTACATTTAACGATAAAAGGTGGGACCTTGATGCCAATTTATTAACAAGCGTAAATATGTGATGTGGAAACTAGAAAAAATAGTTTGTCCTAGCAGTTGCCATGAAATTAATTTTGGAAAAGACTGATGGAATGCTCATTACGACGTTGAGAAAGTGACTGAAAAAGGGTTGCCATATCAGGACCGATTTTATTGCAGATCCTCGTTTGGATTTTGTCTAGAATCTCAAGATAAGTAGCAGGAGCACCCGGTCAGAAATGGTAACAGTAATAAATGCATGGACGAATATCGGATTTATAAATGTGCAAATAGATTTAAGATCACTGACCACGTGAAAATTGAAAGTTTGATACAACGGCTGATTTTAAATGGCTTCCGGAAAGTAAACTCCATTCTTCCAAAATATATGTGATATGTATATTGATTATGCTGTTTTATCAGAATTGCAATGTTTAAGTGTACTGTTGAAATCGACACATTTCCTTTGAATTCGTGACATTTCATCTCATAACTTTTCAACATTTTCTTTCTTATTCAATGATTTTGCAATTTTCCGAAAGCCAAACTTGACTGTGAGCATTTAAGTTTCTCAGACGCTTTTCAAAGTGTCTTTGTCTGTCGAGCAGGTTTGTGCTGTTTTAAAAAAAAGTACACGTGAATCTTTTTACTAACCTCAGCAACTGAAGATTGTAAGACATTTCCAAGTCTCACAAAGAAAGTAAGAAAGCCATATTGAACAAGTTTGTCTTTCCTTCAAAAATGACTATATGCTAAGGAAAACATTGATATATAATTGCATTAAATTTTTAAAACAGCTGGTAACATATTTCTCCTTTTTATTCATGTACCGTGTTCTTTCAGGATGTAGGCCACCATGGAATTTCATTTGCACCTATCCCTTCTGGCTCTTAACAATTTTCCTCTTCGTATCTCTCCAAAACCCCGCTCCGACATCCGCTTACGCAAACGCATCTAACATGTCTCGTTATGTTTTCCATGTCTCTCTCTTCCTTTAATCGTCTTTTCTCATTTACATGTCCTTAAAACCTAATCTGCCTTCCCAATGCTAAGTATAAATTTCCTTTTCGTTTGCATGCTTTCCAAAACCTTGTCGTTGCTCACCTTTTCGGTTCATGGTATCCTTATCATGCTTCTGTAAAATCACATTTCTGTTGCTTTAAATCTCTTTCCATCTTTGAAGACTTTAACCAGCATTCGCTGCCACATAGAAAGACAGCTCTCACATAACAGTCAAATACTCTTTCCTTTGTTTTTAACTAAATCATCCTGTCTCTAAATACTCTGCCTAGCTTTTCAAATGCGTACTTGGCCATGATATGAGCCTCAAGATTTGAATCTCACATTTTCCGTCCTCTTATAATTACTTACTTGAAGTGGATTGTTTTGACAGTTTTTCCCATTTTATGAGAATGTTGCCACAAGTAGTACTTCCATCCCCGAATCTAAAAATAAATGATATATGATAGTTTTCTAATCCTGAAGCTAAAATGTATTTACTTTTATAGTGTTCACTTTGAATATAAAATCCATGAGAGAATAAAGGAGACGCAAAATGTTTGAAATTGAAAAGATATTTATTTTAATAAAAGTACGTTCTACGTTTAATTAATAATATTACCATTTCTGGAAATATTATCGATACAAAATCTTAGATAAAAAGGGATAACACGTGACGTAGGCATTTTTATCAAGGAGCTTTGCAATCTATTTTTATTAAGAACAAAAAACATGTAAAATCATTAAAACATAAAAGTGATGACAGAAAAAATTTAAAATTATTTATAACGCTATCATTTCAAAATCATAGTTTACATAAGATCACATAAAAACTTCTCGTGGTTCTGTGATATCTTTTGTGATACATTCAGATATCTTTAAATAAACAGCGAGAAAGATATATTTTTCATTGAATTTTAAAAAGAAGATTAATAAATCTATTGGCATAGATGCATTTATTAGCATAATAATTAAATATGTGCATTGTAAATTAGCAACTTCTATTTTGTTAAATCTTACATTAAACTATTTGTTGTTACAAATATATATATATTTCGTCTTTTTCTTTACAGAACTGATCATTAGTAACACAAGCAACAATAACTTTCTTTAATTTAAGCGGTATCCTCCAAGTAGAACATTAAAACCACTAAGACACAAAGAGTAACAAGGTGTGGAAGAATTAGAAACGGAAAAATAAATATTAGGCGGAAGAGATAAGAGTAATCCAAATAAAAAAATAGACAGCTTTTGACATTGCATTAAATTGATGTACATTAAAGTTGAATGGAAAGCATGTAGCCGGAAAGGACATGCGAGAAGTCCGAAGAAAGAAACTATTAGCACACAAAATACGGTTATTTTTCGTCAGTATTACTGTAACGTAATGCGATTTTGATGCCTGTGTGTAGTACGGCGCTTAAATTGAAATAATCTAGTTACTCTAGCAAAAATCTCACCCGAACAATTACCATAAAAGTATATATATATATATATAGAAAAGACACCAAAAAGCAACCTTACGGCGGTGGAAATGTGACTGAAGCCGAACTACCAGATCAGGACTGATTTTATTGCTAAGTCTTCTTTGGATTTCTCAAAGAGGCTCATGCTAAATATCAAAGGACCCCGACTATATGTGGCAGAAATAGTGTAAGCATGGACGAATAGCAGACTTATATATTTGTAAGGTAAATTCTGGAGAGAAATCGTCTCGCACAACTCAGTGCACCAATTTTCTTAGCAGCTGACCAAGCAATGAATTCAATATAGTTATTTCACGAATTCGGGAAAGTGCAGCTAGTCATTTTTCTGGATGTTAGATCAGCTATGTGGAGGGTTTCTCAGATGGAGAGAAATTAAGTTTTGGGGGCGTTAAAATGAACATAATCTTTTATACAATTTAACAACTTTTGACGTCGTCTTGGACATCAGCTGCTATTTGGAGCTTGTTGGATTGACCAGGCTTATTTTTGAGGCAAACATAAATGGTTGCGTCATGAGCGTAGATAACAAGTTGAGAGCCGATTCCATCAAAATGTCATTAATAAAAAAATGAAGATAGGGTAGGACCAAGGATGGTGCCCTGATGCATGCCCGCGTTAGTACGAAAGAATCTGAACTAGGAACTTGATTGATTATATGAAGAAAATGAGGTTCACAATTTAAATAATCTTTCTCTTATTTTTTTGTAAACTGTATGACTTTTTTATGCTCTTCCTTTCAAGTTCTCTTTCTTTTGGGCTTGCGTGATTATCAACTCAATACATTTAGATAATAGATTTTCTTTTGCAAAACAACACAAGTTTCAAAATCGTTTTCTTTGTTTCGCCTTTGTTTGACTGATATCAAAAGATGACGAATCGGTTCCATGACTGGCCACAGGCAATACAGTAATAGTGTTTTATCTACATGGAAGGACAACAGAGAAATAAATATAATGTAACAAAATGTGGGAGATCGCTGAAGATAATGGGATCTCATGGAAAAATATGACTTCGGTAAAATTTCGCATTATGAAGAAAAAAAAAAGTAAAACCATTTCTTTAACTTGCTTTCTGAAGAAATCACATGGATAAAGAAATCCTATTTTGAAATGTTGTGAAACTGTAATTGATTTTGTTGCGGAAAGGATCAGGTTAAGATAGTTATGCACATGTCACCAGTGACAAGTGACTTACCCAGGAAGTCAAGACGATTGCAGAAGAACTCACGATTTTTTGGCGTGATTAAAAAACTGTTGCAGATAAAATATATAATAAATAAGAGAAAGAAATCATTTCAATGCAATTCAGAAAAATCTAAGAGTGAAATAGATAAGAAAACTAATGGTAAATATAAAATCTCGTAAAGGAGAAATGGGGAACGTTAACTGTAAAAGAATATAAAAAGCAAATAAATTTGCATAACGGCTTAAGAAGATGTTTTTCCAATAACGGCAAAAAAGTTTTTTAATGAAAAGCAAGTCGCTCTCTATATAAAGTATTTATACTCTTGTAGTGAATGAAATCCAATTTTTGTCATAAACAGAGGCCAAAAACGATTTACATATATTCAACTGAAATGTATGGTGACGATGGTAGTAACGTCAATTCATGAGTTTTACCCAGAAAATCAACATATTTAACAAGAATCCTACAATAATTACACATCTGTTCATTCAAAATATAAGAGCTTATTGTCGTATCACGTTGAAATTTGTTTTCATTTATTTTTTATTATTCTCTAATCTACAGTCAATGTTTTCGAGTCAAATCTTGGATACTATGACTCAATAAAATGTTAATATCTTACATATTCATTAAGATTATAACGAGAAAAAATATAATTTCCAGATACCATAGTAAAAAGGAAACCACGCTAGTGGAGGTAAATTTAGTCATTCTGTTTTTTATCTGCTGCTCGCTACGAGAGAATTTTGAATTGAACAGTCCCCGGAATGAAGATCAAAGATTAAATTTATACACATATTATTTTCACGTGTTAAATATAACATTTAATCAATTATCCCTTTCAAATAATTTATTCATTCATCAAGACAGAGACATAAAACAGAAAATTTTATTTACAACCATATTACAAGAACTTTCATATATCTACCAAACTAGTGCACCCAAACTCTTCTGATAAATAAATCTTTTTAGATACGTATAAATGTCTAACTTTGTTGTTATAATGTATATACGTGTATTTTACTAACCAAAAGTAGAAGACAAAATAGTTCGTTGGAGTAATACTAAACAGGTTGAGGTTCCTTCATCCAAAATTGCGAAATCCAAAACCCCAAAATCTAAAGGTTTTTCAAATGCTGACATGATTTCTCACTAATGGAAAATTTCAGAATGCACGGGGAAGGTGCCGTAGTATATTTTGGTGGTATGTACTACTATCTGTCTTATACTGATAGTAATATTTTAGTCGTTCATGATATGCTGATCGATGTGTGACTGGTCAGTCTACGAGAGTCTTTGGTGCATGTGTATCTAATGGAAGTATTTTATGTTCCTGTTTTTAGTGGTGGAGATACAAACATAGCATTATTTTACATAGATGGGATTGTTGGTAATAATTATGTTAGATGTTTTAAACTTTTTATAATAGAATATATAACTTAGGTGCTTCTTAAGATATACGTAAAATAATTGAAGAAAATTCTATGGTTTCTTTTCTTCATATTTAACGTGGTAATTTCATTTATTGTCTCTATAATTCTACAAAATCTAGACACATTTCTTTACACTTCGTGTCTATGTAAAGTTAATATGAAACGTAGCGCGCATAGACCATTTTACCTTAGAAATAGTTAAATGTCAGCTCCTCTTCTATTCTAAAAGCTTCATTACACGCACTTCCAGTTTGTGGAATTCCTTTTAGATTACTTGCTTTCTTGATAGCTAAAATCCCCAAAAGTTTAAATGCAACGTCAATTGCCATCTTTTTTTCTTTTATTCCCATCCATCATAAATTCTTCGACATCATGTATCTTGTTTTTTCTTTCACTATTACCCCTATGCACCAATGTTAGTGCTGCTTTGCTTAAGGGAAAATTATTCAAAAAAATATTAAAATATAAGCGGCGGCAGTCTGTTTTATATCTAAACGCTATCGTCAGGACACACGTACACACACACACGCGTGTGCGCGCGCACACACACACACACAGAGACACACACACACACAGAGACACACACACACACACACATATATATATATATATATATATATATATATATATATATGATTTCAATGTTATTCGCTGTAATAATTCTATAATATATGTCTTTAGGTAGGGGCTAATAATAACATATAGCACACACAATAATATTCAGCGATATATATATATATATATATATATATATATATATATATATATATATATATATATATGTGTGTGTGTGTTTGTGTGTGTGTGTGTGTGTGTGTGTGTGTGTAGATCTAAACAAACACAATTTTATGCTTATTTTTTGTTTTTTAATTGGGACCTAGGCTGCTTCTTTAGGGACCAATCATTGGCAATTAATTATTTAAGTTAGATTATATATATATATGCGTGAGAATTTTCAGAGAGAAGGAGGGACACATTTAAAATTTTCAAAATTAATATGAATACGTAAAATTAAGAAAGTAAATAAATTTACGATTAAAATAAATGCGTAAAATGAAGAAAATAGATACGAGCATATCTCGCCACGTTTTTTGATGGACTCATTTTCTATTGTAATCATTTTCTGAATTGGGACATGTTTACACTATGTAAGCCATTTGTTAGTTTTGTCAGTTTTGGAGGCCGTTTGCATTAAACTATTTCAATCATCTCTGTTCAAATAAAAGAACAATTTTTCGCAATCTTTGCACCTATTTGGAGATATGTAAATGATTTTTTTATTACGCTATGGTTGATTTATTTATCTATTTTTTTTTTCATTTTATGCATTAATTTTAATCGTAAATTTATTCTAAAAACGAGCATAATATTGTGATTGTTTACATGTTTATCTGCTCTGTGGTATCAAATCATTATATATATATATATATATATAGTAACTTCTATTATTATCATAATAATTGCATACTGAAACTTGTTAGCTATGAAGTCTCGGTGCAAAAACCTCATCATCAGGCAGTAAAAGTAATTTAATTTGTAATATATAGATAAATTATTTTAAAAACAAATTCATATTTTTTTTATTGTTTCACCCTAAGCAAAGCGATAAAGACACTCGTGCGCAAAGAGGCTATATAAGAGAAGAGTGAAAGTTTAAGCAAAGGAGCGAAGAGAAACATGAACCGATTAAAGGGCGTATCAGAGAACGGCCAAGACAAATATGGTGATACCGGTATAAAAAACAGGTGCGAAGGTAGTTTGAGAAGGGAAAAGAACAAGATACACTGGAGTGACAGGGAAAGGACGAGAGAGGGACTGGAGTCAAGGGGTTAAGAGATGGAAATTGACATTGTATTTAAAAGAGTGGGATCTTGTAACCAGTCTGGTTGCTCGAGTAAATACTTGTAGAGGGGGCACCAGTGAGCTAACCTTGTCGGAGTAGAAGCCATGAAAATATTTGTAGAAGAAACAGAGGGAAAACACATCTCGTCGGTGAGAAAGTGACTGGAGACGAGCTGTCAGAACGGGACCAATCATATTACAGATTCTCCTTTAGAACCTGTCGAGAACACTGAGATAAATAGCAGGGGCGTCCGACCATATATAACAGCAGTATTCATTGCATGAGCGCATGGTTGATTTGTGTATGTGCAAGATGAACTCAGGCGAGAAGAACTTCCTGGATCGATACAGTGACTCAAACTTCATAACAGTATATTTAGCGATTGCTTCAATGTAATGGTTCCACTTGAAGTTGGATAAAAGAGGGTTGATACGGAGGCACAGTGTATTGCTTTCAGGGAGACTAGATTTGTTCATGCTGATGGAGGATAAGAGGGACTACCAGTGGTGGTTGTCAGATATCAGCTTCTTTTTACATTCATTTCCTTCTTGATATCAGCAGCAATGTTATTGCAATATTTCTTATTTAGGCGGGAGTAAATGGTGGTGTCATCAACGTAGATTCCTACTTGGGATTTGATTAAGTCAGGGAGATCATTTTTGAAAATAAGATAGAGCTTCGGGCCTGGGATAGAGCCCTGGAGGACACCAGCTTTGATGGTAGTATGTAGAGGCATTCCCGTTCTAGACGACCCTCATTATACGGTGTGATAGGAAACATTGGATGAAACCAAGCAAACCTCTAGTGATATCATAACCCTGTAGCTTACGCAGAAGGATAGTGTGCAAGACCCTATGAAATGCTTTGGAGATATCCAAGCAACAGCTCGAGCTTCGCCGGACATCGAGAGCCACGTATATGTACTCGATGATGGCTGTTAGCATATCGGCAGTACACCTGGCAAAGCGGAAGCCATACTGTCTAGCTGAGAATTTTTTATTGGCAGTGAGATGTTGAACTATTTCAGCATCGAACTTTGCTTTTAACACTTTGAAAGAAGACTTTCAGCAGGCAGGAAAACAAGAAACAGAAAGGCAGTAATTAGTTTAAGAGAGAATAGATGAGAGTTCAGGGGATCATTTTAAAAAAATTACGGGAATTCCATCGCCACCGCATGTTTTATAGGGGTCAAGTCTTGAAATTATATTAGATACTAGGAAGGTAGTTATGTAAACATTTCTCAGTTTAGCCTCAGTTCTAAGAAAGAATTTGGGTGCGGTTACTCCGTACGAGTCAAATGTGCAGTTGAAGGAGAATCTGCGAACGAAGCACTCGTCTTGTTTACAGATGCTGTGAGGACCTCAAAATTATTGATTAAAAGAAGAATGGAGGATTTACTGTTGTTTAGCACACACTTGCACAGCTTCCAATAGTCTTTGGAGCCAAACTTGCGGGCAGCTATGCGCTGCCTCATTCTCTAGGCAAACAACAGCTTAGCGTCATTAAGATCCTTTTACACCCATTAGGATCAGAGGCAAAACGACGCGTGGCTCCAAAAT
Source organism: Ascarosepion bandense (assembly GCA_037127315.1). NCBI lineage: Eukaryota > Metazoa > Mollusca > Cephalopoda > Sepiida > Sepiidae > Ascarosepion > Ascarosepion bandense. The sequence goes on from JBBBDQ010000259.1 coordinate 2,104,577, forward strand.
CGCCGTAAGAAGGGATTCCTATAAATAATGGCGGCAAAGCAGACAGGAAAAAACCAGTGGGGGCGAACTTTCTGATCGATATGAAAGCATCGATGCCAGCTTTCACCCCGAAGGAGAGCTCAGAGGCGTAGTCTTTAACAAGCAGTCTAAACACTTTTTCTCCAGGGATATCGCATAGAAAATTGCGGAAGGAATCACAGTCTGCTCTTTGGTAGTACTAGGAAATTCTGTTGGTAAGAGGTCCCTCGGGAGAGTATGAGTGAAGAGAGATTTTAATAGAAACGACAGCATAATCAGAATTACCGAGAGGGCAAAATGCGACTCTTGGCAGGAGTCAGGGACAGAGGTGAAGCAGAGATCTAGCAAAAAAGCGTGTCCTGAAGAGATATTGGGGAAGCGCTTGGGAAAATCCACCACTTGCGTAAGAGATTCAGAACCATCAAAATTCATGGCATGAATGCCAGCAGAATCAGTGAAAGAGTCTTTGAGCCACTTGGAATGGTGTGCGTTAAGATCTACGAACACAAATAGTGAAGGTTGGGAGGAAGTAGCACTATCTATATTTAAGTGATACTGTCTAGCATAGAGCAATTGGAAGAAGAAGGGGCACAGTAAATAACATAAAATATAGACATCTAACCGATTTCAGAATTGAAAGTGAAGGACGGAGGCACATTCATGTGTTCGGGAGATGTCACCCTAGCTAGAAGGAGGTGTTCACAGACGTACACACCCAGACTATGCACATTGACAGTAGAGCTCTTCCTTAAGATGGGAAGGTAACCAGCGATCAAGAAGTTAAAAGAGGGGATTGAAGGGTAAAGATTAGTCTCACAGAAGGCTAGAATGTCAGGGGACATTTTGTGGAAGAAACTCCTAGCTACAAAAGTTCGTACGAATGTTCGTAAAGTAAAGGTTGAGAGATTTAGGTGGATTTACTTTGCCTGGTTTAGTTTTGTTTATTGAAATATGATTGTTCATGTTTGTTGTTGATGAAAGAGAACTCAAGTAGAGGTTGTAGACGGTCATTGACTGCGACATGCGTTAGAAGGGACTGCAGCAAAATGTGGCCTCGAGTTTGCCCACCGGAAGCACTTACAGGAATACCTATCGATGCGCGCGAAATTGCACCGCAAGAACTTAATAATAGCAGAAACATTTTGATCATAAAACTTTATCTTTATTTATTAAGTTTGAGCCTTTTTACCATCATGATATGCTGTTTTTGATTTTAGCAATTTAGTGGAGGTCTTTTAATTCGTAGATTTTTTTTCTGTTTGGCTACAACCTCCATCCCATATATAATAAAGAATTACAAATCTGATTTTCTCAACGTATTTCTATAAAAAAAATACTTACTTGTATAATTTGTTTTTCGCTGCGTGGTTGAAAGAAGTATGCGTATTTTTTCTTTCTTTCAAATGTTTGTTTTGAATTTTCCAAAGCGGAAATAAAATATAGGAAAATATCTTTCCAAATGAGTTTCTAAAAATCTGTGAGCGTCTTTAATCTAGGCGACAGAGACATTTTGGCTCTACCCTGGAATCCTTAATTAAACGAATGTTTGCACTGAGCGGGACGATAAAAGCCAAGATTTCAATAATATCATTATAGGTCATTCTAAGTAACTTGTGAATCTTCAAAAGAATACTTTTGTGTTGTAAAATGAATTAGATTTTCTTTTTCATTAATCGACCACTGGCGAATAAAGTAATAAACTTTAATCGTCCAATTAACTTTTTTATCGACTGAGTCGATCGGGTGAGTGAAATCTCAAATGCTGTATATATATTTGAAGGTGGCTGAAATGTTCATAGGATTCATTTAAAGGTGTGATGTTAGAGTTGTGAAATCTTACATGCATCAATTTTAACACTATCTTATTAATAGCTGCATTGATTATTTGCAAATTATCTGACATCTGTCTGTTCATACATGTACTTTCAGAAAAAAGGCGTAGCCTCAAATTTCACTCATATTGATATCGCCGTTAAAATAAAGGATGAGGCTCGAGATTTATCAACAGTGAAAAAGTAGCCATTTGAACTAAAAATAAAAAAGGAGAGTCTTGAAGATGACCCAGTCTGTGGACATTGTTCAGCTTCAATCATCGAGACAATCGTTGAACGTGTTTGCCACATGTCCTTAAAATCAATTAGCCAATGCTAATATCTCAGGAAAAAGTAAGAATATTTCGCACAGTTGACTTTAGCGTAGCAACGTTTTCTGTTTGATGGGTGCTACTTATAAAAGTCGCAGTAGGCTGAGTACATTACGGGAAAATCGGAGAATGTTTGAAGCAGATCCAGCTGGATTATTCGACATTTCAGAACCCAGGATATGTGTCCGTTCATCACTTTGTCCTCAAGTATTTGGGATGCAAAAGCCATTGTGTTTGTTTATTGATTATCTTCAGAAGAGCTACACCATCAGTGTCAACTTGCGAAGGCAATTACGAAAGACTATCAAGACCAAACGCCCAAAAATCTGAAGAAAGCTCTTTGGATAAATCAAGACAATGCTCTAGCTCACAAAATCATGATTTCAGATGGATCTGTGCGTGTCTGTGGCTACGAAATCGTTGACCAGTCTTCCTATTTTTCTATTTGACTATCATTGTTTCCCTAACATTACAAGAAAACTTGCCTGAGAACCAGTATATCATGACAGTGACATCATATCTGGTGTTGCTGCCTTTTTTACCAACAGGATAAGCAGTTTTACTTGAAGAACTAGACGTCAGTTTACAGGGAAAGAAAACATCCAGTTATTAATAAAAATGTATATTGATTAATGCATGCAAGATTTTACAAGTTTAGAAACATTTCTACATAACAACCATCGAATTATTCATTCCACCCAACTACATATATATATATATATATATATATATATATTCATTTTATTTAATTTTATTTATTTATACGATATTACAGTTCTTGCCTTTCCAGATGAACTTGTCTTAACTGCATGAAAACAGTAGATCAACGACGGGTTAAATTAAGGGAAGAAATCTTAAGAGAATTAAAAATTCTAACAGTATTCATTATCTGCAGCAACAATTTTAACAAAATTAGATTTGCAGATGACAGTGCTATTAGAAAGGGATTTACACATATTTGTACAGAATGTTTATATATTATGCCGAGACAAACTGGCTGAAGATCCATTTCTAGGAGACAGTATGTATGTGTTTCTGAAAACAAAAAACAGACCAAAATGCGAATTAATAATTGATGATATCAGAATGAAGCCTGAAAAAAGTGACTTATCTAGAAAATATCTTAACAGTGGACGAAATATGCGATACTGAAATCCGAAGGCACAATGGCATATCAATACATGACTTCCAAAAGGTAAACAATTTATCAAGAAATAGGAAAATTTCGTTATAAACAAATAAAAGGTACTTAACTGATATGTAATATAGTACCTTCGATATTGCAGTCAAGATTCTTGGGGCAAATCAATCACGGTTCACTTGAAAAATGCTGAAAAATTTGATACTCGCAAGAATTACTAAAAAGAGAGAGATAGATGAAAGCAGAGCATAAATTACATAGCGACCTTGCGTGAATGTTTGAAGGACAGAGATTAGAAGATATAACAAAAAGATTAATTCACTAAAATCTACAAATGACAAGGAATTTTCTAAAGCAAAGAGAGCCCACGTCAAAAAGAAGAAGAAAAAGAAGAAGAAGAAAAATTAGTTCTTGTGTCGAGCAGTTTTACTACAAAGACAAAAATTGGTTACATCTTACAGATTTTGATCTGATTCTTTTTGTAACTTTGAAAATCTGAGAATGAGATAAAATCTATGACTAATTCATCAAATTTCTTTGAAAATATTTAAAATCGGAAAATTTAAATCAATAAATTTTATGTGTGTAAACTAGTGACTCGATCTCTTTCATAATCTAATAGTAACAATTAATTTTTACTAATTTTCGTCCAAGTATCACTGAGTGTAGAAATTTACTGAAATAGTTTGTTTATGAATGATAAGAGTAACCGTTAAGAAGTGCGTTTTATGGAGATATGTGTAGAAGATAACGGTTACCTCTAAATTTAAAGAGATTAAGAATTAGTAATCGCTAAATTACTGTCTTGGGAGAGAGTTCTACACGCTATCGATTCTTGAGAAGAAGCTGTCCTAGTTGAACAGCCTTCTTACTAATAGAATACGAAGAGAATTGAGATGGTTCGTCCCAATGTACATGGCTGTGTAGTTTATAATTAGTGAAATTACTGAATGTAGCTAGTCAGCGGTAGAATACAGAGAGACTTGCGACGTTTTGTCTGTGTGAAATAAACTGTAGGCAGGAAATAATTAAACTCTCTCAAGTTATTAAACTCTATGAAGATTTGAAAGTGAAGAATCCTTATGTCCAGCCCAAATATAAGAGCAACATTCCATTTCTTCATCTAATATTTTTCTTGTAAAGATAGTGTATAACTGGAGGAATCAAGTACTTACTGGAAAGGTATAAAAAACTGAAATTATTTTCAGCGCCTTTAGCAATGAATATATATATGTTCCATTTTACGTCTTGTGTAATTGATTCCTAGTAGGCTTTCAAGGCAAATAGCCACCTGAAGATAACAATAATTCATTAGGATCGGTGAAATTTTAGAGTCTTCTTGATTGAACAAAGTTTAAACTTTCTGCGGTGTGATACGTTCAATATGCGTCGTGGTATAACGGATATCGGTTTGAAATAAAATATCGGAGAGCTGAGTGCGAAGTCTAGTCGAATTCGTTTCATTCAATTACGCACAAATACCATTTGGAAAAGGAATTAATCCATCTCTTCTTTTTTTTAGTCATGGATTGAATAGAAAGAAAGTTTATGTTGTATAGGCTTGGATGTCAACAGCACAAAGGTTGTATAGACTTGGCTCACTACACCAGAAAGTCATGGTAACCTACTGCGGAAAAATCGTCTGTCATATCTCTTTCGAGATATGATCGCCCAAATGTGTATCATGTATGATAATTAACTAAATAATCAACAGTTAAGGAAGTCGTCGAGAGGTATAATCGCCCAAGCATCTATTACGTATGGCTGTTAATTGACTGATATCTCCAATCAGTGATTTCTCTGCTCGTCTCTATATCTATTTAGTACCATAAGAAATAGTGAACATAAAATTGTTCGACATTTAACCATTGAAGTCTCACTTGAAACAGACGATATTTTGAGAAATATTTAATATTGCTGGCATAAGAAAATCACAAGAAGCAGAAGATACAATGTAATAACTTCATTATCATAACTTCTATTACGAGACGCGCATAACGTTCTTCAGCAATGAAAACCATTTTTGTTCTGAGCTATCCAGTTTCCATGGCAACTGTCTTTCATGCTTGCGCAATTCACTCTGCTTTATATTGATTCCCACATAGCTTCCCCATTTGCTTTTGATTAATTTCTCTTGAAAATTGCTCGCCTTCTGCTGACATTGAAGATTGGAAAACTGTCTATAGCCGGGTGGCAAGAAGAACAGAGAAATGAAAGGAATCTATATATGAGGCACGGTGTTTGTCCACTTATCACCCTGGATATGACGATAAACTACATCCGGCTGCAAGGCATCAGGAGGTTTAGAGAAGCATCAAACCACTTCTTAATTGCTGTTGTACTAGGTTCACTCCAACCCGATCTGGTAGTATACGTTAATATTCCAACTATGGGAAAATAGTCAACCCCCCTAACTGTGGTCAAAACTATGAAATTAGAAAAATGTACCAGCAATACAATAAAGTCTAGACAAAAACATTATTTGGAAAAATTACGTAAATGGAACCTGATCTAGGAACTGATGTCTCACAGTGAATTCATATTCATACCGATCTATCCTAAAAATCTTGTCGGTATTAAACAACTAACTGAGTTAAACCAAGTAAACCAAATTTCTTTGCTTATTATTTACGAAAAAAATATTGACAACATATTTTATTTCAAATATCTTTATAAGATCCTTCATTCATGTGACTTTAACTTTCAAACTGATGCATATATATTATGCTTTTACTACTCTTAGCCTATCTGTGTTTGTATATATTTATTCTTTATATATTGCATAACTGTTTAATCATTTCACACTAAGAAATGCGGGAGAGCCACTATTGTGCACGTGGAGAAGATGTCAGTAAACGTTTCATTCTTCAAGTAAACAGAATGGACATTCTCAGGTGGGATTTGTGAGAAAAGAAGCTGATCGAATAGTAGTCGCAGTTATATTTAATTTTTCAACTGAAATAATAATGACACCTATATACAACTCTACAAGGACGTTAAGTTTACGGGGCACCGTGGAAAAAGGCCCATCAGAGCAGTTGCTATGACAATATTTGTAGAAAAGGCAAGGAGGACATGTCACGTCGGTGAGAAAGTGACTGAAGTCGGGATGCCAAGTCAGGATCGCTTAAATGGTTATCTTTCTTTAAATGTTTTTGAGAACATCGAGATGTATATTTAAAATAAATACTATATCATCTGTGTACGCCATCTCATCAAGACTGATATGATTGCCAATCAATATATAAATTATAACAACCTGAACACTTCCTAAAAATAAATTCACTAGAAAACCTTGTAAGCATTTCATTGTCTGTTAATATTTTGTTCGAAAACTTTAGTAGTACAATAACAAGTACCTAGGATTTTGTTGTATGGTTTGATTGAATATTAATTCTTGCTCACAGTCAGAAACACTGAATCTCGCATTTGAAATTGTTATTTAATAAATATAAAATAATATTTTTCCCTTGTTTAATAATTTTCAGTAATTACTGTACCATAAATTAAAAGAAGCCGTTTTTTTTGCACCTGTCAAAAGCGAACCTTTTATAGATAATCTCATGAAACATTGAAAATAAGACATTTGATATATTACTTTAATATAAATATGGTGGTCTTTAGCAAGCACCTCTTACGGAAATTAATTTTAGTTCAAACATAACTGCAACTCCTATATTGTGATTATGCGTGAGATTAGAAAAAAGTTACTTAGACAATCAGGAATTTTTATTTGCATCAATGTATCAGTTTTCAAGCAGCTCCTTATCATCCATAAAACTGAGACAAATTTTCTATCTTCAAGTTTTCCTATAAAATCATCTCGCTGAATCCCTTTTTATTATTGAGCGTTGTGTCAATCACATCATCATATTGATATTCTAACATGTCAAGAATCACGATGTTTAAGTAGCGTACTTCGTCAAGACCCACGTAGATGAATTGAACTAGGAAAAAATGAAGACAGTTAATAATCAGTTAATTACAGCAGGCTCTTTTGTCAGTTCGTTTGTCGTTTGCCGTATTAGCGACATACATTGCCAACTACATTTTTAATATGAGAAACGAGTGCGATGTGATTACTGTCTGGATGCTATTATGCCATTTCATTTTTTTCTTAGTTCAGTTAATCTACGTAGGTTCGTGGCAGTGTATAACGTTAATATGGCAGACGAAAAACGAATTGAACAATAGAAAATAATTCTACAAGAAGCGCAATTTTCAAATTGAGTGGCTCTATCATTATCAGGTGGCTCAGGTGCAATCAGTTAAATGATATCGTCTGGAAAATTAGTTTTTCAACGATATAAGCGAGAAGATAGGGTTTATTTGAGACCAAGACAAAATTAAGCAAAATCATGAAATTTACTGTATATTTTATATTTCTACCAGTAGTTTCACAAAACATATATATTTCACAAGATTTTTTAATACTTCAAAAATCTTTAAAATGTAAGTGAGGTGGAAGTAAAAAAAAACACGTCTTACGGAAACTATTTTAATTTCATACTGAATTGATGCTTATAATGAGTACCTAAAATATAATCCTATATTGTGGTTATACAATTCAGAACTTACTGAGGTTTAAATAACCCTTCATGTATCATTGTACAAACAGCAAATATTACGAGCAATCATCTACAAAACTAAGTTCAATTTCCTAATTGCAATCTTCATATAAAATCAGAAGAGAGAATTCATAATATATATTGAGCGTCGTGGCAGTCTATTTATTTAGTTATTCTCTGCGATTGACGTTACTCCAAAGAATCATACAAAGGTTCTAACTCTATACTATACTAACGCACTGGCAAGCATTACAGTTAGATTACGGATATTGATCAATTGTTAGTCGTGTCATCAAAGCGAAGAAACAAACTGGGTCCATCAGATCGAAGCATAAATTAAAATGCGGTCAAAAGATAAAAAGTGTAAGTCTGTTGTCAAGATAACTCAAGACCCGCTGAATAAATTTGGATGAAACTTTTAGGAAAAATTAGTCTCATAACTGGCACAAACTGATTAGATTTTGAGTTTTATCTGGTACTGGATAAAATTTCTGCATTAGTTTTTCGGATTATTAGTAATATTTTTTCGTTCATTTCACATGTCAAATACTGAATTACATCCATGTCAGATCATGCATGTCAAACTCAAAATCTCCTCAGGGCCATATGAGTCGATTTGTATTGCCATGAGGGCCGTAAATTTGATCACCTTAAATAAAGATGTTTGCGATTTTTTTTTCAATTTAGAAACATATGGGCAAATTCAAATAATAGTGTACATGTAGTTCAACAAAAGAATATAACGAACATTTTGACGATCTTCATCTATTTCAATACAATAGCAAAAAATCCATTATGCATAAATTTAAAACTGAAATTCATCAACAAGAATTCAAAGACTTTCACTGTTTTGCCATGAAGCTCGAAATCTTTTTGTTGACAATTTCATGCATGTGTGGTTGAAATTTATGTGTAGTACCGAGTTTGCTGAGGGTTGACAAATGTTGATCAGTCACTCATTTTTTTTGTTGATTCCATGAAAGAAAATATCTGTTCACACATATATGAGGAGCCGAACATTGCCATGATCCTTGTGGTTAACTTTCTAAAGTTTCTAAACCTTTCCGGAAGGTATGAAAAGAAATTCCCACTTCCAAATATTTTGATCTGAATGAGGAATCCGACTGAATTTCTAATAGTTCCATTTGCAGGATTTTCTTCAACTTCAGCAACATCAAAACTAAATGGTCCTGAACATAATGCAAACTGGCGTTCATAAAATGCGAAAACACTAAATCTTTTCTCAAACTCTTTTGATAATGATTCCAGGTGAGTGTCATACATGACAAAACTCAATTCAGACTTCGTATCAGCACTGTTTTGCAGCTCTTTGCATGTAGAAAAATGGACCAAATTTTCACTAGAGCCTTGAGACTTCCATAATTTCAATTTCAAAAAGAAACATCACTATTATCTCGTCGAGCAATTTGTTAGAAATCAAACAATCGTCGAACGATTTTGATACGTTTTCAACTGCGTCACTTTCTTAGCATCTGGAAAAATAGAAATCGATGTCAAAGCTTTTATTTCTGTTCGTTGATACGCATACAGGTGTTAGTCTGCCAATGAAAGGACGATCATTTATGCGGGCCGCAAGCGTGTCTACAATGGGCCGCATGCGGCTCGCTGGCTGCGTGTTTGACATGCCTGCCTTAGATTGCTTTACTTCATTATATTTTCTGAACGCAATATTTTTCCATGAAGGTATCATTATTTGTAATATAAATTTATTATATATTACCAAAATCCAAAAACGTAAATAAATAAAATACACAAAAAAAAGTGTGTCAAAATATAATTTTAGGATATTAAAAAGTAAAAACAAAGTCTTTCATAATTTTCTAGCCTAATTTTTAATTTCGTTTTACATTTTTTTTATGTGTGTGTATTTTTACCCTTAGAATGTCAAGTTTAATGTATTTATTTTCATTTTAATAATCATCACTTGCTATGTCAGTATTGCCTTAGCAGAAGTTTGCGGTCTTTGATTCTTCTTGTTATATTTTTAATTAGTTTTTACAATCATATTTGTTCAAAACTGTTTGTGTAGATTTGTTTAACACTTAAGTTTTAATGTTTAAAATGACGATAACAAAACTCGTACGTGATTTATATTTCAATCAACATTGCAACAAAATAAGGACCTTATACGTTTTGTAATTTACCACCGAAGATGATATTAAAAAAACTGAAAGAATTTGTGTTAACATAAACTACTTCCTTGATGAATTTCATCTTAAGATCAAAAATGATTAGTGAATTGTAAATTATTCAATGACACACACACACACACACACACACACACACACACACACACACACACACATATATATATATATATATATGTTGTTTAATACTATAATTACATTCTTTACAATGTTTAATCTCTTAAGTTCTCAAAAGGTTCTCTTTCAACATTGCAAAATTACTAACACTAACTCCAGAATACTATGACACACAGCATAAAACAATTTCCGATTTGCATCAATATCAAAAAATATTTCTAACATGTATTCTTTTAATTCGTCTATTTCATTTGGAAATTTCTCTTATAAACGTAGTTTGTTACTACAAACCCCAGTAATAAATCCATTGGTGTTAGCTAAATTGCACATGGTGGTCATTCGATGCTTACACTTCATTCGAACCAACTTTATGACAAGTCTTGGTTAAGTTAGTCCATTGCTGCCAAAGGAAAATGAAAAGGTGCCCCATATTTCAGAAAGAATTATAAATGTTTGTATTTATTATTTTAAATATGTTGCCCTTGTTTAAATGAATAATCATTTAGGGTTTGTTTGTAATGTACATCCTTTTGAGAAAAATATAGTTTGTGTGAAATTTATTAAAATGTATGACTTTTTTAGGCTTAGCAGTTAAAAACACCGAAAATTTGTGACTGATCTATTTTCAGTTTATGAAAATTATGTTTTCATATACATTGGTTAATTAAAAACACTAGTAACATCTCGAATAGTGGGCCAGGTATGAGCCTAAATTACTGTATAAATCAGGTCCAGCTCAGCAGATCCGAGAAGAAAACCTTTCAGCAATGAAGAGCGAAGAGTTTTTGAAAGCGAACCGAAGATATTTCGACACCGAGCACCTTTGACTGTAAAGGTGGGTCAACGTAAAAAAAAGTCGTTGACATCAAGACAGTGCCAAGTAAGCTCTGCTATCAACCAATCACAGACAGATGAGTGAAATTATAGTTCCAGTAAAGATTCTCATGTGATTATCCACCTTCAATCTAAACGATTGCTGAAACATGTCCTCAAGAACAGTGTAAAAATAGAAATTATAAAAAAGCAACTTAATGTGTCTCACAGACATCCGTGTAGCAATTTGCAAGTAAGTGTGTTTTTTTGTTTTATTCAAAGGTTATTGCATTGCATTTGTTTCTCTTTCGACATCTTTTAAAAAAGCGTAGTCTTCTCCCAAGTTATATTTTTTTCCCAATTTTTACTGGTGATCTTTTATAATAAATTATTATCTGGATTTAATAGGCGATCACAGGAAATTCTGAGCAAATTTTGTCTGAATTATTTTGTAAATTTTAAATTGTCTGAATTCTTTTGTAAATTTTACGCAGTGAATGTCTTGTGCTTCATGATTTTCAGTAAATTAAAATGTCTTGATATTTATACTATGTTTTGTTTTTGTCTGGTACAAGAACCTGTATTTAGCAGAAATATTTTTTATAGAACAGTTATGATTTTGACAAATTAGAACAAAAACATGAAACAAATATTAAGCACAACAGTAGACATACTTTTGGTCTACCCTGTATACTAAAACTATATGCTAATATCGATATATTTATTTGAACAAGTAATAAGCACCAACGGCGTAAAGGGGACATTTTACCCCAAAATTTGTCCCTCGCCCGGGAAAGAACGACATGAGCAACAGGTGTCTCTGGACCGTTACCCTGCAACTGTGCCCATCAAAGTCAAACTCACCATAGGAACATGGAACGTCAGGACACTCAACTGTGGACAACTAGAGAATGTCAAACAGGAGATGAACAGACTGAATATCAACATCCTAGGCATATGTGAAACAAGATGACCTAATAACGGAGATGTCAGTAGCGACACCCGCAGGATAATATATGCAGGAGGTAAAAAACGAAAAAGGAGTCGCTTTAATACTAAACAAACAAGTGAAGAGATGTGTACTTGGATACTGGCAACTGTCAGAGAGAGTCTTCTTGGTTAAACTGCGGGGAAGGCCCTTCAATATAGCTATTATAGTAGTTTATGCGCCGAAAACTCAAAGCTCGGAGAACAAAATAGAATCTTTCTATTCAATACTGGACAGTGCCAAGGCTCAGTGCAAAAGCCAAGAAAATAGGATAATAATTGGGGACTTAAATGCAAAGGTAGACACGAACGGCAACTTCGGACTAGGAGAGCGCAACGAAAGAGGAGAAAAAATGATCCAATGGTGCTCAGCCAATGACCAAGTTATTAATAACACCTGGTTCCAAGAACACCCACGACGTTTATGGACATGGAGAAGTCCAGGAGGCGACACGAAGAACCAAATAGATTATATAACTATAAATAAGAGATTCAGGAACGCAGTAGTCCAATGCAAAACATACCCAGGTGCCGACTGCGGAAGTAACCACGACCCAGCAAACTAAAACTGAAACTCCGAAGACTGAAGATGCCCAGCACATCACCACGATCTCACCCTGCAGAAAGAATACAATAACAGCGTGAGAAAGATATATGAAGAACAAATTGGAAAAGTATACTCAAAATGGGATTCACTAAAAGAAGTGATGGTGACCTCAGCGAACAACATAGCCCCAAAGGAAATCAGACGCAGAAGAAAAAACGAGTGGATGACCGAAGAGATCCTCCACATGATGCAAAGGAGACAAAAATAACGCCAAGGCACATAGCAGAATAAAAAAAATCTTCACAGGGAGGTAAGGAACAAATGCAGACAAGCCAAAGAGGAATGGCTCAACAACAAATGCGCAGAAGTAGAGAGACTGAGCAGTAACAACAAAGCAGAGATGCATAAAGAGATAAGAGAACTGACAGGACAAAAAATCTGCTCCTCAACAGGATGCATAAAATCCAAGGAAGGAACAATCATATTAGCGAAAGAGGAAATACTCCAGCGATGGGAAGAATATATAAAGGATCTCTTTTGCAACAAGAGAGAACAACCGAGAATACACAAGGAGATGGATGGACCGGAAATATTGAAATCCAAAGTGGAAGCTGCAATGGCCAAAAGGAACAGAAACAAAGCACCTGGTCCAGATGGTATAGTGATAGAGCTGCTGACATCCTTAGAAGAATATGGTATAGAAAAGATTACCGACATAATAAACGAAATTTATAGCAGCGGAATAATACCAGACGACCTATGCAAGTCGATATTTATAGCGCTGCCGAAGAAACCTGGTGCAAACGAGTGCGAACTACACAGAACTATCAGCTTAATGAGTCACATTACAAAACTGATTGTCAGAATCCTGATAAATAGAGCGAGAAGCAGAATCAGGCCAGAGATAAGGCAGGAACAGTGCGGGTTCGGCAAAGACACTGGAAGAAGAAACGCCATATTCATGATTAGGATGCTCTCTGAAAGGGCATTACAAATGAAGAAAGATTTGTACCTATGCTTCATTGACTAAGCGAAAGCATTCGACAAAATGCGACACAAAGAATTGATGGAGATGCTAGGCAGCTTCGACATTTTCGGCAAAGACATAAGAATAATCAAGAATCTCGACTGGCAGCAAACGGCCTGCATACGGACAGGTAACGACCTCAGTTGATACACAAAGATAGAAAAAGGCGTAAGACAAGGATGTATGTTTTCACAGGATTTGTTCAACCTATATAGCGAGAATATTTTGAGGACCCTAGATGACACGCCAGTATTTGTTATTGGAGGCCACAACCTGAACAACATAAGATATGCGGACGATGCAGTGCTGATTGCGGACACGGAAAGGAAACTACAAGACCTCATACACAAAGTAGCAGTGGAGTGTGACAAGAAGGGACTACAAATAAAATTTAAGAAAACCGAGTGCATGGTCATCAGCAAAAGATACAACCCAAAATGCCAAATACAGGTGGAGGATAAGAGAATCAAGCAAGTACAAAAATTTAAGTACCTAGGAAGTGTTCTAACAGAAGATGGAAAGTGCGACACAGAGATCTGAAGGCGAATTTGCATGGCAAAAGACGCGTTCCTGAAGATGTGCCAAATACTAACACACAGGAAAATCTCAATAGAAACGAAGAAAAGAGTGCTAGACTGCTACGTGATGTCAGTTCTTCAACGGCAGTGAATGTTGGACAATATCAACGAAAATGAGGACAAAAGTGGAGGCGGCCGAAATGTGGTTCTACAAAAGGATGGTAAAGATATCGTGGACTGAGCATACAAGCAACGACGAGGTGTTAGAAAGAATGGCAACAAAAAGGAAATTGATGCTGAGCATCAGGAAGAGACAACTGAAGTTCCTGGGACATGTAATGAGGAAAGAGAGCCTGGTGAACCTGATACTGACTGTTCAGATAGAAGGAAGGAGTGACAGAGGAAGGCAGCGGATAACATATTTGCAGGGTCTGATCATGTGGATGACGGAACGGGGGTTGCCAGGAGCAACAGGCTCAAACATACTAAGAGCCACAAGGGATAGGGAGACGTGGAGAACCATGATCGCCTACGTCCTGAAGGGACAGGGCACATAAAAGAAGAAGAATGTTCTTTTAATTACAAGGAAAAGCAATCTTTCGAACAAATCAGTATGTTTTTCTAGTGTTTATATTCCGCCCTTCAAAGAATGCATTTTCTTTAAAATCGAAATAATTTTCTTTTTTGAGAATTAATTAACGTATAGAGAAATTTGTTATCAATTCTACACAATATTTGAAAATTATTGAAAAAATCCCTTTTAAAAATGTTTTCAGTTAGACTGAATTCCTCTAAACGTTTTAAAATAACAATGAAATAGCCAAAATAAAAATTATTTAACACAAAAAAGAAAAATATATTAATGTTTTGTAAGTTATTTTTCTAAACCTGTCTGTACACCAAGAAAGATTTGTATAAAAATGTTGCTATATTTAATTTCCTCACATTCCCTTTTATCCTGTGGCTCATAGCAAGATTACATCGGCAAGCTTGTCTCGCTGAATCATTTACAAGTGTGAAATGAGTTCGATCCCCACTGGGCAACCTACATTTTCGGCATTGTGCCACGTCTAAGCTACGCTTAGAAAATTAATATTGGGATATGAAATCGTCACGATTTCACATGAGCTAAAGCAACTGGCGCGGGTGATATTGTAAAAATGCCAGAACCGATTGTCAGCCTGCCTTGAAACATCTGAGTAAAAAACAGATTTAAAGTATGCATATAAAATACGTAAAAACACATCAACTCTAAACTCAAGTTAATAATCAAATTAATAACCATTAACAATGCACTCCATCTTAAACAAGCAGACATATTCATAGAAACCCTTTAATTAGAAAATAATGAATATTTCAAGGAATAAAAACTACAAATTAATGTTAGAAAATGTGGGATGTGGAATTATTATTTAAAATATTAACACTCTGAACAACGTCTTCATCCAGGTTACTATTTTTATCACGTTTCAGCCGTCGTGTTTTATGGGCTTCTTCAGGTGACTGTTGATCCGTTTATAATTCTACTGTTATTGATGCTGCTTGTTATGACAGACTGCATTCTCTGAGCTTGTCTTTTTCTTACTTCTGATGCTGCTAGTTTTGAGGCCTTCCTGTGAATTTATGTATTAACGTCTTCCATATTGTATATTTTGATGCTATGACTAGTTTGGAAACTTGGAACCTTCTTGGTCGATATAACTTGTGTACTGGTTTCTTTAGATGACTGCTAAGATAACAATTTTAGTTTGAAATTCCCTAAAGGTTATCCAGATCGACCAGCACTTGATGAATGCTGTAGGACACACCACTCAAAACATGGTGGTAATAACATTACAGGCGAGAAAAAGAGACGGGATGTAAATAAATGTAATTAGTTTGCTTTTGTCTGAAAACAAAAAGAATGTTAAAAAATCTGTCAGTGTTATATAAGAATATCTTTTGATGTAATTTCTCAAGCAAAACATTGCAATTTATGCAAACTTCTTACTGTAAATGCCGATTTTATTCAATGCCTAACATTTAGATAGAAATATCTTTGAAAATTCGCCTTTATAAATATTTGATATAATTTCACTCATAATAATTGTACCTTTAAAAAGGTTGTTAAGAAAATTATGTTTTCTTAAGAAAACATGAAAAAATTTTATTTCTAATGAAATTTTATTCAATAAAATCGGATATTATCAGCTATTATTTAAGGGAAACCAAGATTGCACAATTTCTTACCAAAAGCATGAAGGCGTTGCCAGCTAGAATAAGTATACATACACGGAAAAAGAGTTTTAATTAAAACATTACTAGTTAGTATAAATAGAAAACACAATAAAAATAATTGCCGTATATACCCGTGTATAAGCCGACTACATGTATGATGCCACCCTTGAATTTTTTCATGATTTTTAATTACACCAGGAACAACTACTTATGTTTAATCCACGAACTTTACCATCTTCATAAATTATCCGTGTATAGTGCGACCGCTACTTTTTGGGTTAAAAATATTACGAATAAAACTCACGTTGTATTAAATAGTCAGTTAAGCACCATACACGATACACGCTTTTGAGACATGACTGACTGGGCAGTCGATTTTCCCGCAGTAGGTTGTTTTCGGCGGTAGACTGGTTGCCAACCAAAGTTACAGAACCTAATCCATCCTGTTATTTGAAAAATAGCTGAAAGGATCAGACGGTTTAATATATTTCTCAAGTGAACGCAACGAATTCAACTGAAATTTGACCTCGGCTCTTCGTGTTCTCATTCCGAGCCGATATACACTGCACCACAATGCACATACTAGCTATAACGCACAATAAATATATAGAGTATTTAATAATAATAGTTTCAATGTAAAGATATTGTGTTCTTTTTTATAATCGTTTCACCCCAAGCAAAGCAGCATTGCCACTGTTATTCAGAAGGTTACACTGCGAGAAAAGGGGGAAATAGAAGAAAAAGGTATAGAATTGTTTGAAGTAACGTGTTTTGACTCAAGTTGCAGATTTGCATGTTGTTTTTACTGAGAAACAGTAGCAAATATAACGGCAAAATTGAGTTTAAGCGAAAATACAATTGCAAAGTTTGTGCAAATTTACAGAAAAAATGAAATGAGCAGAAGCGACCAACTAAATGATGAAATACTGCATCAATGTCTACGCATTTTATTGTGAGATTGTTCAATGGAAACATGAAAAATATTCTCTGGGTATTGCTAATATGATATGAAGGTATAAACCTTCACAGTACATTGGATGTAAACGATTATAGGTATCCTGAAAAAGACTGCGTAAGAGATATTAACTGCAATTAATCAGTACAAAAAATGTTGAGAATTTCTAAGAGAGTAAGGACAAGAATTTAGAGCTTTGTTAAAGTTTACCGTGATTAAGTTAAACAAAAATCAACAAACATGAGTTTTACGACATTCAACAAGATTGATGTCTCTATGGACATATGTACAAGAATAAATATTATCAAATATTATGCATAATAATAGAAAGTGAAATTGTATGAACTTCATTGCCGCTGGTAATCTACAATTCATTGACGGAAGCATGGACGTATAATATATAACTGAAATATATTGAAAGAAAACATGTTGCTTTCTCTCAGACGTTTGGAAAGAAGAGACAAATTACGGTATAATGTTCCAAAACAATCCGTTAACAAACAATATTCTTTTCGTTAACAAATCAAAATATTCTCTAAGGACATAAAACGAAAACTGATCGAATCCATTCTTAGAAACGATAACTTTCAGAAAAAAATAATATTTAATGATATATAATTATGTTATTGTCATGGCGGCATCACCAAAAAAATTAATGGACTCTTCCAACCATTACATATACCTCTCCTCACAAGAGGTGAGTGAGTGTAGCCTGAAGAGAGCGCCCTAAAAGCGACCCGAACTTTACGAACACTGTTACTTTAACGACCATCACGAGTCCCAGTTCTAAGGCCGAAGATTACCATTCCTACTAACCAAGTTCCATGTATTGCATTCTTTCCGTATTTAATATATATTCGTATTTCCTTATTTGGTTGTTTTTCCATTATTCTTACTTGACCTTTATAAACAGTGATTAACTGTGTTACTGTCGCATTTCTATCATTTCTGCCAGTCTGGTCCTCTTCTGACCTCTTTTATAATTTTTTTCAGGCCGTGGTATATGCGTCCTTCTTTAAACAAGAACACCGAAAGCCAGAGTTAAATGATTTTTCAAGATAAATTCAAATATACTAGGATTAAATAAGTATTTAGTCATAACCAATAAATATGTTTTTTAAAAAGTCTTCTCTACACTATTTACAGCACTAATTGTGGCAAACGGCTAGCTCAAAGCTAATCATAAACAAGTCAATTTTTATTCAACATTAAGAAATAGTATAATTTTGTCCGAAGACTACTACTGTAACATCTGTCTTATTAAGCTTCCATTTGATGAAAAGCATCATGATATAGAGTAAATATAAATAATCTTCCCGGTTCAAAAACGGGATAAGATCTTGATTACCCTATCCTCCGTTTCTGGTTCCTTCTAAAGCCTTTGCATTCGCTTTCACACCAAGTAGCCTCTTGCTTGGTATGAATTGATTAACTTTTTTTCATCGTCCTACTATATCTAAACATTATATGAAGCTTATGTGGACAATCTTTCTTTAAAATCTTTATATATATATATATATATATATATATACACACTCTCTCTCACACACACACACATATATGTATAAATAACAAAGCGAGAAAAAGTTTTCATGTGACTTAGTCTGATGATGTCTTAAAATTAAACGAAAACTTCTTTCCACTTCCTTATACGACTTACCGTAATATACAAGGTGCGATGGATAAAGTGTCGTTCAATTACGCAGAAAAGAATAAAAAACCATGTTATCTCATCTTAACAAATATATTTACCAAATTTACACAAATGTCTTAAAATACTAAAGAGTACATTTATTATGGCTTAGTTATGGCGTGAACTACGGCCTTCAGACGATTTGTAAATCTGCGTTTCTTCTGGACGTTCTCCTTGTTTAAGCTGGTAAATGTTACCATAATCCCTGCCTTCAGTTAATATTTTGTGTTATAAAAAGCTTTGTTAATCTCTCATTTAACAGTGCCTCACACATAATAATCAGGAGAGTTGGCAGTCCTTGGAGTCATTTGACCAGATGTAAGGGATAACTTGGTGGCATAAGTTATCTGACAACCATAAAATATGTTTTTCCACTTGTACGGCGGAGTCCTGTTTACAAATATAGGATCTTCTGGCAATCATCTTCTTCATTCAGACTGGCCACCGAGTTGAGTATAAGAATCTGTGGGAAGATGAATGGAGGCATAATGTCACCATCACTAGTGATCACTAAAAACCCATTTTTAAACATTAGATTTATCCGTCTTTCTTCGAATCCTCTGTACTGTCATCCAATTGACACCCCAAAATACTGGAACGTTCTTCTTGGAGTCTTCGGAGTGAATACCACGTGGTACATCGTGCTGTTTCCAAATTTCTACCGGAGTGATTTGTGTCATGGTATTTTTTTCTGACAATATTTGCCCAACTGATGCATGCGTGACATTAAAGATACAAAATGGCGTCAATTTACTTATCGCACCGTGTATATCATAATTCATTTCAATAACAACAGAGTAAACAATAGGGAACCAATGTGTATTATTGCTGTCACTTCGTCGAATTGTTTCTCTATCATCTTAATTTTGTTTTCAGCGTAAATCTCAGGTCATTATATTATTGCCATCAATATGTTGCACTCATGTGATAATCATTTTTTGTATATCAACGGAGACAACTGTCACGTCTTTCTGTAAGATATCCGAAAAATAATCTTGTCTTTTTAATTTTCAAGATTGAAGAGTTTAATTTTCAGATTGGCAGAATGTTCTAATAATTGCTCATCGGAATACTGTTTTGATATTTTCGAGACGGGAACATTTCAGCACCTCTGTCATATTTTTAATTAACATGTGTCTTCAAATTAAGATTTTATCATGAGTGCATATTAATGAAAATTTTGCTTGAGAAAAATTTGCAAGAATCTGGTTGACATCATTTTCCCAAATCATTAAACTTCCCATCATCATGCAATATAACGGGATACATGAATACTAACAAAATGATCTTTAGATCAGGGAAATTTCTACAGAATCACCTTAAACGTTTATGGCATGTCGTCGACTCTGACAGCAATTTGTATCAAAATATCCTTGAAATTGCTTGTCACTATTAATGAAACGTGGTTATACTACTCTGATCCGGGAATCAATCATGAAATAGGGCTCTCGCGATCTCATTCAAACGATAAATAAAACGTTTTAATTGCTAAATGTTTTCAAATATTGGTAAACAGTTAAAGCAAAATACTAAACTGACTTGCTGTGCTAATTAAAGAATGTGATAGAATCAGCTATGCTGCAGCCAATTTCGCAGGATAATGCACCTATTGGGATAAGAAATGTGTTCTGAAGATGTTATAGTTTGATTACATAGACCATCCACTTTAGTCACTAATTCTTGTTCCGTTTGACAATTTACTGTTTAAAGTTTCTCAACACAAACTAAATTTTCATCTGATTTTCTTTATATTCGTAGGGTTTCCGTCATGATGATGAGCTTTCCGAAGGCTTCTTGGTTTCTGTTTAAACAGCCATACTTGCACCGTATAGGAAAGCCGTACAACTTGAGGAAATGGTTACCCCAAACACTATCGATAACCGACAATCAAAAAAGAGTGGCAAATCGTTTCTTATGGGTTTCTCTATACCGCAACTTGTCCAAATTTGATTGAATGCGTATATTTTCTATGGTAGACAATTCCTGATCCAATACATTATTCCACGTTACCGCTGTTATCTTTTAATTTTCCTTAGAAGACACCACCAGAATCAAGTCAATTTAATTATATATAAATTGTTATAATTAGTGTTGGAAAATTAGTTTTCATGTTCATATATTTCTATGTAGTGCATATCTGAAACTTTTAGTCTTTCTGTTTTAAGGTATTGCGCTAATAATCTTAAAATGGATTTTTACTCTTCAAATATTTTCTGCTAACCTTCTTTTTTATTTTAACTTCCTGAAATTAGGTTTTGAGAAACTTTTAAAACCCGTTTTATAATTTTCTTATCTTTTCAATGCTTCGCGTTTTATTGTACTGTGATAACTGTTTAACTTCGTTGCAATTACTAATATGTTCAACACATTACCAAACATTTCATTATTATATTTCTTGGATTACGGTATGTTTTTCTTAAGTGACATGGGAGTCTTTATAGATCTGCAATGGATGAAGGAAAAATCATATTTTATAGCAGAAAAGTTGTATCATAGAAAGAAATGGCAACCTCCCGCGAGAGTATATTCTGTGCGATCAGTCATGCCTCAAAAGTGATAACCGCTTATATCCCAAGCGGGTATCACGCATAGCACTTAACTAACTGGGACTCACGATTAGTATTATAAGCAATAATACCTCGAGTAGGAACAGACAAATAGAGAAAGAACAATGTGGCTAAAGGAGTTCTGGAAAGTAGTCAAAATTCTGTCAGGCCGAGCAACTGAAATGCGCAAAGATATATACCTGTGTTGCAAAGGCTACGGAAAGTCATTCAATAAAGCATAACACCAGGATTGTTTTTTTATTCTGTGAGAATTTTAGAATATTTGGTCAACACAGAAGCTATACAAAGAATCAATAAACTGTATTGTGAACTAACGTTTTGTATACAAATAGCAAACATTTCAGCGCTTAGACAGAAATAGAAGATTTCGACAAAAATATTTAGCCTTACTAAAATATTTAGCTTCACAACGATATGATTTTAAGAAAGTCTTGTACCACCGACTAAAGTTTACTATTAGCCAGATGACACTATTGCTAACAGATTCAAAACTAAATAAGAAAAATTAGATAAAGTCGATGAGAAAATAAAAAAGAATTAATTGTAAGAAAATGGAATCCATGTTTATTAGAAAAGGATGTGTGTTAGATGTTTTTTTAATGATTATCCCTAGTAGTTAGGCAATGAAGATACTGAGAAGCAAAGGTTACTGAGTGCTAAAGAACAAGAGAAAAACATTAATAAGAAGAGTGAACAATTATTCATCAGATACGTGTATGATAGACAGCAAAAAAATAATAAAATCTAGTAAAAAGGAATTGTTTCATTTTGGTTGTAAGATGTGTGGTAAATAATTCAACTTATGTTTTCATTTGTTATAAACAGAAATAGAAACAAAACAAAAATAAATTAAGTTAATTATACGTATATTTACTTCAGAAATTTGTGGCCGTTTACTAGTTTTTTTGTAGAAAAATTACATCCGAGTGCTGTGTCACAAATACAACATAAAATACATGTATTTGCATTTAAAATTTTACTGATCTTTGTTGTTACCAGAAAGAAAGCAATGATTTAAAGAAAGCAATGTTTAAAATGATTTGGCACAAGAGAAGCTGCAAAGTTCGTTATGATTTTGCTGTAAGTTAGTAACAAACGGTATTTACGCTAACATGTGCCTGTGTAGCACTCGCTAGTGAAATAGGTATGTGGCTGCTGACTGATTGTGAGTGGTAGCAGTAATTTACAACACTTTTAACAAAAGAGAGGAGACAGTATCTACTTTCTTCACGATTTTGTATGTTTTATTAATGCAGAAAAATAATCGCTGACTGACTTGTTGTCATGTTAACTCTTTATAACATATTGGTGACACTTGTAACCTTTCTCTAACCTTTGTTGAATATAAGTTACAATTGCAACTTTTATGCAACAAAGGGTTAACGGTGAGTATACCGTTGGTCGAGGTAGTTGTCTATTTGCGTTATTATGCATGTAAAAATAATATTTAATTGAAACAAATGAAATTATAAACAGTAGCAATTCTAAAAACATGCTCGGTGAATCATGAAACGCAAGCGCAAAAACAATTATAACAAAATCCTGGAGAATGTCCAGTCATAAAAGAGGGAAAATCTGTCTTTGACACTCATGCCTTATTACCTATGACGTCGTGCAGAAAGAATAAGAGAGTTCAAATAATTTAGTCATAATGTTGTTGTTTGGCCGCTTTCATCATCTAGGTTGTAACTCTTTATTCTACAGGCCTTAATGCATCGAGCATTGAAAAGTCTAGTAGAACGAAACATCATTCCATATAATAGTGTATGTATATATATATATATATATATATGTATATATATATATATATATATATATATATTCACTATTATAATATATATATATATATATATATATATATATATGTGTGTGTGTGTGTGTGTGTGTGTGTGTATGTGTGTGTGTGTGTATGTGTGTGGATATATATATATATAATCCTCTCAAACATTTTGCCGTCATATTTTTGGTAGGGGTACACGAGTACAGTATATTACACTAGAAAGAAAATTGAAACTGTGTTGAAATAAATGCAGTCTTGCATTCGAGGTAAATCAATCAGTATTGTCGCAAAAACCATTATTAGTTTACACGGCATGGACGTTTTTTTAGTCAATATTTCATAGTTCATGTTATATTTATCCAGTAAAAACATACTGACAAACTCAAGTCGACAGAACCCGAAGGGTTCAGCTTGTCACTGCCAAGTTCACAAGGGAATAAAGAAGAGGCTTTCAAATCGTCAATGATTATCATCAATGCGCGTTGAATAAATATCTCGCCGACAATATTCTAATGTAGTTATTGGAGACTTTAAAATTCTACCTATATTTCTGTATGAGCTTATACGTCATTTAACCTGATATTTACATCACGAAGAAAATTTTGATTATGTTGTACAATGACGGTAGTAATAGCTTTGAAGTATTTGTTAACTTTCTCTCCATTCTGACATTCTGTTTAATATCAATTTGTGGCAGTATTTATATATTGTTTTATTTCTTAGAGCATTCGGATTTCATAAGTCTTTCTTAAAGAAAGAATGTACTCGTTTCATTAAAATTGCCCTAGAGCTATAAATCCCAAATCCTGACTTGAATGTATTAATTAGAAAGTCAAGAAAATGTATTCAAGGAAATGTCTTAATATATTAAATATTTTTCTTTCTTTCTGTTTATCACTATATACATATAAATATGTATATACATACACACGCACTCATATGCATACATAATTAAACATACACACTCATATATAATAAAATAAGTAAAGAAATGGTAGGAACAGTGTCTTTACTCATACATGTTTTACTTTAATAAGTTTATTCAGAAATGTGTTTGTAAATTTAAAAATAAAAATACAAGAACCAGAATATTGCCTGTTT
The DNA here is from genome assembly GCA_037127315.1 of Ascarosepion bandense. NCBI lineage: Eukaryota > Metazoa > Mollusca > Cephalopoda > Sepiida > Sepiidae > Ascarosepion > Ascarosepion bandense. The sequence continues at coordinate 2,128,937 of JBBBDQ010000259.1, forward strand.
ATGTGTATGCGTTCCACAAGTAATATTAGTAATATATGTTTATTTTAAATGTAACTGATAATACCTATCTGTTTAAAAGTATGTGTATAAAATAATGCATCTGTCAAGTGTATTCAAACGATATAGAATATTTTAAACTTATGTGTATACACAAATCATGAATTATTAAATGTATGAATGTGCGTGTTTAAAAGTCGGTAACGTTAGTATATGTTTGAATGATAAAAGGAAATATATTTCTGTTTAAAATTGTAGAAAAAAATATATATATATATGTCATGGCTTCTGCTCCAACGAACTAGGTCCCACCCATTCACAGTTAGATTAACCAAATGCAGACGACAATTCTACTCCTGCACCTTCTTCTCTCACACTTCCCGCCTGTAGAACTCGCTTCCATATTCTTGCTTCCCTGACGGCTGAAACCTCAAGGAATTTAAATGCAATGTCAATACTCATCTATTGACCACTTGACTCTAGTTCTTTCACCACCCTGTATATCCTTTCCTTTCTCTCCACTTTTGCAACTGTCATCACACCTGTATTCACATCCTTCTCTTGCTCCACTCCAACTGGTTCGTCTTCCTTCTTCTACTTTATCTTTTCACTCTTATGTAGCCTCCTGCATATCAGTGGCATTACCGTCTTGCTCGGGGTGATAAGATTAATATATATATATATATATATATATATATATATATATATATATATATATATATATTCTATTTGTAAAGACGTTATTACGCGACCTAGGATTCAATTATGAGTGAGTGGTGATTGCAAATCACCTGAAGACACCAATTATGGTTCAAATCTAGGTTGCGTAATAACTCGTTTACAAATAAAAAATATTCAAAGTTCTATAATAAAATTGTGTTGAACAATTTTAATAGAAATGTTCACTGGTCTAATCTTATCATGACCAGAAACTAAGTAATTAAACAATCAATCAATCAATCAATCAATCAATATATATATATAGTGGGGTGAACAAATAATCGTACACATAAAAAATTGTATTTTAATTATTGTAAAACCCTTAACTGATACAAAATTCGATATAT
>JBBBDQ010000259.1:2135000-2142500 GCA_037127315.1 Ascarosepion bandense
AAGTCAAATTACAGTTCTTGTTAAATCTGTCACAGAGAACGAAATTGTTGCTTAATTTATAACGGCAACGAATAATTTATCCTGTCAGTGCATCACTGTGCTGTTAATAGATTCACTAGGAGAGGATACTATTTACTGAGTGTAAAACCCGGCACAAAATACAGTGTTCGTAAATCAAGAGCAAAAATGAAAATGTTAATGGCTGAATTATATTTTTTCTTTAGACGAATATTAACAAGAAAAAATTAAATTATCCGTACGTGTGACAATTTTAACTAAAGGATCGAAAAATGCCGGATTCCATTTTTTAGAATATATATAAATACCCTAAGAGATTAATAGAGGGAAAATGTTATCATTATCTTATTGATCAACTTTCTTTCACATCTAATAATCGTTTACACTTAGTTTTGAACAATCGATAAGAAAAGAAACTCGCCACGATATGATAGATGTTTAACTATAGATTTATCTCATGCTAAATCTTTACAGAAGAAATGACAGCAAATGTAACATATTACAGTTTAACTGAGGTAAACTATTCTCATTCATTACCAACACATTGATTAGGAGGTTTTCGCAGCTAGTTTATTCTTACGAGCAATTCATTATTTTGATTTGAAGTAATGTATATAGTACAACTGACACGGATTTGATAGATAGTAAACATACTTGGAGATTTCATTCTACTTCCAGTCGACAGTGTTAGAACAATGGAAAGACCAGAAAATCATTTCTAAGGTAAGAAGATTTTCTTACTTCTGATATTGTCACATTACCAGTTTGATCATTTTATTTGGCATTGAGTAAGTATATAGGGTTTTCATGAGAATTTTAAGAGTTACAAATCTTTTCGAAAATAATGAAAATTTGTTGTTGGAAAATCAGGAGAATGTGGCCAAAAAGGGTAGAACAGACCAACCAAATTTCATTATTTATGTGTTATATTTGTTATATGTGTTCTGTTATGGAGAAAAAATCTGACTGGTGTTGGATGCTATTTTACAAAACACCTTCTAAACACGGTGCAACGCCTGAATGTACAAATGTGCATCTGGTGTCTAGCAGCATTTTAAGATCTCTAATTCCTCCTATACATTAAGTTGATTCTGAGAGAATTATAAATCTAATCAGGGTTCATAATTAGCGGTAACAATCTTAAAACCCTGTAGATGACACAGATTGATAGCAGACCCAGAAAGAAAATGACAAAATTCCTTCAGAAGGTAGTAAAGGAAAGTGAACATAAAAGACTGAATTTCAATTGCAAGAAGGTAGAATGCATGGTTGATAACATATTTCCAAAAATGAAAATAACAAATTGGAGACACCCAAATCAAACAAATACAAAAAATGAAAAAATAGAGAAGTGCTTTAAGAAATGAAGGAATGCATGGTACTTAAATCCGAAGGCGCATTGGCATAGCCAAAGATGCACTCCAAAGGCAAAGCAAAGTTAGTTAAGAAACAAAAATATTTTCGTTTGAAACAAAGAAAAGAATCCTAAAATCCTTTGCAATATCAGTCCTCATGGCATTGAATAATGGATAATATCCTCACAGATGAAGAAGAGCTCTGCAAAAAATTAAACTTTTTTTACAGAAGTATGCTGAGTAAACCATCGATCAAACATGGGATCAACGACGATGTTTCAGTGAAAATGGAAGAAAAAATACACTTATATTTACTATCAGGAAATTACACCTCTAAGTCACATAATGAGGAAAGAGGTCTTTGACAGTTGTTACAGGACAAGTTGAAAGCCAGAAGTACAAGAAAAGAACGTCTAACCTCCCTGCAAGATTTATATGGATGACAAACAAAGTATAAGATAAAAAATACAATATTTATTTAAAGCTCGAAAGGTTAGGAGATTGTGGAGAACAATTATCACCAACGTTCTAATCGGATATTCACATGGAAGACAAAATTAATATTAGATATCACATGCTCAATATTGCCTTTCTTTCATGGAGCTTATATTCGGAGTTGGTTGTTGAGATACAGCCTTATCAATCCAATGTCTTTTGCGTTCAACAATGTTGTATTCAAGCCACATTGCATCACTTATATTGTTAAGAAACGGATATTTAGGATGATGCAGTCGTCATTACTACTGAAACTCAGAAACGTTAATTATTTATGACTTCACCTAAAAATAAGTGATCTATCGAGCCTATGCATTCTAGAATTTGAACTAAAGACAAAAAGAAAACACTGAGTACATGTATGCATTAGAAGTGCAATCTGAAGAAAAAACCGAAGTCGATGTCCCGGAAAGAATTATATGTCTATATCAAAAAACGTCCAAACAATTCTTGCTATATTGCTGCAACCATGTTTATCGACATTTGTTTCTCCAGTGGACGATTTCATAGAGGTAGAAAAAAAGTACCCCCTGTATGGATAACACATTGTTCCCAATATCAGTCTACCTAGACAGTGTTCACTGGAGGTACGTGATGGACCAGTCTACCAACAATGGACGCTGCACATGAAACATCATGCAGAGCACATTTCTATAGTCTCGTGTGACTGGCGGGTTCCTACGCTAAAAGCTCGAGGATAGCATTCTTATATTCAGTTATGATTTAGACTGCATATGATATTGATGAATAAGTCAGTGGGACTAACAGAAATGAGTAAATAATGCAAGAATTTATATAGCAGAACCTCTGTTAGTTGTGTTCAAAATAGTCAGAATCATTTAAACGTAACTAGCATCTAATTACCGAATTGATTCTTAATTTGAACAAGATTATTAACATTCCAAGAATCCCAGCCTGTTCTTAACATTAGAGTTCAGCAAATTCATTCAAAGTTACTTCAAGACTGGATATAGAACTAATTTAATTGATCTTAACCATAAATGTCCCATCTAAATACATTTGTGACCAATCATTATTCTCACATGACCCAACGCGATAACTTAGTGATCGATCATTCTCTCTAGACATGACCTAACCAAGTTCATAACGAACCAACGTAACACCGACATAATCAAATAATAATGGAGATTCAGATGCAATTCTTTCTGCGTGATAAAGTTTAGTGTGATATGTTAGCAGATCAGGATTCCTGTAGTGAATTCAATCCTAAGTAAGTACTCAGCTAACTTAGGCCTTAGGCCGAACTAGCTTCAGCAAGAATATCTTGAAGGAAAACTTATTTTAATTTATATAAAAGAAATTAATCAATTTTTGTAGCCTGAGAACATTCTGCTTTCAGTAGTACGTTTAATGCTAATTTCTAGTTGATTGACTCATTGCGTTTTCTTTGACCAAATATTTCCTGTGACATGAACTGGAATGATTATATATATATATATATATATATATATATATATATATATATATATATATATAACTTAGCACACTTGCTATACAATCCAGATAAATTCCGATAGAGTCGAACTCAAGAGAACCCAATGTTAAATTAATTTATTTAATTTAACAGAGTAATATAATTTATAATTTATAACAGCGTAATTTAATTTATAATTTTCGAGGACCAAATGTTGTGCCATTTGGGTCTGACGAGCCTCGATAATAAGATCAGGACGCGGTGAAATATGTATTGCCCATTGTAATAATCTAAAATCTTATATATTTATATATATATATATATATTAATTGTGCTCACCCCAAGCAAGGTAGTGAAGCAAGCGGTTACAAGATGTGAAAGAGATAGAAACAGGAACATTGCTCAGAAGAGAGAGAGAGAGAGAGAGCAGAGAAATTATAATTATCAGTATAGTCTATAGCGATTGAAATTGCAATTAACTGTTTGGCGATTAATATTGACTGGAAAGAGCGGAACTGGAAATGTGGTGCTAAAGTGAGTACGAAAAAGAAACTTTAACCATAAAATTTAAGGTTATATCTAGCCAGCTCATCTCTAAATTGATGAAACCCCATCAACAGTCTAGTAATGGGCTTGAAATCTTAGTGTCTACGTAACATAGAGAAGAGCTCAACGGAAAAATTATCATAAATGTATGTATAGGAAAGGCAAAGTGTAACCCTTTTTCCAGATGACTGGTATTAATTTTAAGTGATTTTCAAGATGAAAAGATATTTCACTAAAAATTGGAGAATACAATTATTTTTATCGAAAAAGATAGCCGAAGTGATAAAATTGAAAAACAAATACAGTTTTAAAAAATACAGAGAAGATAATTACTTTCGTCGGGAGAAGTAAGCAAATTTGTCAAAGCTGCTTACGCAAGAGTATGGTCAAGATATTTTCATTGCAATTAGAGATTGTTTGCGCTAGGTTAGAATTCAGACTTTGGAATTTTCTGTTTACTGCCTACCAAAAACAGATAATAGCAGCGAATAAGTTTTCTCCCCTTCCATCGGAAGTGTGGAGAACTCACTCAAAAAGGTTAAATGATATTATTTATATTTCGAGATGATAAGTCATATATAGGGAAGAGGAAATGAAATCCCTTGCCCACCTTCAACATCTGGGTTTTTTGCCTTTCTAATAAAACTGGGTGGAAAGCGAAATTAAGAGAGACGGGCATCAGCAATGGAATGAGGCAATTAAACTGAACTAGCCTGCTACCAGAGGTAGTGTAAGAGACGGTCAGTCCGAATTCTGGGAGTTTCAAATTGAACAAACCACTGACCAGTGAGGATAATAGATAACGAATATTAGCGTGCTACTGAAACACCTGCAAAATATTTTTTATCAGGTCACTTACCTTTTACTTGCTTGTGATTTTTATCTATTTGATATATATCAATATATCGAATAGACAATGTGGCGTTGCAGTCTTAAATCTGGTTTTCATTATATACCGTTTCATCGTATGTCTGGGATAACCTATTCAGGTGATGACAAGCGAACTGGAGTTGGCCTATCCGAGAACAACAAACATAACGTGGGCAGAATTGACCGAAGGTCAGAAAGGTTGACTTGACTCAGACAGGGTCTTGTTATATTTGTTGCCAAGTCGATCACGATTAAACCCTAAGGTGGCCACAAGAAAGTCGACGAGAACAGATGACAGCTTGTCAACTCGATGAGAACGAGTAACAAACTTGACGAGAACAAGTGACAGCAAGTCAGTTTAAAGGAAACAAGCGACAACAAGTCGACAAATACAAGCGGCAACAAGTCAACCAGTAAGTTAATGATAAAGTTGACGAGAACGAGAGACAACAAGTTGGCAGTATATAGTAAGACGCTCTTCGGTTATTCCCTTCGATTCTAGATTCTGTGATTGTGTTCGCCGAGAGTAGTTATTGTTTCATATCGAATTTTAAGAGGTTTTCTACCTAAGTAGCATGACAGATCATTAAACGGTGAGAACGGATAAAGTTGAGGTGAAAGAGGAAGTAGGGGATCGACGACACACAGCTAACCGGAGAGATATATTGGCGGGCCCTAGATACATGCGTTTGGAGGGGACCAAAAAGAATTAAGGAATTGGCTATTGTCAGTCCACAAGTCCCAAAGTGTTTTTGGACTTTTGTCCAGTAAAAAGTCTGCGTGGCATTGAATTCCAGGAAAGAGAGTGCCTCAAATTTATAGGGTAGCTCCTACAAGGGAATCCGCATATACCCTTAAAAGAGGTAGCAGAGGATCACGAGGAAGTTTGATGACAAAGGGACGGCGATAGAGGCCATGAGGACACTCCTCAAACTAACAGTTGAGGGTTGAAATCCCCGGAGAGTTGAGGGCTAGAGCAAACAATCTAGCCAGAATTGCACCAGGGGTGCCGGCAAATGGGGTGATACAAGCCTAGTTCGCTGATTTTTACGTAGAAGCGCTTAGAAATGATGTAATAAAGGAGGCCCTCTGAGTTTATCGGCTGCAATACCTCTAGCAAAAGATAGCACTGAAGTTTGGCTGAATGCTATCTGCAATGATCTAGGGCAGAGTTTGTGTCGTAAAGGTAGTTTTCGATTATATTCGCTAGAGAGTGAAATGTTTAGGAAGGAGATTATGTAAAAAGGTATAGGGTTTATGAACCCATTTCGGGCATATACGGCTTGGTTTTCCCGACTTCAATGATACCGACACCTGTGGAAAGTGCGGTGAAAAGGGACACAGAGACAGATGGCGTGGCCTGGACATTGAAGAATGGGAAGAAGAAGGATCACCCAAGTAGTATCAGGAAGGATGGTCCGTATTAGAACGACTAGAATGAGGTGCTGGGCATGTGGGCGTGAGCGTCATTTTGTGTCAAATTGCCCCATGATGGGGTAATGGTATTTTGAAAGACAGGGTCACTTGAAAAGAAGCGACAGAGAACGAGCGAAATGAGAAGGGTCCGCTTTCGGTCACTAAAAGTGGGATTCCTGTGTGTGCTAGAGATGTGCTACTGCCGTCCCAAGTGGTATTAGGAGTCGAAAGAAAATATCTAGGGTGTGTCATGTGTTGGTAGAAGGAGAAGGGCTTCATTTTCATTATGAGATATTAGTGACAGCATCAATAGTAAGAACTGTAATAGATACTGGGTCACCATCTCGATGCTGAAACTGAAAGATTATGAGTGCTTGAGATATGTGGGTAACTTGAAGGAGACAGACATACAAAATTATCCAAGCGGCATGGACCATGATGAAGTTAAACAGAATGGTGAATCTTATGGTGCAAGTAGAGGGGAAGAGCAGCGTCCAGTAGTTTTATGTAGATTCAGGTTTGTGTAAAGATGCGATTTTGGGACAAGATTGGTTTCATCGTCCTTGAACCGGAATAGTTTTATCCTGCTGCCATTGTAGCAAAAAATAGAAGAGTACCATTGGTATCGGAAAAAGGCAGGCCAGTACCGAAGTAAGAAGATAGAATTCTAAAGGTGAATAAGGCAAGACATGTGAGGTGGAAGCCCAATAATAAGATAATAGGTACAGACAAGGACTCTGTAGCAGTCGAGTCAAGCGAATGGGAGGAAGAAGACTAAATACCACTCACTCAAATCTAGGAACGACTGGAAGAAGAGTACAGTTTAGAGGTTGAGCTAATGTTTCCTCAACCAGAAGGAAAGAACCCTAATGATGGAGCCCAGGATTGTAGTTTAAAACTCCCCGAGTTGGGTGAGGAATTAAGGATGCAAGGAAGATGAAGTGTAAACTAAGTCGGATAACGAATGTACGGTATTTCAACATCTTGAGATATTCTTTCAATTCAAAAAAACTATTGGAAGAAAGGGTAAAGAGACCAGGTGTATGACCGGAGCTATCCTACAAGAAAGCTTAAAGGGGCAGGAGAACCTGAGTCTCATTAAGGAAACAAGGTTTGGCTTGCAGGTCACGAGGAGCGGAGAAATTTATCTGTCAAGTGTGTTTACGGGCAGCATACTTGCCAGAGGTGTGTCCGGCAACGTCATTGATAATGACATTCGTTCTTCGGGACAGAAGGGCCGCGCAACTGTCTAAAGTTCAACTACCCTAATAGAAGAAGGGAATAGAAACTAAAGAATATGTAATGTGTAAATGTAAGAGATGTAAATGTATGAAATAATAAAAACCAGGATATCTTGCTGCCTTG
>JBBBDQ010000259.1:2145000-2400000 GCA_037127315.1 Ascarosepion bandense
GCATTTCAAAAGCTAAGCAGAGTACTAGGAACCAGGAGGTTTTCGTTGAAAACAAAGAACTTTGGACTGCTGTATGATATTTGTCCATCTACACGTTGAATTAGCCTGTATAGTTCAAATTACACTCGAAGCCTTTGCATTCGCGCGAGTAACTTTGAAATTTATTACTTCACCTCAGCAGCCAGTTAGGAATGAACAGCAGAGTAGAATTTATTCACTTGGCTTAAGTGCCTACCAGCCTATGAAAACAAACATTTTTAATTCATAACGTGATGAACGATGGATTATAACCCTAGACACACAGCTTCAATTTTGTGACCTAATCACTCAAATGGTTTCCGGGATTCGTGACATGATGTGACATATATGAAAAAAAATTATCTTTTCACACCCAAACTCAAATACACTTAGCGTCTTTCTAAAAAGTTAAAGAGACTTGAAACTTGGAATGGCATCCTTAAAAAAGTTTTAGAATAAAGCTTTTTTTTCCCGGGGGTGGGGATGATTATGCAAGATTTTTGAAACACTAGAAATGCTATGTGCTTTGACAGATTGATCAATCTGGTCCGATTGTTTGGCATTTGATTTGCTCTTTGTATAAAATTCTCTGAGCGTTAATATAATTGTGAAATTTAAAATCATTTAAGGAGTTTAAAGTTTTAATTTCACCTGCAGCATCTAACTCGACATCTCTTGTTCTAGATTTATATGTCTTAAAACTATTTTGCTATTTAGTTCCAATTTCTGCCGTTTCTCGTCCTTGACGAAGACAAAACTGAAAACAAAAATAAAGAAATCATTGTTTTAAGAGGACGTGACAACTCTTCAATAATTCGTTAATTCATTTTGTTTTGAAGTAGAATCGTGGAAAACGAAAAGAGATTGGAGTTTGAAAGAGAAAACAACTAAATTAAATTGAGGAAGCTTTTAGGCGGGGAATGATCACATTCGGCCTTTTGTTTTTCCCCGATGTGAAAAGTGGGTTGTCACACAATCAATTTAAACTTTGCCCCATTCAAATGACGTAAAGCTGTTTTCAAGGCGTTACTTTGTATAAACGATTTTCTCAAGGTTTGCGTGGATAAACAAACTCAAAAGATAATCTTTTTATAGATGAATAAAAAAAGTTGAAAGGGATAAAAAGGATTTAATTCCTTTGATTATTCTGTAATTTCTCATAAACCCTTCCGACAAGAAAATACTGCAGAGCTTCTCGCAACATATAAAGAGAAATAAATTCATGAAGTGGGAACTGCTGAAATTTTCTCGACAAAACCGAAAACCTCTTTCAAAAATAATCTTATGTTAGTCAAGTTAATCAGATTTGGGCAGCGGGATGCTGCCGGGAATTATACAGCAGCACGAGGTAATTTTATTTTTTTCAAACTGGGATAAAGAGTTTAGTAGTAGATCAGGAAATTGCAGATGATTCTCAGTGCAAAGAGTTTACAGCAACTCTCTCTTTTACGTGTTATTTAGTTAACCACCACGAACTTACGATCAGCTAAAAAAAATTGAAGGATAAATAAGGATCATTGAATTGATCGTCATATATCTTCAAAACCAATCAGAATGAATCAAAATAAAAAAGAACAAACAAATAAAATGTATTTCTATTCTGTTTACATTATGCAAACGGAAGTGATTTAGAAACATTCTTCTAAAGAATACTGAACTAATGGAAACGTGTCTAAGAACATTTGTTCAAGGAATACACGTCTAAGTATATTGGTTTTTGAATTATCCCTCTAAAAACCGTTGGTTTATAATAATATATTTTAGAAAATCAACAGATTACTTCTTCTCTCGCATTTGAGTTATTTATTAATTATTAATTATTAATTATTCATGCTTTTACCCCCAAAATTTCTTACGATGTGAAAATATTTTCTGAAATTAAATAACCTGAAAATAGTTGATGAAACGCAGAAAAAAGAATGCAAGAACATCTCAAGACCGTAACAGAAAATAGAAAAATCTGGCGTAGCTGACCCTACACGTAATGAGAAATGGAAACATAGTTTATAAATTTGACAGAACAAATAGAGAATATCATTGGAAATTACGAAAACTTAAGGCCCCCAAAATCTCCTACGCCAGCCAAGCATAGAAATGAATAAAATATGGGAACCATTATTTGCTTCAAGGTGAGAGTATGAGCTCTGGAAAAATGTCATTAAGTTTATAAGTCCCTAAAATTCATGCACTGATTTCCTCAAGGATACATGGTTCAGTGGATAAAAGTGTTGGTTAGATCCAGTGACTTGATCTAAATAGTTGTGAGTTCAATACCTGGCTACAGTAGTGGTGAACAAATAACTTGGATAGTTAAGTTAAATGGAGTGACATAAATCATGAAACAATACACCCCAGTGAACGAAATAGAATTTTCGGTGCGAATTTTTAATCATCTGAAGAAAGCCGAAGCGGCCGAAATGTCTTGAATATGGCAATAACGGCGATAATAACAGATCAAACAATATAAATACTACTCCATCTCAGAAGTATAAACAAATATTTACCATAATACCTTAACTGTCATACATGATGAAATATATATATATATATATATATATATATATACATGACAGGATTTATATATATATATCTTCACTTCTCTACTATATACGTATAAGAAAAACTAGTAAAGCACTGTTGAAAATCGAACATGCAGTAGGAGCTTTCATAAACGGTAGTAAAGTGAATGAAGTGAGCCAGCGCGACTTTACACTTCGTTATCTTTTTCTCCTCTTCTCTGTATCTCTCTCATTCTCTCTCTCTCTCTCTCTCTTTATGAACGTGACAGAAGCGAATTATATTTGTCTTAAGATATCTCTGAAAAAGTTTATTCAATTGAAACATGTTAGATTAAAGTCACTTTTCTTACTTGGTCATTACTTAATTTATTCATCTTGTCGGATTTCAATCCATATATTCAACATATATAGGAAAAAAAATATTTATGAGTAAATATGTCAAGATGGTAATGGAATGGGATAAATTCAAGCAAAACTCTGATTTTGAGAGTGCGAAAAATAGTCAGGGCTTTTTTTGACGCCTAGTAGAAAGTCCTCTTACCACCTTCCTGTAAGATACGCGACGAAGTTACATTGACAAGTTATTAGAGTAAGTGACAGGAAGTCTGAAACTAAGATGTTTTGTAAGAATATGGCAAGAAAATTTTAGTAAAGATCTGTAAATTTGTAGGAATCAAAATACATTCTTAGTAGAAACTTTCAAGTTTGACTAAATGATATTGGAGGTGTACATTTTGAGTCAAAAGCAAAATCGATTGGTTTCCGATCACTGTCTAAGTCGGTAACTCATAAGTCTGCGATCAAACGGATTCGACTTGGAGTAAACTATTTGCTTAAATAGGCCATAGTTGGTGAGGGTGGACATAATAATTGCTTGAAACAAGAAACAGACTGTCATCTGTGATTGTTTACATCAATATCCTCAATTATATTTACACACGCCTTAACCCTGATATTGAGGACATTTCAGCATAAATATAACAAGCATTGTAACTATAGTCAGTCAGTTAAGTGCCATACGTAATGCACCCTTGGTTCAAGATATGACTTGCTGGGCATAAGATTTTCCCGCTGTAGGTTACCATTTTTTCTGCTGTAGACTGGTGGTCACGCAAGGCTATAGAACCCAAATTGACGTAAATTAATCAATATTCATATGAGGAGGGTTTACATATGTATAGTGTTATTATTCAGGTGTTAATAAAAAAAAGTGCTCAATGTATGAACAGAGCTGTTTTTTATATATATTATTAAATATACGTATTTATTTGGTTTATGGCACGACTCGGAGTTTAATGTGTTATACAATCATCAGATGCATGTTTCAAACTGTCAGTTTAATAGATTTCAATTTAAGTTCACTTGATGTTTAAAGAAATTAAAGGTCATAAATTTAAGTTAATGTTTTTTATAAGATTAGAAATGTAAATATTCTAAGGCTACATGTAGATAGAAATTTAAAATTTAAATTATTAAAAATTATAAAATATTGGGAGAAAAATCAAAGAGTATAAATCATTAGATTTGAAAATTTAGATATACAAATATCTAATGAAATCTAATGTAGATAAAAAAATGTTAAGAAAATTAAAAGTTTAAATTTCTTATTCAAAAATAAAAAATGAAAAGAAAACTTAAGTAAAATTTATAATTAAATTTAATAATTAAACAATGTAGTTAGCAAAACAAGGGGTTTAATTCGCAATTGTTTTAAGTAATATTATGTGGGCGAAAAATAAAAGAAAGAAAGAAAGATAGTAGGTACGTTTTGAGATTAACTGAAAATAAAATAAAATTGCATTATACTGAAAAAAAAAACCCAGATATGTTAGTATAATAATTATTTTAGTGATATTCTTTTTACTCCAAGGTTTAATTTTATGAAAAATATCTTCACATTTTCAGTAGTGTAAAATTAGTTTTTTCTACAGTTGGTAATAAACAGCTACCTGCAATGTATGCATATGACAACGCGGAGATATTCGGATGAAGCACTGTAAATATAACCATGAGCAGTTTTGTACGAAATGTTCAAGAAGTACTGATATCATTGTACATTTTTAGAAAGACATTGAGATTTTCAGTTGCAGAAACAAGAAAATGAGATTCATGGAAAATGCCACATCTCATCTGCCAAAGTGAAGAGATTATATAAGGCAAGCAAATGCATTATTTATATATGGCAAGTATCGGTATATCTTCGAAATGGGTGTATGGATATGTTATTTATACAATAATGCAGTAACTTAGTCAGAGGTGCCGATAGCTTCTCTAACCGATGGCAAAAGGGATGGCTTGAAAACATAGAATATACATTCAGTTCCTCAAACTTAGCAACGAAACGTAAACTTACTTTAATGCTTCCAAAATACTCTTATATTCGGTCAGTGAAATGATTTTTTTCGGAAATGGATCGATTAGATAACATTTCAGCACTGACCGCTGAAACTAAAACATAAAGTGAAAGAGAAAAAGCCAGAATCGATCAGTTAGAAAAAAGACTAAAGACACAGTCATAAAACTAAATTGTATTAACTTATAACATTGTTATGTTGATTTCATTTGTTCACATTTGACCAAACTCAAATTAAAATTTTAAATTCTTTAATTGGTATTTTTAAAAATATAACATAACCAAGTAAAAAAAATTGGATCATTTTATATCTATTTTACTATGTTGAATACTTTTAAATTTATAAAATTATGAAAATTAACGTTGCGTGTTCATTTTAATTAAGTACCTTTACTCATTTTTATATCTAAAGTTTAAAATGAAATTTAACCACAAAAAGTTTTTTTATGAAACTTTTATTTTAAATTTAATTAAAAGCTAAATGATTAAATTTACTATTTCTAGTATGCAAAATGCTCCGGTGCATTTCAAACAAAAATTATAATGATTGGAATTGAATTTTTTGCATTTTTAAAAATCTTTCAATTTTTCGGCTATTTTTAAGCAATAAACACATTTCTAAACAAAAGAAAATTTTCGGTTTTAACAATTTCGCAAAAATAAAATATACGTCTGTAACACATTCTTTTTGGAAAATTAGCAGATTTAATGTTAAATTAATCTGATTAACACAAGTTTTATTTTTATAGCATGAGATTTAGAATAAAACTATTTCTAACACACAGCGTTAACTTTCTGACCTTTCCACCTGTCATGTCTTGACCGATTTCACATATGCCAGATAAGATAAGGTAAGTTTATGGCGATCTCAAGTGACATAATTGTCACAATTTTTCTCTGTAAGGAAAAGAAACACTGAAACACATGACCTTTAATTACACATAGAAATTGCCATATAAAAAGAACTTCAAATACATAAAAATAATTAGGAATTATTTTAAAAGTATGAAGGCAGGATGATTTGTATTAAACTTTTAATTTTTGATTAGTACTTGCTTAATAATTTTAAAATTAACCCCAAGAAATCCTTGAAGTATTTTAAAATATTTTTTAAAATTTATTAGTTATTACAATTAGAAAATGAAGGAAGTTCTTTAAAATCTCATTATTAATAGATTTGTTTTTCTTTTAGAGTTTAATCTCCCTAATTTATATTATTTCTTCAAGCAATTATAAGCTTATCAAATTAAATAATGTGATAGTCATATTGCATTAATTATTTATTATTGGGTCTAGATTTTTGGAAATAACAGCAAAGTTTTAAAAAATATACATGATTTACATTCCCTAATGAGTCCTGATTTTAGCTAATAAAACTGATTTTCCCAACAAAATTTAATAATTTAGTTTCATGAATTTACGTTGAGTGTGAATAAAGATAAAAAATATTTATTTTTACCAGGATTTTTATAAAATATTGATTTCAAATACAATTTTATTCATTTTTAATAAGTTATATAATATCGTTTACCATCGTAAACTCTCGTAACTATTTGGTTACCCGCTAACTAAACTCAAAACAACATTTACTAAAGTTTTGAACGTATTACAATGTTTTTTTTTAATCATTTCACCACGAGCCAGGCGGAAACGCCACTGATGTGCAGGGGGGCTACATAAATGTAAAAAGATTAATTAGAAAAGAGTGAGGAGTACAACCTAGTTAGAAAGGAACAATAGAAAGCGGAGAAAGCAGGTGCGATGACAGAGACATAGGTGGAGAGAAAGGGAAGGTTATACAGGGGTGGAGAGAGAGCTAGAGTTCAGGGGTTAGGAGATGAGTATTGACTTTGCATTTAAATTTCTGGAGGTTGTAGCCGTCAGGAAAGCAAGAATACGGGAGCGAGTTTCACAGGCGGGAAGTGCGAGAGAAGAAGCTGCCGGAGTAGAATTGTTGTCTGCATTTGGCTAACCTGACTGTGAATGGGTGGGACCCAGTTGCCAGTCTGGTTGCACGAGTAAACACCTGTTGAGGAGGCCTCAGTGACTTAAGTTCGTCTGAGCAGAAGCCATGAAAGTATTTATAGAACAGACAAAGGGAAGCCACATTTCGACGATGGGAAAGTGGCTGCAGTCGAGCCGCCAGGTCAGTACATTACTCCTTTGGAGACTGTCAAGAACACTGAGGAGAACGGCAGGGGCACCTGACCATAAATGGCAGCACTACTCCATGCACGGACGGATGGTTGACTTGTATATATGCAGGATGGATTCAGGTGGAAAATACATCCTGGATCGACATAGTGACCCAAATTTCTTAGCGGTAGATTTTGCTATGGATTCAATATAGTGGTTCCATTTGATGTCTGAGGACAGGGTAAGTCCGACGAAGCGTAGTGTATTACTCTCCGGGAGAATCGCTTGGTCCATGCTTATGGGAGGCAGGAGAGGTTGCCTGTAATGGTTGACAGAAAACAGCTTGGTCTTAGATGAATTGAAGTTGACAAGCCACTTCTTGCCCCAGTTCACCACAGAGTGTAGATCCCGCTCAAGGTCAGCAGCGAGATTATGTCTGTCCGCCACGACAGGTTTCTTACTGGTGTGGGAGTATATTGTAGTGTCATCTGCGTAGATGCCTACTTGGGACTTGATCTCATCTGGGAGGTCGTTGATGAAAATAAGAAAGAGCGTCGGGCCCAGGATAGAGCCCTGTGGGACACCAGCATTCGTGCTGTAGGACGAAGAGGCGCGCCCATTCAGAACGACCTTCAATTTGCGGTTATTTAAGAAAGATTGGATTAGGTCAAGCAGGCGACCGGTAATACCATAACCGCGTAGTTTGCATAGGAGGCCAGAGTGCCAAACCCTGTCGAAAGACTTGGAGATGTCCAGAGCAACAGCTCGAGCCTCGTCAGACGCATCAAGGGTCTGTAGCATGTACTCCGTCACGGTTGTTAGCAGGTCGGCCGTGGACCTGGCAAAGCGGAATTCATATTGCCTGTCGGAGAACAGTTTGTGGGCGGTGAGATGATGAACTATTTCAGCATTGATTATAGCCTCGAATACTTTCCCGAATATCGGTAGAAGACTGATGGGGCAATAGATGGATGGGTCCGAGTATTCACCACAATTCTTAAATACAGGAACGGGTGAAGAGAACTTCCAGCATGCAGGAAATCAGGAAGCAGAAAGGCAGTACTGAAATAGTTTAGAGAGGACACCTCTTAAGGACTATCACTGGGATTCCATCGTCTCCACACGCCTTATGGGGGTCGAGTTTTGAAATTACTCTGGATACTACTGTCGGGATAATATATACGTCGTGCAGTTTGGCCTCAGTTCGAATAGGGAAGTCGGGTGGGTGTACTCCGGACGAGTCGAATGTGGAGTTGGATGAGAATCTGTGGGCAAAGCACTCGTGACGTGAGAACCCCAAATCCATGGATTGAATGAGGTACTGAGGATTTCCTATTGCTGAGCATTCGTTTACAAATCCTCCAATAGTCCTTGGAGCCGAACTTGCGGTCAGCTATGTGCTGTCGCATTCTCTCAGCAAACAACTGTTTGGCGTCATTTAGGGTTCTCTTGCACTCATTGCGAGCAGATGTGAACAGGCGCCTATTGTGATAAGTTGACTGTCTCCGGAATAGACGGAAGTAATGGTTCCTGTGGGCAATGGCGGCTGAGCAGGCTGGACAGAACCACGGAGAGGAATGAGGTTTTAAGCAATACTTCCTGGTGGGTATGAAGGCATCAATGCCAGCTTTCACCCATGACGAGCCCTCAGATGCACAGTCATCAACTGATAGGTCGAACACTTTTCCCCAAGGGACGTCGCAGAGGAAATCGCGAAAGGTATCCCAGTCAGCTTTTTGGTAGAGGTAGGAGGTCCTATAGGTAGGGGGCTCCTGTGGGGAGTGAGATTGGAAAGAAATACTGAGAGAGACTACAGCGTGGTCGGAGTTGCCGAGAGGGCAAAGCATCGAGACTTGACACGCGTCAGGCGCAGAGGTGAAACATATATCTAGCAGTGAGGAATGACCCGAGGGGGTGCTTGGGAAGCGAGTGGGGAAGTCCACCACTTGCGTAAGGGATTGGGAAATAGCAAAGTTCATGGCGTGAATACCCGCTGGATCAGTAACGGCGTTTTCAAGCCACTCAGAGTGATGGGCATTGGGTGATAGGAAATAGCCTTATCTATGTCGTCAGCAATGCTATCTAGTAGGGAGCAGTCAGGAGAGGAGAGAGAACGGTAAAGAAAGAATAGGTAACTAACCGAACTGAGGAGAGACAGGCGGAGACATATGTATTGGTGGTCAGTAGATTCGAGTGAAGTCACTCTAACTTGGGGGAGGTGTTCGCTGACATAAATACCCAGCCCATGCATGTGGACAGTGGAATCCTTCCTTAAAAGGGGAAGATAACCAGGGATGGAGAGGTCAGAGGAGGAAATAGCTGAGTTGAGGTTAGTTTCGCAGAGAGCAAGGATGTCAGGGGACTTTTCATGCAGGAACGCTTCTACACTAGGAAAGTTAGTACGAATGACTCGGATATTAGTGAAGGAGAGGTTAATGGGTTTAGGTGGTTTGGATTTAACAGGTTTAGGGTAATTTCTGATTTGTTTAGTCATGATTCTGTTTGTAGAAAGGGACCTAGGGTAGACGATACAGGCGGTCATTATCCACGATCTGTGCTGGGAGGGAAACTGGCTAGGGCTGCAACAAGGTGTGGCCTCGGGGTTGCCCACCGAAAGCGCTTGCAGGGACACCTATCCATGAGCGACATGGCATTACAAGAACCCCGATATTATACAACTGTTGATCAGAGCAGCCGCTCTTGACGCTACGCAAGAGTTAGGGCTCCTAACTACCAGTCTTAAGCAGCAACCAGGAAACTGCCAACCCGGTACCCTCACAGTGATGAGCCGTTGCCACCAACCGGCCAGATTGCAGGAAACTCACGGAAGCACCAATACCAAGGTCTGAAGAGAGAGAAGAGAAAGCCGGAAACCACATTCTAAACAGGAAACAAGGGGCAAGCCTCTACTCCAGTTCAATAGACGTGGGAAGAGTATTGACCGGGAAATAGTGTGACCTATCTACTCCTATTTTTAAAAAAATAAAAAATAAAAAAATAAATACACACAGAACACAAACTTCCAAAAGTGGAGAGTTAACTAAGTTTTACCTTAGTTAAAGTCCAAATGAAGCTTGAACGCCAAAAAGTGAGTAAAAGAAAAAAACGAAAAATACAGATTTAAAAAACAAATTGAACATACCTCACAGTTTAACACAGGAAATTTGAATTAAGAAAGTTTCATTCTTCAATTCTTTCTTTTCCCAAAAATCAGCATCGAGTTAAGCTGCTTGGTAAATTTCGATTCAAAGAACAGACCATAGCGGGGAGGGGTAACAAGTGGCTGCTGATACCTTGGCCAGGATAGCTTCGCATAACAGAATAAATAAATAAATATAATCCCAAACTTTTTTTTCTTTCCAAATGAAGCTTGAACGTCAAAAAGAGAGGAAAAAAAAACGAAAAATACAGATTTAAAAAACAAATTGAACATACCTCACAGTTTAAGACAGGAAATTTGTATTAAGAAAGTTTCATTCTTTAATTCTTGCTTTTCCCAAAAATCAACATCGAGTTAAGCTGCTTGGTAAATTTCGATTCAAAGAACAGACCATAGCGGGGAGGGGTAACAAGTGGCTGCTGATATCTTGGCCAGGATTGCTTCGTATAACAAAATAAATAAATAAAAATCCTATTCAAAAGATTTTTTAAAGTAATTAAACAATTATTTGATTATTCCTTTTAATAATAATATGAATATTTTGATGGAAAAAGTTCGTTTTCTTATTAAGAGTAGGGCTTTTTTATTCATACTGTGCTGTTTTTTCAACGATTTAGTAGAGGGACCTAATTTTAAATCTTTTGTGTTTTACCGTATGTAACAATAACATTCAGTCGATGCTTTTCTAACATTCTAAAACCTATTCAGTTTGTAGATTAAGAATTAATGGTTTTATTTCAATCCAGCATTTACTTTTTTACCTCAAACGTTACCATGGTGGACACTGCATCTGAAACAATAACCCATTTTTTTAGTAAACAATACGTAGTACACTTATTGGGATCGACCCTCTCATTTGAGAAACACCAGTAGAGAAAATTTTTTATCGGGATATGAAAACGAGCAACTTTTGTCGGTCTTATTTTCTGATAATATCGTATATCTGGGTTGTATTTAGATAAACAAACCGGCACATTCGTAGACACATACTGAAATTTAAAATTGGTTTTTAAATGCATAGTATTGCTGCTTTTTATTAAACTGTTCTGTTTATCATTTGTAAATATAGATTTTACTTGATAAGAATACCACTTAACCATACAAATTAGTACAAAATTTGAAAAGGCTTATAATTTTATACATGGTTATAATTAAAATATAAACTCCTCTTGTAAAAATTCATTTTTCATCGTTTTTTTCTTAAGACATATGTTTATATATATGTTTTATATCAATAAAAGTAATTAAACACTTTTCTAAAATAAATATCTCAGTTTTATTACATATTTTACAATTCAGAACTGATTTTCTGTCACTGAAAAACTTATTTGACAAAAAACTGATGAATTAAATTATGCTCATAACAAATATAAACATTGAGCCGTAGGAAAATGAATATGATGACATTTCATACAAATTAAATAAGTGGAGGGTAACAAATGTATTTTTTTATTTTTAAATTTAAATTATATTTGGTAAATATTTTAGAAGAGTAAAAATATTGGTTAAAATTGTATTCTTCTGACGTCAACGCATAATCATAAATTAGTATGAAAAATTTTACTGTTTGTTTGTTTTTTTTGTAAAGCACAAATCAATTTGAGAATTTATAGCGGGTATATCTTCTCTTCTTTCTTTTCTTTTCTAGTAGT
The DNA here is from genome assembly GCA_037127315.1 of Ascarosepion bandense. Classification (NCBI taxonomy): domain Eukaryota; kingdom Metazoa; phylum Mollusca; class Cephalopoda; order Sepiida; family Sepiidae; genus Ascarosepion; species Ascarosepion bandense. The sequence goes on from JBBBDQ010000259.1 coordinate 2,156,839, forward strand.
AGTATACTGTAGCAGGTTAACGGAATTTGGCCTTGTGGGAAGATAGCCCACTATAATTCATAAAATGATTATAAAATCAAGAAAGGCAATTTTGAGTATAAAATAACATTTATATATATACATTTCAATTAATGTTTTACAAATACAGTAATACCTGAAATAAAAGTCCAACGGAGGTTAGAGAGTTCATGACAAATATAATGCTGAAAAGATAAAAGGCTTAGAAGTGTAGAAGCCTCTTGAAGGTAAGGAATGTTCGTTTAGAAGTTGCCGCTTCTCGGGTCAATAAGTACTTTTGTGGGGAATGTCATTGAAGAGGTCAATAAGTACTTTTGAGACAGGGAAGAAATTATGATAAGTTAAGGGAGGCGAATGTTAAGTAGCCGCTCGACTTAAGTCAAGGGACTATTAATTACATTCTCCTGTCACCGTAAGTCTGTCTGGCGAAGTTTTGAATTTCATCCTTGTATTTGATTCCGGGCATCCAATCGGCTGGTAAATAAAATCCGCGAAGGCTCGCGAAATGGTAATTTGATATTTGATTATTTTTTATTTTTCAACCGGAACATCTGTGCAAACCCGAATGCGCACGACAAGTTTTATTCATTTGCCTTTTTATTGTGAGAGAGCCAACATCCGGTTTCTCGCTTTTGTTCCGTCGGTATCATCACAAATTCTTACAAAAATATATTGTCGCATTTGAATAATACTTTCAAGACTTATTTACAAATGAATTATTTTATTTTATAACTTATATTTTTTAAACAATTTGGTAAATATATATTTTCCATCTATAACCAATTTTATGAACTTTCGAGAAATTAAATTTTATTTTAATTAGTATTGATATTCGACAAAAAACAGTTGGACAATTTAAAATAGTAATTGTTTGTAAAACTCTAATGCAACTTACCGTAAATCTATGACTCATAAAATAAAAATGCAATAAAAGTAAGACATAATGTAATTAGAAAAGATTTTAATCGCTTTTATGAATAAGGTATAATATGGACACTAGTGTATTAAGAAAAGTGATGAAAGAAGAATTTTTACAAGGATTGTTTCATACTTTATTTAGATTTTAATTAAAATAATTTATAAAGTTTCACATCTTTAAAATTTCTGCATTATTTTGTTCCTGTTTGGTGATATTGTTATTAAATAAAAAATTATCATAAATAAAAAAGCTTAGTAAAAACTATCAAACACTAATATTTTAAAAAGAATTTTGAATTAGTAGACACGGACATCTATACACGACATTATTAGAAAAACTGAGCGATAACTATTATAGTAAAGTAAAAACCAGTGAGACTAATATTTTCATAAATGTTCACAATTAATGAGTAGTCAAAAATTATATAAAACATCTCTCATGTTATATTTCTTAATTACTTTAATAGAGATTAACTTAATGTAGAATTACATTAGATAAACTTCTATCTTTCATTTAAGCTATCAACATGTCAACAACTTAAATAAACAGCTACCACAGTATCAAAATTGAATTTTTGCTACATCTTAAAATAAAAGAAAGTAATATTTATTACAAATCACATTAATGCAACTTTCATCAGCTAATATTATTGAAATATAGTTTTAAGAAAGTACATTTTATTTTTGATAAAGAAAATTGACGGATAATAAAGTGTGCTCACGGATGGCAAAATATATTGATAAACTCAACAATTGCCGCGAGTTTAAATCGAAAAATCATTCCAGTCAATTTGAATTAGTTTTGAAATACTGCAAAAGTTTGAAAATATGACATTTCATCTAGTAAGTTGAAAATGAAAGACAAAGAAATGTTTCAAGAAAGATTTTTTTCATTCAAAACTCTTTAAACCTTAGGTATGTCAAATGTGTGGAGGTAACTAATTAAAAGTAAATATTTTTCATCTAAAATATATGAATTTATTGCTCAGTTCTAGGTAGGTGTTGTCAGTAATGTGTGGGATGGGAACGGATTATTCAAATTTCGTTTCTTCATAAACAGTCAAATTGATTGCATATGTGGGCTGTGTATACATTTACGGGTAAAATCCATTCACACATACTAAAAAGACATACGCATATGCACAACATACGAGCATGTAAAATAACACATAAATAATTTGTGAAAGACGGAGAATTTTTTTTCATAATATAGATTAAAATGTTTTTCTTTTATTTTGCTCAAAATTCTCACTTTAATGATAAGTCATGTTTTCTTTTCAATGTACAATGATAATTAAGGAATACATTTCTTCAGTACATGTGGCGGATTTATAGGCAGAGTAGCATATATATTTATCTGTTTGTCTTAAACGAGAAAGTTGTATTTTTTAAAAATAGAAACAGAATCGTTGCATATACTACAATCACTGACTGATACGTTCCTATTATGATGGTTACATATTTAGAAATATTTGTTTTCCACAATGTCGCGAAATAAAATCCTTTTTAGAATAAAGCAAGCTAAAAATAACATCAAAGATATTTCAAATATAAATTTATGGTTACGTACAATTAAGAAAAATGATTGAACAGTTAATATAGCGTAATTGTTGTCATCTTAGAATAGCCCCAATAAATTGCCCCAGTAAGACTTAAGTTAACCTACATAGACATAAATGAATAATTTACAGAATTAGATTATCCGGTTCAGGTAGAAGTGTTGTTGAGCAAAATTTCCCATAATGCATTGACAATCCCAGTCTGATATCGATTTCCATGCAGTAAATGTGTGAAAATAGACGTAGGCGGATAATTGAAAATTTTCTATGTACATGTATTTATATTGTCTACTCCTAAATATGAATACCTTTAGGCGTAATGAGCGGGCGTGTAACTATGTGTTTAGCACCGTAGCATTTTGATTATGCAATCCGGGTTCGAATATCAACATAGTAAATTTGACAAAGAGATGAACGTGATAATGTTGACCTGGAGAGCACCCAGCGAGCTATATTGTTGAAAAGTAACATACAAAACCTTGTATATGTTATGTAGCCGTCAGAAACCGCAAGATATCGTCACTGAGAATTTAAGCATACTGACCATGTTCAATTTGGGCATTTAAACTATAACTTAGTTGCATTACAAGCCACTAGTTTAGTCTATGAGTGTTGAATAGCCAAAATAAAAAAAAATTGCTAACTACTATTTACATTATTCGGAATACTGTCCTCATCTTTGTTGCTATTTGTACGATATTTCGGCTCTTGTACGCCCCGGCCTTCTTCAGGTGCTAGGAAGTTCGAACCGAAACCTTTATTACGATCACTGGGATACATCACTGTCTTTCCTTGTGTGAAGCCTCTTTTTAGTAATCATGAGTTATCTCCCTCTAACGGACTTTCTATGTTACTTGTTTCCCACTGCTGTAGCATGGTATTGAACTCACAACTCAATCACTACAACTAACCAACGTCTATATCCATTAAGAAGACATGAAAATTTAAATCAGGTATTCTTTTTCTTCTGCGTGCCGTGTATTTTTACAACTTAGGCGATCATGGCCTATATCTCCCTATAATTCCTAGCCCCTGGGCACCTCGAGGTGGTGTAATGGTTAGCAAGCTTGTCTCGCTAGCACTATTGCAATTAAGTAGTGAGTTCGATCCTCACTGGGTGCCCCATACTTTCGGCCTTGTGCCACATCTAAGCTGCGCTTAGTAAATTATATAATTCCTAGCCCCTTCTCCTTTTATTTCTCCCAAACCTGTTCCATCCTATATCTGCTCAAATTCATCAAGTTTATCACGCGTTGTTTTCCAATGTCTCTCTTTCTATAATATCTGCCCATTGACTATCAGAATCTCTAAGCCTTTCTTCTTCATTGCATATGCCAGGAACTTTAGCTGCCTTTTCCTGATGTCGAGTACCAGTTTCCTTTTCGTTTCTATCCTCTCCAAAACTTTGTTGCTGCGCACAGGTTCGGTCCTTGTTATCCTCAACATCCTTCTGTTGGACCACATTTTCCTTACTTCCAATCTTTCCCTCATCTTTGATGAAGTTTTCCAGCATCCGGTGAATTGAAGGACATATTTCACATAACAATTTAGTATTCTCTTCTTTGTTTCCAGTAAAAATATCCTGTCTCTAAATACTATACTCAGCTTCTGGAATACGTCTTTGTCTTCAGATATAAGTGTCGCACATACTGTTCTCTCATAGGACACTTGCCCGGTAGTTAAATTTCTGTACCTGCTTGATTTTAGTATCCCCGTTCTGTATTTATCATTCTGGGTAATAAATGACCCATAATGAGTTGATATTCAATTAAAAACCCAAGCAATCAAAATTTCTCTTTTATTCATATCACAAAACTCATTCAGCGTCCATCACTACCGTTTCAGAATGATGCAAATAATAATGTTAAGGACGTTTCTACTTGTTAGACATCTATTTATCTTCTGTCTCTATTGCTGAAATGAGTTATTGTAACAATTTAAACCATTTACATTGATCAGAATGTTGTCTACATCCTTATTGTGATACTCACAATGTGGATAAAACTTGACCTAAAGTGTTGTGAGTTCAACAACTGATCACAGCAGAAGTGAATAAAACTAGGAGAGTTTAACTAATAAAGGTAAATATCATAAACTGAGATATTCCGAAATGACACGACACGTGGAACTAGAACAATCTACCCCGGTGAACGAGAAAAAAGCTTTTGGGTCGAAATTCCAACGTATGCCATCTGAAGAAGGTCAGAGTGTACAACGATTGATACGTTGTGACAATGATGAAAGTCCGAACAGAGTAAATAGCGAAAATATATCTCTCTATCTCCATTACAGTAAAGCCACGATGATGAGCTAGTTATATTCTTCTACGAATACAGCTATCATATCCGGCTGATATTAAATTTAGAATATAGATGATTCAGGTAAATTGTCGCAGAAACATATTCAATAAATATTTCATTTGATTTATCTACTTTTCCATGCTGTCAAAAATATTATTTTTTCGGAAAATAATGTACGATTTTAACTTACATTTTTGTCCTAATATATTATTATAATTGTTGCATAAAATTTATTCTTCCTTCATAATGATTTAAGTGTGCTCTCTTGATTTTATATCTAAGTGGTCTCATTAAAAGGTCTCCTCCAAGGAGAGTTATCGGCACCTTGGGAGGAGGCACATGAGTGAAAAAAAAAACTGTTACTAATCTCTGTGCTCCGACAGCGTAGAAAAGAGATGTGCTACTTGTTGAGGTTGGGTGCAGTAGACTGTCAGTCGTTTCCTTCTTTTGAAGATGGCCGTCACTGTCCGGTGCCTGAAGCGTGCTTCACACCATCTTTAGACCATAGATGAACAGTTATCGTGCTGGATCTGGACAAGATCTAAAATAATTAAAACCATGCTTGAAAAATAATTATACTTCCAATGCAAAAGACATTGCTTTTGCTTCCATTTTCCGTCATTGATAGCGATCCAAAGCAAACGCTTTTAAAACAATGTTAAAAATCGAACTAACAAAAAAACAAAAACACACAAAACAAACCAACATAAAACAAAACAAAACAATACACTATCAACTGGAAAAGCTGCTGGTAAATCAAAGGTTGGTAGTACTGCTTTAACCACCGATACTGTGTTACCTCTCCTTGTTGGTGGCTGATAAAGCCATGTGCTTTTACACGTTGTATTTAGAAAATCAATCTCTTATATCATTTCACTTAAAATAATATAATACCATTCATCCTGAAAGATGAAAAAAAGTTGCTTTATTTTTTGTATGAGTACAAGTTTTGTAATAAAGCTTATCAAACTTCTTCCAGCATTAACAAAGCAGGGGATGAAGAATCCAGTTGGGATATGAGGGTACGTAACTTGTTTCTGAATTTCCGCAGTATGGGTGTTCATTTTTAATTGACAATCATCCTCCGAAAACACTAGGGGAACAAAACCTGCGCCATAGAAATATCTCAGGTAATGTGCATCAGTATTTTAACAAATACCAGACTAAATGAAGAAATTTAGCAATTTGAAGGAACTCGGTAAAATGGTTCCACATGTACTCAGTGAAAGTCAAAGCATTCTAACCTTTGAAGTGTGTTCGATATTGTTTCTTCTTCTTCTTCTTCTTCTTCTTCTTCTTCTATGTGCGTTGTCGTTTCAGGATGTAGGCAATCATGGCCTTACACGTCTCCCTATTCCAGGTGGCTGTCTCTTGTAACATCTCGCAATCTCCGGTCTGTCATCCACCTGCTCAGGGCCTTCAAATATGTTATCCACTGCTTTCCTCTGTCTCTTTATCCCTCTATCTGGCCTGTTAGTATCAGGTTCTCCAAGTCTTCCTTCCTCATTACATGTCCCAGGAACTTCAGTTGTCACTTCCTGATACTCAGTATTTATTTCCTTTTCATTTCAGTTCCTTCAAACATCTCATCATTGTTCACATGCTAGGTCCATAATTTCCACAGCATCCTTCTGAAGAACAACATTTCAGCTGCTTCAAATTTTTCTTTCATATTTGATGATGTTGTCCAACATTCAATGCCGTATTGAAGAACTGACATCACATATGTCGGGGCACGTTCTCTATCATTCTCAAGATAAACTCTTCCATAGACTATATATAGTAGTAGTCATACTACTACAGGGGAAGAACTACAGTGTATTACCGGAGGGTAGACAATTGTCGGATTGTTGTTACTTTGATACTGCGTGTCTGTACGTTTTTCTACTTCGCCGTAAGTACGCCCTTTGTTTACAGTGATACTATTCGTCTTTTGTCCGGTTCATTGTACCTTTTTTTAACTTTTTGTGAAAAACTTTTTGTGTGTTGCGCGGAGGCAAGTTCCATCATGGTTCTTTCTCCCCAGCCATCTACTTCCGCAGATATACCGGCGGTGACTCCTTCGCCGTCGTTATGGAGCAAGATTCCTGCGAAAAAGGACTACACATACTTCCATCAGATGCAGGATAAGTTTAAAGAATTCTTTGTGGAAAATAAATTAATCGATATCCCAGAAGTGATTAATGTGATATCGGTAAAAACAATCTCCCTGCCGAAGTCGGACCCTAAAACCCGTACATTTGTGGGCGTCAGCAGGGAGAACATGGAGGAGGCTTTAAAATGCCTGAAAATTGTTCTCAAAGTGCTGGCGCAGTGGTCGCGTGCTATGTCGGATGTGCTGTTTGGTACAGAGGAGGAGGCGAAAAAATTAGCTGGCCAACGTAATCATGCTCCAGGCGCAGTACATGGGCACTAGATTGACCCGGGTTCTTATTCACGGTGTGACGTTTGAAATCTCGGATGACCACATTACGGCTTACTTTGACAAGTTCGGAGCAGTGGAGGAGGTGGCCCGTGTCAACAGTAAAGCGGGTGTACCCACGGAAGATAATGCGGTACACGTGGTCGCAGACAGGCCCAGGTTTTTACAGATGTCGGACGTCTTGATTTGTGGAGGCCGGTAAATTTTTGTGGCAGTGGAGGGGCGAAAGCCGCATTATTGACTTTGCAGAACGGCAGGCGATTTGGCCAAGATGTGCCCCTCAAAAAATCCGGATACAGAAAAGAAACAACAGAGACACCGGTGACACCGGCAACACCGCCGGTGACAAAAAGAAAAGTTCCGGAAGCAAGAAAGACCGTCGCAAAAGACGGAACTACTGAATGGACAGAAGTGGTTAGGAAGGAGAAGAAGGTGGCTTCCTCTCATCCTCAACCAGAAAAGCTTCCATCCCAAGCCAAGAAAAAGCCTAAAAAATGAGGCAAGACAACAGTAGCAACACCAGCAACAGGAACAACAAAAGCAGCAGCAGCAGCAGCAAAATAAAACAGAGATGGAATGTGGAGAAATGCCTCCCCCACGGTCATTAAAAAAAGCTCGAGAGGAGGAGGTGGAATATACCTCCCAAAAATGGAAAAAAAGAAGAACGCGCGGAACGACTGTTACCAAGACCCATTCCGCACCTGCATCACCAGTTAGACATATGTTTGCAGAGTGAAAGAGTCAATCTTCCTCCCCAGTGAGACATAAAACTTCTCCTACTCGCACACCTCCCGCACTCTCCTCCCAACCGGAAACTCCCTCCCCTAATGTTGATCATCCATCCCCTAATGTTGATCATTCTAAGTTAAACCCTGACCAAAAACCAAAGAAAAAGAACAGATTCGACCACCCTGACGCCTGTAAAGTAGACAGAATAGCCTTAGAGAGGGACCTTTTTGCTCAGAAGAAGGCCCTCGTAAGACTTTTGTTTAAATTAAATACCGTGGACGGTATGTACTTCGAAGGCCCAAAAAACTTCCGCAAAGCCCCCGGATTATTGACTCTAATACGTAATAACGGGGCTAGTTTGAAAATCTCGGACTTTTTTCAAGGGGTCGTAGAAGCCTTCCTAGATATTAAAATGGACCTAACGGGCACTAACTATTTGAAAAAAACTTGCAAATTTCTGTGCTGGTAGGTTTCCTGCCATCCTCCACCCTTCATTATATAGGGCAGTAAAACTACCGTTCCCCACAGACGTCGGCGGGATTGTCCAGAACGGACGTATTACGGCTGATATTAGGCCTGGAAGTCTTGAACAAACCGTCGGGGTCCCTACTGCTATTGATTTCCGCTCTGTAGATGACCAGGAGTAATTTTTGCTTTCTCTTTTCAGGTTTAAAAGATGTCAATTAAGTTAGCCAGCTTGAATGCAAGGGGCTTTAGGGAACGGAGTAATGCGGCCCACCTGCTTCAGGACCTCTTGTCCTTCGGTGTGGATGTCGCCGCGATCCAAGAGACTCACTTTGTATACAAGACCGATGCCTTTAGTGTGTCTTCACAATAATTCCCAATATGCTCTTTTATATGTTCAAGTTTGAAATCTTGGCCCGATTGATCACATAGAACAAAGATGTTCTCAGAGACTTTAATGAATAATATTTTATCTCGACATTTTGCAGGATCAAAAACAATTAACCGCTTGGATTAATAGATCTTTGGCATCGGTTTGCTTTTAGAAGCAATATCTATGGAATTTTTTAATTATAGATGGAACAGAATCTCGATTAATCAAAATATAACGGTTGACTTCATGTTTTTCAGTCATTCACAGCTAACTAGATACATCTGACATCATAAAATAAAAATTTAAATTTATATATAGATGTATATTAAACGCTTACAGTGTGTAGAATTTTAATCAGCAGTTTTTGTATTGTTTTCTTCCATACATATATTTTTTAATTATTGATATTTGTTTCTGAATCTTAGACATTTATGACATCCGCAGTTTGGTCATTAAATTGGAATGAGTGATTTTTTGCCATTCGCACATATAAGAAGCTAATCCTAAGAGAACAAACACTAATTAAAATTAGTTCTTGCCCTAAAATAAAAGAGAAGCAATTAAAATATAATATAAAATATGTAAAGATTTGAAAAATTTAGCAATGAATGTGTATGCAAAAGTATGAATAAAAAATGTAAATTAAACAATGAGTTTTCTGATTTCACACATAAATGGTTAACAATAAACAGAAATATAATAAACTTGAAGTCTCATTTTTTATTAAGTACGAGAAAAATAGTTTAAAATTAAAAGGATGTGTGTTTCTTGAACCTTCTGAATTAATAAAAAAAAAACTAACAAAAGAAGGGTAAAATTTTAAACTCCGCACACCAAATTCACTTTACGGGCCGATAACACTTACGCTAGCTACGAAGCTAGCCAATGCGCAACATGTGTTTAATAAATACTTTTCGAGAAATGTGGTATTTCTATGCCAAATATTTTAAAAGAGGTATGCATATTTATGAGTTTGAATGCATTAGATAAATTAATTTGTTATCTACTCTTTCAGGAAAACTTGACAAATATGTTTCTTAGTCCTAAAATTAATCTACCCAATGCTATGGGCTCCGTAATCTGAAAGAAATATTACTGTGATAAACTTGAACAAATCTTGATCAAATCATTTCCGTTGATGAATGTTAAAAGCTGTATCAAAAGAACTCTGCCGGAAACAGAAATGTTGATGATGAAGTCATTAATCAACTTTAGTATATTACTAACTTAGATACTCGTGCGACTTGGTTTTGACTATTCAATCTCTTAAAGTTAACATTTCAGCCTAGAAAGGGGAACAACATCATATGAACCTTTCCGCCACTCATTTGTGATTCACTCTGTCTGTCGATGTCAGATCTGAAATAAATTTTATATTCTTAAGGACAGCTGCTTTTGATGGTGAAGAAAGAATCAATTCAGTTCTACTAAGCAATGTCACTGGAGAGTATTTCCTTTGATCGATACGTTTAGAGAAAATGATATATTTCTTCATCAGACAGCAATTTAGCGGCCAGACTCTAAAATTTGATAGCACATTTAATAGTTGTGAAGATTATATCTTTCTTTATAAAAGAGAGGGAAATTCTATATACAGAGGTCATCGCACTTATTCCCAATTATTCCAACATTTCTGCACAAATACTGGGCTTGAACCTAAATTCAAAGCTTTTCTCAATAGTTGCTATTTGAACGAATTATTTCATTTCAAACGTTAGTGAAATTCATTGCACACACACACACACACACACACACACACACACACACACATATATATATATATATATATATATATAAAGCATATAAATTTTCAATAGTTTTTATTGTTCGGAGCGTGTTCGGACAGATCTTTAGTCATTTTCAATGGTATTGAATTCTATATATTTATTCTTTCTGTGTTGTACTACATATAATTTTATTGTGTGAAGATTCTTGTGAAAGAATAATCATTTATTTTAGAAGAAAGAAATCCTTAGGAAATATTCTAGTTAATAAAGCAAAAAATAGTTTTAAATCACATAGCCACATTTTTCTATTACAGAAGGCCTATTTAATGCCATTCCTTCACAATCTGACATTGTTAACTCGCAGAGATGGCGTGTTAAGTGTTTTCTAAAAATAGAAGTGACCCTGATCGCAACTATTCAGTGCAGGTACGTGACTACTTAAAAAGGCCTGTTTTTATTTTTAATCATGTCACCCCAAGCAAGGCATTCCGCTGCCACAATAGCGCAGGGGGTTACGCAGAGCGATAGACGAGTTAGGATGTGCATAGGGGGAGAGTTGGAGAGAATGGGTGTGGTTTAGTGGGTTAGGAGGTGTCTAGTGACCTTACATTTGAACTCCTGGAGATTATAGCCGTCGGGGAAGCAAGCATGCGGAAGGGAATTCCACAGGCGAGAAGTGCGAGAAAAGAAGTTGTTGGAGTAGAAATTGCAGTTACATTTCATCGGTTTCACTGTAAAAGGGTGGGACCTAGTTGCCAATATAGTATCTCGTGCAAACTCACACCTACGGGGTACGAGTGATTTAAGTTCATCAGAGCAGAAGCCATGAAAGTATTTATAGAAGAGGCACAGGGAAGCCACGTACCGCCGGTGAGAGAGTGGCTGCAGGCGGTCAGCTAAGTCGTTATCAATCACATTACAAATTCTTCGCTGTATCTTGTCAAGAAGCCCGAGAAGAATAACAGGGGCACCCGACCAGTTGTGGCAATAGTATTTAAAACACGGGCGGATGGTAGATTTGTATAAGTGCGGGATAGATTCAGACGGAAAGAATTTCCGGGCCCTGCACAGAGAGCCGACTTTCATAGCAGCGGATTTAACAATGGATTCGACGTAGTCATTCCACTCGAGGTCAGCTGAGAGTGTCAGGCCAAGCAGGCGTAGTGTTTTACTCTCTGGGAGGCATGTCTGTTCTGTGCTAATGGGAGGGAGGTGCGGTTGTTTGTGGTGATTAATTGATAGCAGCTTCGTTTTGGAAGAATTGAATTTTACGAGCCATTTCCTACCCCAATCCACCACGGATTGGATGTCCTTTTCAAGCTCAGCCGCGAGGTTCGCCTTGTCATCAACACCAAATTTTTGGTCGAGGCAAGCGTATACTGTTGTATCATCGGCGTACATGCCTACTTGTGATCTTATGGCATCGGAGAGATCATTTATATAGATTAGAAAGAGCGTAGGACGGTTTGTAAGGTAGTTCTGGGAGGCATGTCCGTTTAAAACCACTTTCAGTGTGCGGTTGGAGAGGAATGACTGGATTAAGTCCAACAAAAGTCCAGTAATGCCGTAGCTTCGCAGTTTCCGTAGAAGGCCGGCATGCCATACTCTGTCGAATGCTTTATCCAGGGCGACAGTTCGGGCTTCACCATTCTTGTCTAGAGCCTGGTATATATACTCGGTGATGGTTGTTAGCATATCAGCGCTAGACCTGGTGAAGCGGAAGCCATACTGTTTGTCCGAGAGGATCCCGTGGGCCGTGAGATGCTGAACGACCTCGGCATTGATAATGGCTTCGAACACTTTGCCGAAGATTGGAAGAAAGCTGATAGGGCGGTAATTTGCGGGGTCCGAGGGTTCACCAGTGTTCTTGAATATTGGAACCACAGAAGAAGACTTCCAACAGGCAGGAAAGCAGGAGGAAGTTAGGCAGAGGTTGTAGAGCTTAGAAAGGATAGAGGAGAGGTCAGGGGCACATTTCTTCAAGACTATGATTGGGATTCCGTCCCCACCACTCGCTTTGTGAGGGTCAAGTTTTGAGATTATGCTAGAAATCAGCGAGGGTGTGATGTGGACGTCATTCAATTAGACCTCAGTTCTAGATTGGAAATCGGGTGTCTGGACTCCAGACAAATCCAGGCACGAATTAGTCGAGAATCTACGGGCAAAGTATTCAGCCTTGTCCGTTGAGGAGGTGAGGAGCGCAAACTCGTTGATTAGTGGGGGTATTGAGGATTTTGGCTCCGAACGAAGAGGAGGCTATGCGCTCCTTCATTCTGGAAGCAAACAGCATCTTAGCTTCGTTAAGTATATTTTTATATTTATTTCGAGCTGAGGCGAAAAGACGCCTGTTTTGGTCCTACGCGTGGCTACGATAAAGCCGAAAGAAGTGATTCCGGTGGACAATGGCGGCCGAGCAAGCGGACAAGAATCAGGGAGACGAATGGGATTTAAGCTGAAATTTCCTGGCAGGGATAAAAGCATCGATGCCAGCCTTAACCCAGGAGGAGACCTCTGATGCACAGTCTTCGACGGGAAGAATAAAAACATTGTTCCAAGGGACGTCGCAGTGGAAATCACGGAAACGAATCCCTGTCTGCTCTTTGATAGCAGTAGGATATTCTGCTGGTCTGGGTTTCTTGGATAGGGGTGGAGTGGAATGAGATGTTGACAAAACTACGGCGTGGTCAGAATTTCCTAGAGGGCAGAGCTGTCTGGTGGTGCAAGAATTTGGGGTGGAAGTGAAGCAGAGGTCTAGTAGCGAGTCCCTTCCGTTAGGGTTATTGGAGAAACGCGTGGAAAAGTCCAACACTTGCGTAAGGGATTGGGAGATTGAAAAATTAAAGGTGTGGACACCAGCAATGTCGGTTACAGAGTTTTCGAGCCACTTAGTGTGGTGGGCGTTAAAGTCACCAAACACGAAAATATGGGCAGATGGGTGAAGAAATGGCCTTGTCGATATTGTCAGAGATGCTGTCAAGTACTGAACAGTCAGAGGACGAGGGGGAGTGATAGAGGAAGAAGTGATAGCTAACGGAGCTTAGAAGTGAGAGACGGAAGCACATGAAAGACTGGTCCAGGGATTCAAGAGATGTTACTCTAGCTAGGGGGAGGTGTTCGCGTGACATATACACCAAGCCCATGCATATGGTCGTTGGAGTCCTTCTTGAAGAGAGGAAGGTAACCAGGAACATAGAACTCAGAGGAGGGGATAGACGGGTCAAGGTTAATTTCACACAGGACTAAGATATCAGGTGAGTTAATTTAGAGGAATAATTCTACGCTATAAAGGTTAGTGCGGATACCGCGTATGTTAGTGAACGTGACACAGAGAGGCTCCCTTCCACAAAAATAATTAGACAGTAAAAACTACTATATAGTACAACAAAAGAAGAATAGTATACACACACACACACACACACACACACACATATATATATATATATATATATATATATATATATATATCTCCAAGTGAATAAGGAACGAAGAAAATATTAAAAACACACAAAGCATTAATTTAAAACAGTGCTCAATATAGAAATAGAGCTATGAATATTTATTATAAATTATAGTTTAGAACATGCACAAATAACACACTATTACAAAGTATACATCTTGTTACAACATTGCGTTTACTAACTGATGAGAGAGTGTCTCTTTAATGTCGAAATCATGTACACTTTTTATAGTAGTTTTTAATTTGTACATGTTCTAATCTATCATATATATATATATATATATATATATATATATATACTCTAATATAATATAATTATATGGTTATGTAAACTTTTCATTGCTATATGGAAATTTCTATGTTTCGAGATTAATTCTCATCATCAGGCAATGCTGGTGTGGTTGTGCAGACGATTTACATTTAAATGACAAATACTTTCGGTTTACTATGAATGTATGTGTGTGTTCGGCTAATCAGAATGGAGATTCACTTAGAGGTTTGACCTCGAGGATTTTACGTGCTAACCAACTTTTTCCTCCTCATTTCTTTTCTTTTTCCTTGACCCTATTCCCCTCTTGTCTGCTTTCCTTCGAGTAAACCTCGAACTACTATTTTTTCGCTACATCTATCAATTTGCTGTAAAGTTTACTATCCTGATACAAAAGTGGGGGAAGTATTAAAAAAAAAATGACAACTAACTTATTCTATCTTTGACTTTATTTTTATTTTTAGTTTCATTTCTATTTTTACCTAAATCATCTGTGAGCATGCTATTTAATTTAGATTTTATCCATTTTCTAATGTGAATAATTTACAATGACTACTTTTGACATTAATTTCGTTACGTTTATTTAAAAAAAAATATTTTTAAGGGATCTAATAATAAATAGTTTTTCATATAAGCATAATGAACATGGTTCATTTAAAGACTTACATGTTTTAGCTTCTTTTAGGATTTTCCATTTTATTTTGGGTGTCTTTTTTGTTTCCCGTAGGTACCAATGATATCTCGATAGGGATGTTCTATTTCTGTATTTGCTATTATTAAATGGAGAGGTATGCTGGTAAATTCTCTGCTTTAGAGTGTTTTTAGTGCTCCCTATATAGACTTTTATATTGTTTGGGTTTTCCTTCGTCCATATTTTGCATTGATATATTATCGATTTCGTAAAACACCTATTTTCTAGCGGACAGTTTATGGGGTTTTTACAATTACATTTTTTCTCGTCTAAATTGTAATTTTCTGTTGTCTGGTTATTTTTACTAGTTTTGTTGAATTTTTTAAAAATATTATTATTGTGGTTTTTTTATAATTTTTTTCTAGATTATTCATACAGCTGTAACCTAATTTTATAGTGTTTCTATTAAAGATCTTACTAAGTGGATTTTTCTCCGTGAAGTGTTTCCTAATTAGTTCGAGGAATTTTCTTCCCAACCTACCATTAGTCATCTGGTTGTATACTCTCAAGATTCGTATTGTAGCATCTGGCACGAATGACAAAAAGTACAGCCTGTGTTTTCAAAATTTCCTGGAGAATCATGGTGCCCTATTTATCACAGACGGTGCCAAATAGACCCAAGAATACTGTGTGGTTGATAAAAATAAAAATAAAATAAAAAGGCGGGTACCTGAAATTAAATAGATAATATGATGAAAATGTATTCATCGCAATATATATATATATATATATATATATATATATATATATATATATATATATATATATATATATATACAAAGAGATATATCCACAGGACTTTTGATTGAATTTGGATTTAGATTGTAGTGATCTAAATGTTTTAACTTTATAATTGAATATCAACAACATTGAGATGGACTTTCGACATTCAAGAAAAAACATACAAATAGCAAATCCGATATGTATCGTTTATAATGATGTCATAGATGAAAGTATGTACTTTTAAAAGTGTCTCGCCATGTTCAGAAGTGGATATTTTGATCTGAAATGAAGAAGTCGGTAACATAAGGCCTGTCCACATTGATTACCTTCTAATTAATTAGTCAGTTACGTATTGTTTCTTGTTTAGGAAGGGGTTCCCGGTTCATTTCTCTTTTTCGGTCTTGATGTCGGTTCGGGTGGAAGCTTTTCGTAGTTGGTAGTTATGGCTTCAAAGTCTCTTCATTCTGAGGGTGCCGAGTTGGCAGTTTCCTGGTTTCTGCTTCCGACTGCTAGTTAGGAGCCCGAAATCTTGCGTAGCGTCTTGAGAGGCTGCTCTGATCAACAGTTGAATAATATCGGGGTTCCTGTAGTGTCATTTCGCGCATGGACGGGCGTCCCTGCATGAATCTCCGATAGGCAACACCGAGGCCACATTATGCTGCAGGCGGCGCCATTCACCATCCTTCACCTGCTGCAATTAATGACCATCGAACCCTACTCTAGACCTCTCTCTATCCACAACTAAAACCACTATGAAATTAAACAAACAAAACAGCAAGACTAAACCAGCTAGTCATAAATCACCCAAACATATCTGCGTTTCCTTCACAAACATACGAGGTATTGTAATATAACAATCTCGCCCCACCCGAGGAAAGGCTGATGCAAGCGGGGGTGTTTTCCGGTCGTTGAAAGGAACGGATGTTTGTTTGACCTTATTTCCGGCAGTAGTGGAAATGGCTACAAGAGGCAGACAGAACAGGTGTCTCTGAGAATTACGTGGGCGTGCGTGGGCGAGGCAAAATCCGGAAGTACCGGTTTGGAGATTATAAAAGACCTCGGCGCACGGATTTCAGACAGAGAGAGAGAGACAGAGGCAGACGAGAGAGCCAGACCAGACCAGAGGAGCAACAGATACGACCCCCCCCGTCAACCCAGTAGAAGCGCGCTCTCTCACTCTCTGTTCACTAGGCTACACGGTTCATCGTCATTAATAAAAATATAATTTATATTTTTATATACATTTCTGTGTTTGTTGTTTTGTGTTCGTCGAGATAACTGGAACCAGCATTCGCTAGGCATAACAAACATCATTTGGTGCCTAAGTGACTTGCTGTTTTGAAACAACAAAACAGATTGATGCGACCTGGTTGCCGCGGCAACGATTGAAAATTCGACGGAATTAAAACTACCGGATAGAAGACGAAAATAGTAAACAACCGGACGACAGCGAGGAAGGAAGAAAAAGAAAAAAGAAGACGAAAATATATAGCAGCCGCGACCGTAGACATAGCCAAGGTAAGTGACTCATTGATTTGATAGTGTGTGTGTTCTCTGCTCGTGTTTATAATAAGTCCAGTTAGAAAAAAAATGCATACTTTTGCCATTGAGAAATGTGGATTGTTGGTGTCAAACACATTAAGAATGGTAGAACGGAGGGGGTGAAACAGACTACATGTAGGGAGTAGCGCATAGGTTTGGGGTTGACGGGGGTGTTAAAGTTGACGGGGGTGTCAAAGTTGGCGGGAGGAGTGGAGTGTTAAAGTTGACGGGAGGATTGGAGTTGAGATATTTACCTATCTGTAAGTACAAAACATCTGAGTTAATGATTTATTTTTGTTGTTAATATTTTACCATATATGTGAAGTGAGTTTACTGGTATGTTGCTTAATTAATCTGACTTTTATTGAGTAACTGAGATGTAAAATCATGTAAAGGAAGTTTCTTCTACTCTTTAAAGTGGATAATTGGATTAACTTGTTGATAACAATGTTTTCGTTGGGTTGTGCAGTGTTAGGTTTTTTTTTTTGAATTCTTTTCAATGACTGTACACTACAAAATGATTTACATTTCTATGGTTGTGAATTATGCTTTTGTGCAGGTTCCCATCAATTCAACGTCCTAGGTGAATTTTCATTTATGTGGCTTGGGAAATATCTTTTGATGATATATTAATTTCTGAAAACTAGTAAATACCTTGGAACAGATAGATATGGAAAGATTTAGTGAAGGATGAAGAACTCCCGAAGAGGTTGACGATAGGAGTCATTGCTGGCGTGGTCGGCGTAATAATAATCCTGGGAATAATAGCCAGGAAGCGGATTTTTATGTGGGAAAGAAGCAACAGTGCTTCGGAAAAGGAAATTGAGTAATCCGTTGTGAATAGTACTCCGGGGTCAACAGGTGTTCAACACTCAAATATCTCTGCGTTAAACAGAGAGATGTCAACAAATCAGATATGCTTGGTTTCGAATCCAGAGGAAGTAGTTCAGGGAATGGAAAGCATTGTACAAACTAAGGAACTACGAGTCACGGGTCCATTTTTTTAGACTAAATTAATATCCTCCACAAGTAAATTGCATGCGGATTAACGTTGGAATCAGGGTAATTTTCTTCATTTTCTATTGAAAATTTCTCGGTCAGACTATGAATGATATGTACGGCAGATAATGACCATTTTTTCTGTGTTCAAACATAGTATGTTTGAAATTAAATTAAATTAAATGAGGTTACATGTGTAACAATAAACTCGAGCAGAAGCACGCATGGTGTTGGTCAAAGGTCATTTACTCGATGTTAGTTTGGAAACTGGGGCGCGATTACCGCCTATAATCACGTGGTTATACATCGGGGTGTCTACGCTTATGGACAGAGTCGAGAAAGAAAATGAACATATTTAAGAACTTTGCCCAATTCTGTGAAAATGGATATATAAAAAAAAAAGAAAAAAAAAAGAGGAGGAAAAAAAGAAAGAAAAAAAAAAGAACAATGAAACATCGAGCTGGTAGAACAATTTTCAAGATGGATACGAACATTGTTGGGTTGCCGATGTAGGTTCCCCTATTTTTTTTTTTTTGTTGTTTTGTTTGTTTCGACACATGTTTTATACAATTGTCGGGCTTGTGTGGCATGGGGAGGAGAGTGAGGGTGTTGCGCTTAAAATGTTCTTAGGTGAACATTTTGGAAAATGGGTGGGCGAGGAATGTGATATAACAATCTCGCCCCACCCGAGGAAAGGCTGATGCAAGCGGGGGTGTTTTCCGGTCGTTGAAAGGAACGGATGTTTGTTTGACCTTATTTCCGGCAGTAGCGAAAATGGCTACAAGAGGCAGACAGAACAGGTGTCTCTGAGAATTACGTGGGCGTGCGTGGGCGAGGTAAAATCCGGAAGTACCGGTTTGGAGATTATAAAAGACCTCGGCGCACGGATTTCGGGGGCAGAGAGAGACGAGACGGACGCAGTGAGACGCAGGCAGAGAGACAGAGACAGTCCGGACAGACAGACCAGAGGAGCAACAGATACGACCCCCCCCGTCAACCCTTGGAAGCGCGCTCCCTCAACTCTCTGTACCCTAGGCTACACGGTTCATCGTCATCAATAAAAATATAACTCATATTTTTATATATATGCGTGTTTGTTGTTTATTGATATACAACAGTATTCGCAGTAACTTTAATAGGGTAGAATCATTCCTTCTAACTAACTCACCCGATATCTTAGCTATATGTGTGACTAACCTTGACCCTTCTATCCCCTCTTCGGAGCTGTTCGTTCCTGGTTACCTTCCCCTCTTCAGGAAGGACTCCAATGTCCATATGTATGGGCTTGGCGTATATGTAGCGAGCAACTCCCTCTAGCCAGGGTCGCATCTCTTGAATCCCTGGATCATTCTTTCATGTGCTTCCGTCTGTCACTTCTAACCTCGGTTAGCTATCTCTTCTTCCTCTACCACTTCCCCTCCTCCTCTGACTGTACGGTACTTGATAGCATCTCTACTAATATCGACAGGGCCATTTCTTCTCATTCATCTGCCCATATATTTGTGTTTGGCGATTTTAACGCCCACCATACTAAATGGCTCGAAAACTCAGCCACCGACCTTGATGGGATCTGCACCATGTATTTTTCAATATCCCAAGCTCTAACGCAAGTGGTGGACTTCCCCACGCGTTTCTCTAATAACTCTAACGGAAGGGAATCTTTACTCGACCTTTGCTTTACTTCCATTCCAGACTCCTGCACTACCAGGCAGCTCTGCCTCAGCACGGAATAAGTGTAAAAAAGTACTGAACGAAGCTAAGAGGGCGTTTGCTACCAGAATGAGGCAACGCTTTACATCCTCTAAGTTTGGCTCCAAAGATTACTGGCGACTCTGCAAAAGCGTGCTCAACAAGAGCAAGACTTCTCTACTCTAAATTCTATAACATCTGCCTATCTGCTTCCTGTTTTCCTGCCAGTTGGAGGTCCTCCTGTGTAGTTCCTATATTTAAGAATTCTGGCGAACTCTCAGACCCCGCCAATTAACATCCTATTAGTCTCCTTCCGATCTTTGGCCAAGTTTTCGAAGCCATTATCAACGCCGAGGTGATTCAGCATTTCACGGCCCACAGGCTTTTCTCTGACAAACAGTACGCGTTTGGCTTCACCAGGTCTACTGCTGGTATGATAACGACCATTACCGAGTACATATACCGGGCACTTGACAAGAATGGCGAAGCCCAAACCGTTGCCTTGGATATGTCCAAAGCGTTTGACAGGGTCTGGCACGCTGGCCTCTTGTGCGAACTGCGGAGCTACGCGATAACATTCCTCTCTAACCGCACATTGAAGGTAGTATTAAATGGACATGCCTCCCAAAACTACCATACGAACGCGGGCGTCCCTCAAGATTCTATCCTCGGTCCCACGTTCTTTCTGATGTACATTAATGATCCCAAGTAGGCATGTACGCCGATGACACAACAATCTACTCTTGCATCGATGAAAAACTAGGTGTGGGCAACAAAGCGAACCTCGCTGCCGTGCTTGAAAAGGACCTCCAGTCCGTAGGGCCTGGCGTAGGAAATGGCTAGTAAATGTCAATGCTTCTAAAAGGAAGCTGTTATCAACTCATCACCATAGACAATCGCATCTACCTCCCATTAGCATGGGTCAGGCTAGCCTTCCAGAGAATAAAACACTACGCCTCCTTGGCTTTACTCTTTCGGCGGACCTCAAATGGAATGACTATATCGAATCCATTGTCAAATCTGCCGCTATGAAAGTCTGCTCTCTGTGCAGGGCCCGGAAGTTTTTCCTACCTGAATCTAATCTGCACATATACAAATCTACCTTCCGCCCGTTTATTGAATATTGCTGCCATATCTGGCCGGGTTCCTTGGGCTTCTTGACAAAATACAAAGGAGGATCTGTAACGTGGTTGAACTGACTTGGCAGACCGGCTGCAACCACTCTCTCACCGGCGTGATGTGGCTTCCCTGTGCCTCTTCTACAAGTACTTTCATGGTTTCTGCTCCGATGAACTTAGAGCACTGGTGCCGCCTAAGCAGAAATTTACACGAGATACTAGATTAGCAACTAGGTCCCACCCTTTTACAGTTAAACAGATAAGATATAACCGTACATTCTACTCCAACAGCTTCTTTTCTCGCGCTTCCCGCCTGTGGAACTCCCTTCCACAATTTTGCTTTCCCGACAGCTACAATCTCCAGGTGTTTAAATGTAGGGCCAATAGACACCTCCTATCACTCTAACTCCCAATTATTCTCAGAAAACTCTCATCTACCCAACCCTCATTCTCGGTATCCCTACCCGCCGATCACCCACCCTCTGACACTTCCTATATTTAATCATCCTTTCTCCACTCTATGTAGCCCCCTGCGCAGTAGTGGCAGTGACATGCCTTGCTCGGGGTGAAACGCTTATAAAAAATATACGTGATACACGCTTTGGTGATCATGTCTGGTAAGAGGCATAACTAGCTGTCTTCCATCAACATGGCTGGTGCTAACCACAAGTAAAGTAACTAGTTCTACCCTCTGAAGCTAACGTTTTCAGCTGACATAAAGACTACCTTGAATCCATTTTATGTCAGCTGCTAAGAATTTAGGTTCACTGAGTCGTGCAATAAAATGTTTCTCTCCATATTTTTTCTTAGATATCTATTTCTCTTTAGGAGTATTAACAGCAACAACAACTAAAATATCTTACATATGTAACTCTGAAGGAGCATGATATTTTAGCGGAAAGAGTCTATAATGTTATAAATAAAAATGGTGAAGCTCGATCTCTAGAATTCTACATCACGAAAGTCTTTGACAGGGTCTAGAATACACGTCTTTTCTCAAAGCTGAAATGTTATTGTGGCTCCTAACATATTTTTGTACTGATTCAATCTTTCATATCAAAACGTTTAATGAAGATTATCCTGAAATTATCCTTTCGCCTTAACAAAGGTTTTTTCCCCAGGGCGTCATCCTTAGTTTTTTCATACATGACGTTACTAGGTTACATCATACCTCAAATTGGCTTCTACAATGAAGACACACCATTTATTTTTGCCTTGACTGATCGGACCGACAAGGTTAAAAGGATATCCGAATACCAAACGACCTCAAGACAGTCGTTTCCAGAGTCAAATCATGGCTAGTTAATTTTAACGCCTGCAGAACTACGGTTTTCTCCATTAATCATCTGACAGACACCTAGCTGTCTTCCATCACCATGGCTGGTGCTAACCACAAGTAAAGTAACTAGTTCTACCCTCTGAAGCTAAAATTTTCAGCTGCCATAAAGACTACATTGAATCCATTTTATGTCAGCTGCTAAGAAATTAGGTTCACTGTGTCGTGCAATAAAATGTTTCTCTCCATATTTTTTCTTAGATATCTGTATCTATCATTTGTTCATTCTTAGAATATTGCTGCCACATATAGAGCGATACCTCCACTATATAACTTAAACTCCATGATATAATCAAAAGAAAAATCAGCAATATTATTGGTCCTGATCTGGCAATTCGGATTAAGTCACCTTCACACCGAGGCAAGGTTGCTTCTCTTTGCCTGTTCTATAAATACCTATACGATAATTTTTCGGATGAACTCTTTGCTATGTTACGAAAATATTTTGAATATTAGCTAGATTGGCGTCTAGATTTTACAATTTTCGGTTGAGCTGGCTAAATGTAGCCGTAAGTTCTATGCTACCAGTTCTTTTACCTGCACTACTTGCTCACGTAACTTTCTCCCGGCTCCATGATTTTTAGCCAATTTTTATCTGCAAAAATTTAAATGCAAAGTCAATCGCCATCTGCTGTTCTAATTACTCTTCGATTGTTGTTTCTTCTTAGTAATAATTCTGATTCTAATTCTTAAACAACCTGTAACCCCTTGTGTCGTAGTAGCTTACTGCCTTGCCTGGGGGAAAATCGATTTCAAAAGATCAAGATGCATACATTCCAGAAAGAGAAGTTTCGGAAAAAGGTGTCATAAGTACTGGAAAGAGCCTTAACTTGAAAAAAACTATTCTTCAAAAAATTAGTTTTGAACAGAAAGATTTTATAATCTTCAACCAAGATTGCTCTAAATATTGGGTCAGTGTATGCTGAACTTTTCCTTTTAGAGAAACTATTATTATTAATGCTATTAGAATGTTACGTTATCCGATTGTAAGCATTTTTATATATTGATGTTCAGATAATAAAAGCTGTTCATAATAAAGGGTTATTTGATTGGGTGTGCGACATGAACTTTAAAATGTTTCAATTGCTGCGCTCAGAGAAGAATCCATACAGGATAATTTTTACACAGTCGAATAATAAGATTCAATGCGAAATAGTGTATATTTGTTAAAATAACATTTCTTTTAACAGAATATTTAGTGCTGTCATAGCCAAAAATTTAAATATGTTCCTCGATTCCATTTCACATACTGATAAACAAAACATGAATCATCTCTTTTATCACCATGAAGACACGAGTCGTGAAAACCTGAAAACACATTCATGAAACAAATAACTAATCTTTCTCTTCCATCATTATAAAGATATAATGAAAAAATAATAAAGAATGATGTTTTTTTTTAGCATAAATCGTCAATCATGAAGTCATGAAAACATGAATCTTTCGCAACCATTACCAGCTATTATTTGAATAACATGATGTCTTAAGATCTCTAGACTTTTGTAAACCAGTACAGAAGAATTCTGAATTTATAAGTGTGGCGAACGCAACTTAGAAACACATCACTATCTTTTCCGAGAAAAATTGTGATGCTCACAGTTTACAGGTATTAAAGTGAAAGAAAGCTGTGGAGTGTCACGATTGCTTAAAGTTCTTACGGTAAACGACACTTTAATTAAAAGTTTTATAATAACAGACAAAAAAAATTATTCTTGCTGAAAAACAGATGCTTAAACATTTGCTAAAATAATCTGTTTTGTCTGACTCTGCTTCAAAAGAGGGATTCTAAATTTCTCCCCAAAATTAAGAAAACATTTGATATCGGGCTTGTGATTAGTAAAATGGAATTATACTCATAGAGGCAACAAGGTCCAAGAAAAAGTGGTGGTTTACGACAATAATATGGTAATGAGCAAACCGACATCATATTGAGCTGAAGATGTTTCATACCCCAGTGACAGAATATTTATAAAGGACTAATAAAGTATTTTTACAACGTGCAGAGGCGTTTCGGATCGTATTTATTATGGTGTATTCGTGGCAATATCCACTTTAATCTACCACCTATCATATTTGACAAGCCATGTTCTGACTTACTCCCACTGAAGCCCTTTTGCCGTAAGGTCGTAATTACATATCATCAAGTTAACAGGGAAGTTTCCGTTGGTGGCGTTCAAGATCAATATTGTCAACTACACTGACAAGATAGCTGATTTGTCAAATCTCATTTACTTTGGTGCAGCCATACCATCGTCATATATCACAGCCGCATGTACACAAACATAGAGAGAAATATATGTAATTCCAAAACAATATATATATATGCGTTTATATTTCTCAAATTATAGAGACTCCACACACACATACATAAACACAGAGACACAGACTCACGCACACACACTCAACGAGATGTGGAATAAACAAAAAAGTGGCGCATACTTTTCCGAGGATATATATATAAATATACATATGTGTTTGTGCGTATAGCTTCGAACACATTTTTAAACCGTTCATCATGAATGAATTCCTAACAATGCAGTTATCCACTACCCCTTTTATTATTATTATTTTTGAAATCGTATATATCTGAGTGTGTATGTGTGTTTGTATTGTGTGTGCACACACTCAATGGGGGTGTGCGTGCGCACACGTTGTGTGTGAGTGTGTATGAGTGCTTGTAATATCATTTATGAACACGTCCAAAATGTGCTAACCGTTTTTGGTAAGTAAAAATTCTTGTACCTCTAAATACATTCATAAAAGAATTGATATATTCAGTTAAAAATAGAATGAAATTTAACATTGATAATGGCTAAATAAATAAAACATTCGGAAAACTTGTATATGATTTATCTACAGAAAAGAAAGAAAATATAAAATTACATAAATAATCATATGAAAATAAATTTTCGAATCTTTTGTCATATTTAACAAAACTTGCATCAAAGAGGGACTGTTGCTTAAATGCACAAACTGACTGATATATATATATATTGTCCTACGTTTTATATATATAAATTAATTTCCACTACCCTTCCAATTTCGATCCCGGCTTGAAGAAACGTTTTATCTAGCCGCACTGATGAGCTTTGATGCAAACATGCCTATATATATATATATATATATATATATATAAGAGATTATAATTATACTCGGGTCGTAAAACTTCTTCGAAAACATTCAACGGAAGGAAAAAATGGTTTTAAAAAAAGAAATTGCTTAGTACATGAACGTCAGTCAAAAGTGTTTGGACCGAGATCAGCACAAAACCCAACGAAAAAACACCGACACGAGTAATCATCTAACAGAAAGTGCTCAATACAAAGCTAGAACGAAATAAATAAATAACACCTAATGAGCCAGACGAACCTACGCAGGTTTCACCTAAACGGATCGTCAGGGAAGCTTCCGTTTCGTCTGGCTCATTAGGTGTTATCTATATATATATATATATATATATATATATACACAAAAATTCTCCAACATTTCAGGGAAAGCTTCCGTTTCGTCTGGCTCATAGGTGTTATCTATATATATATATATAGATAACACTTAATGAACCAGACGAAACGGAAGCTATCACTGAAATGTTGGAGAAGTTTTGTCTTTACTTTCAACTGAAATTAAAGCAAAAATACGACGTTTAGAACGGCTCATGTTTAAACATGATAGACATTCATTGTCTCTTATATTTAACAGTATATGTTTAGAATATATATATGTTTAATCATGAGCCGTTTTAAACGTCGTATTTTGGCTTTAATTTCAGTTGAAAATAAAGACAAAAATTTTCCAATATTTGAATATTTTTTATTAATTTACTTCTAAGCTTTCGGCTCACATGAGTCAGCTTCAGAGAGGTTATTTAGACGGTAATACAATAACATCCACCATCGCCGACGATTTTATTTTGTGTTGACATAAAACTCTCCTAGGCAACGGCAATAGTTACCAAAATAACAAAAGCAGTTCTCAAATTAGCAATGCGGTTCTATAACGTCACACCACGTGATAGCGCAAAATGACAACAAAACCATGTATTGAAATGCGATGATTCTTATGTTTTACGGAATGGAGCATCTGTTATGTCCGGATTTAAAGGTGGTTGTTAGATTTGATGTACATGGCCTCCAATATCTGAAGGTTCCTCTTACTGTGTATGAGAAAGGATCACCGTATTGTTGACCAAAATCTGTCTGATATTACCTACATGTTTATGTTTTTCAGAAAAATGTTTTTTAATTGTACTATGATCAGAAAGATGACATGTAAGTCTAGGGGAGAGCGTGGTTGTAGTAAAACCAATATATGTACTGAGTTTTTTATTAGTATCAGAGATGCAATCTCTGAATGGGCATGTAAATGGGTACATTACATTGTTTTTTGTAGAGAATTTAGTTTAGTGCTTGTAAGTTTATTAGAGACTATGTAGTCAATTGTTTTGAATTTTTTATAATATATAATGAGTTTAATTTGATTATTACTATCCACTTGTTTAACATTTCGACGTATTATGTTTTTGAGAGTTTTTTCATCTTGATTTTAATTATTATGTATTTGGTAGCAATAGTATAAGTTAATAGTGTTATGTTTATTTTGATGTAAACCATTATTATTAATATTATCAATATTGTTAGAGCTATTGTTAACTTTGTTGAGATATATTTTAATTTGTTGATCAATAACGGAGTTAGGAAATCCATTATTGACACGTGGTTGCTTAATGTTGTGTAATTCTTTATAAAATATAGATTTGGAAGAAGATATCATTTGTGTCTGTTGAAGTAAGTTTTTTTATAACAGCTAATTTATATCGTTGGGGCATTCACAATTAAGAAGACACGAATTTATGCTAGTTGGTTTCCTATATAGAGAAGTAGTAAATTTATGCGTGCTAGAATCAATGAATACATCAAGGAATGGGTTTTTGTTATTAATAATATTAAATTCTAATGTAAATTTGAGGACGGTGTGACTTTCAAATTTGTTTTTAAGATATGTAATTTGATCGATATTCTTAGCTAAAACAAAGATGTCATCTATGTATCTTACATATATAGAGAGTTTATTGTTGCCATTAATTATTTTATTTTCTAAATTTTCCATATAATAATTAGAAAAGAGGGGATCTAAATGAGATCCCATCGCAATACCATATATTTGCGTATAAATATTCCCTAAGGGATCGTGAAAAGGTACTTGTGTGGTGCATGCTAATAATATTTTTTTTTAATACCGTGGCTTTAATATTGATTGATGGGAGAGTAGCATGATTGTATACATCACGGATAATAATGTCAATCATTTCATGAACGGGAACATTAGTGAATAAATTTTGGACATACAAAGATGCAATTATTTGATTCTTATGTTTTACGGAATGGAGAATCTGTAAAAATTCGTCCGTAGAATTAATACTATATTTACCATTAGTTTGTTAAGTGTTTTGGAAAGGTTATATATTGGTGTGGGTATTTGAGAAATGATAGGACGCAGGGGATGATCTTTTTTATGGATTTTTACATTTCCATAAAGGTAGCCGGGCTGATAGTCACCTATAATCTTTTGAAGTTTATAGGATTGTATTTCAGCATTGTTTGCAGTAATAAGTTTATTAATATGTTTTTTTTTAATTTGGGTGGTGGTATTACTAGTTCATTTTTTAAATTTTTTGTTATCGTCCAGAATGGCCTGTAATTTGGAGTGATATTTCTGTCTGTTTAAAATAACAAATGTATTGGTTTTATCGGCACGACGGATAACAATGTATTTGTTATTTTTTAGAAGTGTGGCTGCTTTTATGAGTGGTGTATTTATAATATCATTAGGATTTTTATGGTAACGGTGTTTGATTGATTCAGCTAAATCAATTCAGGTAAATCTTTTAAGCCTACCTGTGTAGTAATATGGTTGTCTTGTTCGTGTTGAAATATTTGTTGGTATAAAGCTTCAATTTCCATTTGTTTAAACATGGAATTAGGTTTCTGAGCGACATGAAAATTTGGTCCGAGATTAAGGAATTGGTTAATGAACTTGTCATCGATATTTGGTAAAAGTATTTTTCCTTTATATAATTTGTTGAGCTTTTTTTGGATGACTTGTTTATGGGATTCATGTTCCTTTTGTGTTGTATTGTATAATAAATCCAATATTTCCTTGAATTTTTCACTTGTGGTAAAAGACTGTAAGATTTCTTTAATATGTACAGTTTCAGAGTTGATTAGTTGTAATTCGTGTGTGGCTGTGTGCATTTGACGTTTAATGAGGTTCCATTGAAATTTCTTGGTGTTAGTTTCATTTAATGCTGCGGCATTATGTAACTTAAATTTAGTGTATCGAGGCAGCAAATAATTTACTAAACATATACTGTTAAATATAAAAGACAATGAATGTCTATAATGTTTCATCATGAGCCGTTCTAAACGTCGTATTTTGGCTCTAATTTCAGTTGAAAATAAAGACAAAAATTCTGCAACATTTGTATATTTTTTATTAATTTCCTTCTAAGCTTTGTATATACATACATACATATATATATATACATATATATATATATATATGTATATGTATATATATATATATATATATATATATATATATAATATATATATATATATATATATATATGATAAAGTGGAAAATGTTTATCCTGATACGCGTTTCGTCATTTAGTATTTTATCAGGATATATTTTTTATGTCGTACAACTAAACATACACACGAACGCTTTTCTCTGTTGTTATACTTTCTTTTGTTGTACAATATAACCGGTTCTATTAGTATTGTTTTCTTTTACTTTTTGTTTGGGTCACTTTTGTTATTTAATATGTAATATCTCGAATGGGATAATAATAGATCTGGTAAGAATGGTGGAATCTTGTAAGTGCCTGGGTGCTAATTTATTGTGGATAACTTTGTCGCCATGGCACTCGGAAAACAAAACAAAAGATGAACGTATCAACGTGATATTTAAAAAATTTTAAACACCTAGCGCTCTTTTAAAAGACGTAGGAAAGAATTGCACAATTATGAATTCAGTCATGATGCAGGATTTAAAATATGGTTAAACCACACACACAAACACACACACACACACACACACACACACACACACACACACACACATATATATATATAAACATATATAAATTTCCGGAAGAGTAAGCCTAACTTTTTTGTCTATTTATCGTCTCGTTGAAAAGGATTTCAGACGTCTCCAAAAATTCTGATTTTTCCTTCTCTGTTTCTTTCAATTTATTAAAAGGTTGATATATGAGATATATGGATATTATTACCAACATTATAATCGCTTTGTTTGTTTTTGCTTTTTTATTCTATATAAAACATGATACACTTTGTCATAATATTTCCACAATATTTTCTTGATATATAAAAAATATATCGTCATCTCATATATATATAAAAACGTATATATTTGTGTGTGTATACATATATGTATGTATATGTATAAATATACACAGAGAGAGAGAGAGAGAGAGAGAGAGAGAGAGAGAGAGAGAGCTAAATAACTTTCCATATGTTTTGTCCCTGCATTCATTGCAGCGAACTTTCTCATACTTCATGTCTTAACAATGAAGCCATTGTCTTTACGTGTTAATACGGTAGAATTCCTCATATCCGAATTTCCTAATAGTTCGGATATGAGGTTAGGTTCGGATATAATGTGGCATGTATAATGTAGCCCTAACAAAACACAAAACCTTTTGCAATATATGAAAAATTTAGTGACTCACGAAAGTAAATATTAATTTGCAAGATTTTATGCACAATACGTTATATTGTCATTTATATTACTTATTTTTTCTCAGTTCTCTTAGTTTCGCTCGTCTAGGTATTTTTAAGTAAGACATTTCTGCAGATCACGTCCACTTGTACATTTTGTGCTACGGAACAAAGATTTTTTTCTCCATGAATCTGAAAACCTCACAAATACAATTCTTTACTGAGTCCCAATCTTTATCATCATCTTTCATTTTCATCATTATCGGAATAATTTAATTCTTTCTCTATTCTTGACAACGCAAGTAATTTCGAAGCAAATCAAGCGTTGAATCCTTTTGTAATTCAATAGCCTTTTCTTTTATCAATTCTGGACTTGATTCGAAACGAAAATATTTAGTGGATCCTCTTCAAGTGCATGTTTTAGTGTTTTGTTCAGCTTTCGCAGTCCTTGCTGTTTACTTTGCAAATTCGATGAATTTGAAGTTTCGTCTTTTTTTTAAATAATCTCTAATTTCTAATGTAACGTGAAATAATTTATTTTCCCTTTTCTTCCAGTAAAATTTTATTATATATATGACATTACAGACTGAGAAATTTCAAGTTACCAACAATTATCTACAAAGAAAAAAATATTATAACATAGATTATTCCTATAACATCCAAATGTCAACACTGAAAAGTTCGGATATTAGGACTACTATAATATTTGATATGATGAAAAAATGTTTTCTATAATTTTTACAAAATGCTATTTGTTTCTCTGATGTCAATTGATGTCGAAATTATTGTTTTATCTTAAACAATTAGATATACATTTTAATGCTATGACACTATGTCAATTTAAATTCTTTGCTTCCGTATTTTAAGGACATACTCTCATATATAATCATATTTTCTCATATTCTGTATCAATGATATTGAACACTTATCACATTACAATAACTGACATTAAAACTATATATATGTATATATATATCTGTGTGTGTCTATATATATATATATATATATATATATATATGTATGATATTTAGCTATGAAATATCATCCTGTTTAGCTACAATGTTTTTTATGCTTTTCAGTTGCGTTCTTTTTAAAGTACAGTAAAGTTGTATTATTTCTAGGGTGTCCTAACTCTGGCTTCCGTAGTATTAGTACAAAATCCAGAGCTAGGACGCCCTAGAAATGATACACCTTCACTGTAATTTTAAAAAAAATTAATTAAAAAGTCTATAGAAAAAATTGATTTACTAAATTCTAAAGTAAGGCTTAATATGCATAATTAGATTAATTATAAAAAAACTGTCCTTAATACACACATTAAACTTCAATTTTTACCTCAAATACAAACACACCTATGAACTATTCACCTATTACCTTAAATACAAACATTTAACCTTTCCTTCTACATAAAATTCGACTTATTAAGTATCTATTACCTACTTGCCTATTACCTTAAATTTTTAACATAAAATTTTACCTCTTACATTAAATCTTACCACAAACGGTGATTTAATTGAAATTTAAAATTTAATAGAATAAATCGGTTTCCAAAATGTCATCAAATTAAAATTTAAAATTCAATAAAATATTGATTTCCTAATTCCAAAATTAAGATTAAATATACAAAATTAGATTAGATTAATTATTAAAACTCTGCTTAAATACAAAAATATTCTGTACAAAATAGGCATCGCACCCCTTGCCTGCTTCTCTAAGAAATCCAAGATAATAAAAACTTACATTCTAACTGCTTATATTAAATATGTCTACAGAACCCACAGACACCCATTAATCGACCATATTCACTACCCACATCACTTTCTTCAAAATTCTAACGGTCAACATACAAGACTTATTTCCTTATCACTAACCCCCATTAATATCCCACACACAACTGACCAAATATAAGAAAAGAGGCTTTCCATTCCTGTCCACACAGTTTGATGAGACTTGGTAGTTTCGAATGTCGAAGCAAATGTACAATTTTAGTAGATATATATATATATATAAATTTTGTACATGTTCTAAAATATAATTTGTAATGAGTATTCACAGTTCTATATATTATATATCGAGCACTGTTTTTAATTAATGTTTTCGACGTTGTAAAAAAAGTTTTCTTCCTTCTGTATTCACTTGGATATATATATATATATATATATATATATATATATATATATAAGGAAAAATAGATAGATAGATAGATAGATAGATAGATAGATAGATAGATAGATAGTGACTGAGTGAGAAAAAAGAAAGAGAAAGAAAGATGAACAGATAGTGAGAGAGAGAGAGAGAGAAAGAAAGAGAGAGAGAGTTACTAAAGAAGAAAAAAGAAAATGAGGAGATTTTGACAAATTAAAATCAGTATTTCAGTATCTCAGTTTCAAAATAAATGTAATAAAATAAAATCATTACGTCTACCTTGACAAAGTCCATCAGAAGATGAAGCGCATCAGTAAACATTCTTTATATATAGGTTTGTTTTTTTAATTATACATATATATATATATATATATATGTGTGTGTTTGTGTGTGTGTGTGTGTGTGTGTGTGTGTGTGTGTGTGTGTGTGTGTGTGTGTGTGTTTATATGAATAAAGTCTAAAGAAAACCCAAACTTTCCTAATGGTCTTCTGATGTACTTTATCATTTAATCAAGGTAAACGTTAGGGTTTCTTTTCTACTTTAGGATCTAGTTCTCACTGTCTGATAAACTGATGTTTCTTTAGAATCATCATATGAAATATTCCTCCTCTTATCTAATTTTTGCTGCCAGCAAATTCATGCCAGCAAATTCAGAAAATAGTCCTATATGTGATTCTTCTCCTTCCAGTTTTGTAACCATTAGCTGTCAACTGAAAGACAAAGAATTTATAATTCTCAGTAAAAGTGATCTAGTTTTCCCTTAATGTGATTGTGTACTGGAGGTACGTAATCAGCATATTTGCTCTGTCGATCAGAAAATCAAATTTATATGCTGATAACTATTTGTTTTGTTTTGCTGATCTACAAAAAAGCGAGCTGCGTAAATACGTAAATGTTTGAAAATCGCCTTAGTAAGCTTCGTACTACTACTTATGCTTCAATCAAAATTTTATAAAAGCACGTTTAGTAAACATTTAGCGGTACTAATCCAGTGTTCTGCGAGAAAATTGAATAGTTCTTTTTAAATGCAGTTGTCTGGTTTGTGTTATCTTTCATGAAATGCGCGGTTAACTTTCTTATGTCATTACTGTGATTGACTGACCTGAAGGATGATACTAACTAATAAATAAATATTAAAAGAAATGATGTTCTGATTATATCAAATTAATGAAGTTAAAATGAAATATATTTGACAATGCATTTAAAGCAGTTTTCATTAAAATCAAGGAAGTGTATTTGATTGTTTTCTTTTAGCAAACACAAAGTTTACCATGAAATAAACCTCAAAAGTTAGTCAAAAATGTTTCTGTGATGCGTTTCATGAGCAGAAGAAGCAATTCATGGCGTCATGTAGCAATGATAATGGAAAGTCATAGACATGAACAGGTCATGACTGTCGTAGCCACGAAAACATGCTGCCATAAGTTTGTTCCCAAAAGAAATTGTTCTTGGTGTTCGAGTAAAACATCTACCATTTCAACACAATGGGAATTAAGATGCTTAAACTGTGCGTAGGAGGCATAGTGGGTCATAGTTGAAAAGGTCAAGGCTACTTGAGCCAAGGAATGCTTCTTGTAAGAACACCTGAGATGGAAATAGCATTAGAATTCAAAGAAGCTTTTGACATTTATGTGGGAAAGCTGTCGTAGGCTCTAAAATAAGAAAACGATATACATTCGGCAAGGATAATATTCGGCATTACAATCAAAAAGAGAATCAATATTTGAATACTTAAAATTCATCTGTATATAAAGTAAGTGACTTTGTAACATGGTCTTCAGCTAAAGGTATTAAACAAAAGAATAATTATTTTTAAATTCAGTCAAACGTTTAAAATGTTCTTTTATACTTCATACTAGATAAAACGGATGCATGGGGGAACAGAACAATAAATACCTGCTCACATTTAGGAATCGGAGAGATGGGTTAGAATTCCAGTGTAGTTAGTTACATTTTTTTCGTGCAAAGAAAATTGGGAAAGTTATGAATCCATCGCTTCTTCATCTAAACTAACTTCTCCACCAAACCCTGGTCAAGAAAAACGCCACCTGCACAAAAAACAAGAGCTGTTAAAGTGCGCATCAACTCTTCTATATTCGACCACCATCCACCCCATCTGCGGGTTAAATAATCTCACCAAGTTTCATTTGTCCAGGTGATTTAATTAAGGCTACGAAGATATGGTTAAAAAGGAAGATATTCTTTCAACTGGAGTGAGAAGGCCTTAATTTCAGAATATATAAGATAATAGAACCTGTAGGGAGATGGGTTACGCTAGGCTAAAACACCCAAGACGCGTTACATGATGAGCACACCATGAAACAACCTTTTACCGAATCGGTCACATCCTGGTTTACCATACACAATCTAAACAGATGGACTGGTAGACAGCTCAGCACTAACCAATCCATCCTGGGTGAAGGTTGAAAGCCAAGCCATATTCTAGAAAACAGATCTACAAAAAAAAAATTGTAATATGGAGCTGAATAAAGGAGAGCACAAAACGCTGGGTCTTGAAACATGCCTATGTTTGCTTTGCAACATATTGAATATTGAAGTGTGGTTGAATGTTTTATCATAAACACAAACCTGCAGGGATTAAGAGAAGAAAAGTCAAAATCTTGTGTAAAATCAAATTTAAATGTGCTATCCCGTACTCAAATCAAAGTCTCTATGGATGTTGGTCACATTAAAAACTGAAGAAGCCCTACATGACAATCTTACAATATGATCACAAAATAATATGGAAGAAAAAAAATACATATTGCTGGAAATTGAACAGAAAAATATGTATGTTCTTGTAGCTGCTGCACAGTAGATTATTTTTACCCCTATCAAAGCAATAATGCCACCAAGTAGCAATGGGTTAAAATTCTGGAAGTTGTTGTACTAGAAGAGAAGAAGCCAACTTTACAAAAATATCTTTGGCCATAAGTGGTTTTATACTGAAGTAAGTATACAAAAAGAATAATTCTAATGCACCGAACAAATCCAGTTTGATTGCCTAAGTTTAACTATAAACATTGGCCTTAGACCCAATAGTTTGCCGAAGAAATATTTGAAATTAGCGCTGAGACAGCAAGCGCACTCTAGTTATTTGTCAGTATTTATATTTTCTACTACAATTCGCCATTGTAAATGAAATTTATTTTCTTTCCGTGCTCATGAAATGGGACCAAAAGTAGCACACGTCTTAAAATGATTGAGAATCACCAGACATCATAATCAGTGATTTTTAAATTAGTCACAGAGTCCGCAGGAACGCGAACATTAGCCAAAAACTGACATAAACTTAAAAAATCGAAATCCCTGAAAAATAATTCGAAATACACGGTATATATATATATATATATATATATATATATATGTGTGTGTGTGTGTGTGTGTGTGTGTGTGTGTGTGTGTGTGTGTGTGTGCAGTTATGTTTTTTGTACGTGTACGCGTAAAATTGAGATACTGATACGCATTCGAGTTCAATTATTGGGTTGACCAGTCAACAGTGAATTTATCGCTATCATTCACTTTAAGAGTTCTGTTATTTTCTTTCGAATTATGAACCTCTTTCAAATAACAAATTTAAAACATGTTCTGTAATTCTTATGCCCAAGAGATATCTTCGTATAAATTTACTAGCGTTGTATTTATATGAGTGGGCATGTTAAATAAGAGAGGTTCAGGGTTACGGTTTATTCTGCGTGAACACCAACGCCTACAGCCTATCGAATGGATTGTCATTCGTTTATAACTTACTTAAAAAATAAATTCACCTTCTTTATGCTTGTATAGTGAAGCTATTATTATCAGAAAGATCAATACAAATGCAGAAATACGTGTATATGTGTTTTATAGACTACACAAAAGCGTTTGACAAAGTACGCTACAAAGACTTGATAATGATGTTCAGCATCCCTGACATACACTGGAAAGTCATTTAAATAATAATAAACCTATACTAGTAGCTAACCGCCTGTATACAGATAGGATAATAAATACAACAGATATAGAAAAAATCGACAGAGATGTAAAACACGGTTGTGTCTTCTCACCGGATCTGTTCAACTTGTATAGAGAAGTAATTCTGAGATAACAATAAGTCCTACAACGATTCGTCATTAGCGACCACAGTCCTAACAATATAAGATAATCAGATGCACAGTCCTAACAATATAAGATAATCAGATGCACAGTCCTAACAATATAAGATAATCAGATGCACAGTCCTAACAATATAAGATAATCAGATGCACAGTCCTAACAATATAAGATAATCAGATGCACAGTCCTAACAATATAAGATAATCAGATGCACAGTCCTAACAATATAAGATAATCAGATGCACAGTGCTGATAGAAAGCACAGAACGGAAGCAACATAACTTCTTACAGTAATTAGTAAGGGAAAACGAAAAGAAACTGCAAGAAATCTGAATGCTTGATCATAAGCAAAAAGAGAGGCGCACAATGCCAACTTCGTGTCGAGGATACTAAAATTAGTCGGTGCATAAATTGAAATACGTGGAAAAATTTCTGACAGAGGAAGAAAAGTGCGACACTGAGACCCAAAGGTGTATTGGTTTTGCGCTTATAATCACAAGTCTAGGTTTCAAAGCAAAGAGCTTATCGGAACACTTCCTATAAAAAATAGTTATAGAAAAGGCACATGAAGGCAGCTCGAAAGCAATGAGAAAGATACTGAAGCCGAGATGCCAATTCACGACCAATAATATTACTGATTTATCTTTTGACTTTATGAAGAATGTTTAAATATAAAGCAAGTGCTCGAGGTCATATGTTGCGGTAATATTCAAGGTGTGGCGAGTGGTAGACCTATAGATATGCAAGATGGATTCTGAAGAGAATTGTTTTTTCGAACGAAATAGTGAACCAAATTTTTGGTAGAAAGCGTAGCAATCCAGCATAATCTTTCCACTTCAGGTCAGTCGAAAATGTTTGTTTGAAAAGAAGGAAAGCATCAGACATTCGGACGGAAATCAGAAAGGCTTCTCTTAGTTTATTAATAGCAATCATTTGTGTTTATATTGTATTAAATGTGTTAACCTTTCAACAGTTTCATCTACAATATTCATTTTAAGTAATCCTATTCTTTTCTAAATACATTCAGTTAAGTATTGCTTTCCATTTTCATAAATATATATCTTAATGATGAACAAAAAGTTTTCTGTTGAAATATTACCTGAAGAGGCTTGAAACCATTTGAGTAATTTCGCTTCTTTAAATCTACTTTCGACACGGCGAACAACAGTTGACGTTGTTGAATATAGAAGAAAGTATTGTTTTGTTTAAATATACCTTTTAGATTCTACTTTCTTGTTGTAATCTTTACCACGCATAACACGTCTTGCCCAAGAGATTACAATAATTATTAGCCTTTACATTGATACCATCATGAAATATGAATAGACATATAATTTTTTCAAACAACAATACTAGCCTCAAATATATTCCACCTTCATATTGGTGTCTTCTAAGTATTGCTGTTTGAAAATTTCAAGGAAGGATTCAGCCTCTAGACTCGGTTATCATGTTCATCTAGTGTTGACTAAAAATTACTGTAATGTATTTCATCGTCCAAATTACCCGTTTCCTTTTCTGCTGTTTATTTAATGTCGGTTACTTTCATGAATTCACTATGCCTAATAGTATGAATCTTTTGTCTGAACTCGTAGTAAAATAACTGTATCATCAAATATTTCTTTTCGGATCTATCAACTTATCTTAATAATTCACTTTTTACTTTTCCACAGAAAATATTTGTAACAGTAAAAACGACGTTTCTATTTGTTGTTGCTAATTCAAAATGATTTCATTTTGTTTTTGGTTTTTCTCTCAACACCATTTCAGGTTTTCACAATTTCCAAATCTGTAGTCTAATGACATTACATTTTCATTTTCTTGTATCTACGTTAAGATTATAGTTTTTCTTATAACATTATATTCTTATTTAGCTTACGACCGCATGATTCTGAAACACAGGGTTACCAAATGATTATCGAAGTTAAGCAACATCGCACCTGGCCATCACTTCTCTGAGTGACAGTTTGTGAATAACACGTGCTATATGCTTGGCTGTGGGGTTAGTGCAATGAATAATGACTCGGAATTATTAATCGGAGAACCGAGTTCCAATTCCAGTTGGGTTCGCAATATTCATTTACGCGGAAACATTCTTCGGAAAACTGTCAATACACCACTTCTCTCCTCAGAGAAAACGTATAAATAAACAATATTGATGGTAAATATTTAAAATAAGACCAAATATTGCAAGTTATGATTCACTTTATCTAATTACCAAATAAGCGTGGCTCTAAAATATTTATCAACTATGGCTAATGTGGTCGTTAAGCTAAAATCTTGCACACTAAAGTTTGTGTACAGAGTAATACTTTCTGTTCATGTTTCTGAGATGAGATATTTATTTATTTACCCTGTTTATATTATTTGAACAATGGTCCTCACTTTGATGTCAACGTTTCGGCGTTGTACACTCCGGCGATCTTCAGCGCAGTGGAAAAAGGTTTAGCCATTCATAGACATGAATACAGTAAAGAAAATTGGTAATATAGAGTACTAGAGAAAAAAAAATTAATGAACTCTTGTAAAAAATTGAGGTTTATAATTCTTAAAGTGGCATACAGGGATTTTTTAAAGGACACGTGTATCATATAAAAGCGTTGTTTGAATTAATCAAATGGATTGCCCAAAAAGATTTGTGAGTTCAATACCTGGCTTCAGCAGAACAAAATTTGCAGTGTTGAAAAAAACTGATATTAAGATATCTGGAAAAGGATGACACATGGAACCAGAACAATCCTCCCCGGTGGACAAAATATAGGGTTAAGTTCGATATTGCTATCACATGAAGAAAGCCTAAACTCATAAAATATGACAACAAAGATGTAGACAACAGTCAGAACAATATAAATAATGCAAACAGTACAAACTGTATCTATCTTTTTAGTGCGAGGAAATTTTGATTATATCTCGTCATATTAAATTCATAAAAGTTTCTATATAAATAAGTTATAAGGAAACTAATACATATAATAATCCAATGAATAAAGCGATATAATCAAAACAGCGTCTTTCATCTTAGAGTTTGAGTTTGAGTTTTCTTTAACGGCATATCAACCACTCTGGATTTTTTAATGCCAAAAAGGTGGGATTTTAAGGTATTTTTTAATGTTCGTTTATAGTTAGAAAGTTGATTTCGTCAGATGTTGATGAAAAAAGAATATTTTATTTTAGAAAACTGAAGATGTCTTCTAGTTTTGTATTAAAAAATGTATTGCTGGTAATATTTTTTCCTTCAAAAATGTATTGGTGGAAATATTTTCCTGCAAAAATATATTTTTTTGTAAAAGTTTATTTTTATATATACATTTTTATAAAAGTCTATTTTTTACTTTCATAGGGTTTTGATCCCAGTTTGGGGATAAATTATTTGGCCATAACTTGAACCCTAACAGAGTGGACCTGAGATCAACAGCAATTAAGAGGTGATTTCATGCTCCCTACAACTTCTTAATCAGAGGCATTGCTGCCGGATGCTGTTTACTGTTATACCCAGGGCCATGTGTTATCTTAGAACAAAGATTTCTAACCCAATATAATATAGCATTCGAAATCTCTTACGGAACTACGTTATATGATAGCTAAGGAAATCCGGATCATTGTACCTTCTATATATAAACCATTCCACGTATTTGGAATGTATTTGCTTGAAGTTTTTGTTGCTCAGAATTTGTCGGGAAAGAAGTCAGAATTTTTGGAATGAACTATCCATTAAATTTCAATACATGCACGTGCATATTAAAATGGCCTTGGTGAGTTTATACTTTGATAGAAAATAAAGAAATTGATTTATTTGCTTCATTCTTTGTTCAGTTATGTTTCATTAAAAAAGGAAGAAGAATATTGTTTCCACATATTATTTATCTCAAAACAGCAACATTATCGATTTTAAAACGATGCGGAAAAACTTGTGAATTCACACAAACACCAGCGAATTTCTAAATTTTTAACAGCTGTTATCGTATTATTATTTGTTAATTAACAGAATATTTAATGAATCCCATGATTCAATATTACCTTTTTGAATAATACGTTGTCGCAATATCCGTAATTTTTATTGATCTACGATTTATATGAAAACGCAAACACATGCAAAACAGGTTTTACAACTCTGTAAAAAACCCAGTAATTAGCAGCTTGGTTTTACCTGAGATATTTTGTGATACAGTGGCTATCGGCTCGGAACGAGAAATCGGGAAGCCGAGTTCAAATTACATTTGAATTGCTTGCATTCACTTACACACAAATACCATTGGGAAAGGTATTAATCCGTCTCTTCCCTCTAATCATGGGTTAAATAACAGGACATACTGCGTTATTTAGCCTTGGATACCGCAGAAAATAATGGCAACCTACTGCGGGATAACCTTCTGCACAGTCAGTCATGTCTGTTTCGAGATATGATCGCCCAAGCGTGTATCACGTTTGGTACTAAACTAGCTGACTGAAAGTTAAACTAAATTAAGAAGGAATATGTTGCACGTGAGAATAATTTTTGTGCAAAATTTTAGGTAAATCAGAAAATATTGTCCAGAATAAACTTTTTAATTGACATTTACAATGTTCGAACTTTTGCTACCATTTTTATTGCCATATTAACGACGTTTCTGTTTTGAACCGAACACTTCGAGTCATCTGAAGAATGTCCGGGTGTACAACAACAGAAACGACGTTAATATGGCAACATAAAACATGTAAATAAAGTAAATAACTAATCCCAGAAATATAGCCTTTTTAATTGTGTTCTACTATATATTATACTATCTAAACAAAAATATCTTACTTATTTCTTCCGATTAAAATGCTCTATTTGTTCATTTTATATCAAACTCTTTCAACATTTAAATTAAAATGTTATTTCCTTCACATCTTGAGCACGCAAAATGGTAAGACGCGTTGACTTTTTGCATGAATCTGGATAGAGCAGAATATTCCTCAAACAGCTGCTAATTTTAACTGTGTATGGGATACTTGCGATTGAACTGCAAGACACTATGGAATAAGGTAAAAGTGGCAGAGGAATTTCTTGTGTAATCGACAATCAAAATCTGGAAACACTTGTCAAAAAAACCTTGGACAAAATACCAGAGAAATGTCTCTAATGTGTCATTATTTAAACATTTCTAGAAAATTGGCAAGTATAAATGGTTGCAAAATGAACTCTGTGAACGCCAAATAGTTCGACGTCTTCAAATATGTTTAATGCTGCATCTGCGAAATTTGGATGATCCATTTCTTGGTTAAATGTTAAATGGTGATGAGAAATGGTTTTTTTTATGACAATCGTAAACTATAGTCTCAATAGTCATGAGGAAGCAACTAAACATTTCCCCAAAAAATGAAATTGCACCAACAGAATATTATGATGACTCTCTGATGTTCTACCGTTGGCGTTATCATTACAACTTTCAAGAACCTAATCAGATGATCACTGCTGAGATCTACTGCCAACAAATGGTAGAAATGCACATTTAGTTTAACAAAATGCAACGAGCATTAGTTAATCGACGAGGTTCATTTCTGCTTGATGTTCGGGCACATGTTGCTAAGAGGACGTTTTAGAAGTACACCGATTTTTGATGCGAGACTTTGCTGCAGCTACTATATTCCTCTAATCTATTTCCCACTCAATACGACTTTTTATAGCATCTTTACAATATATGTTTTAAGGATAACGATTGCATTCATGGATTTTTTGACATTCAAAGCATTAGAGTTTTTCCGCAAAAACTTAAATAATGCTGTAACTGAATGAGAGAATATATATATAGATGTCCAAGGTTCTTATTTTTGTCTGATGGAAACAATGTTTAAATCCATTAATACAGAAATAAAAACTGAATCTAAAATCGGACATTATTTTCCGAACAACCTAATGAACGCTTTTTATCAACGTCGATCTCTGTGACTTTATGGATCCAGGCATAGATGAAAAGAGTAGTAATATAAATGTTTCTTTCTTTTAATATTCACTTCTGAATTAAAGATGAATATTTTCTCATAAAAGAAGAAAAATCTGTTTGTAAAATATTATTTGATCTGAAAATTATGTTCGATTTTATAACAAAACGGTTAATTACGTGGTAACAAACAGTGTAGCTCAAAAGCAACACTCTTTTCATTCATTAAATATTATTGAACAAAACAAATTACAGTAGCTTAAGAAAATGTATAAAAACTGCCACATTAAACCAGCATTATTTGTTATGATTAACAAACTATTTAACATGTTCAAAAAGCTTCTTTACGTTCAATACAAAAATGAACACTATCAGTAACATTTCTAGTAACTATTTGTCACATTGTCAGGCTGTCGTGCCCAAAGAAATACCACTTCTACTGCAGTTGCACTACATGTGGTGACCCTACGGTTCTAATAAATCATAGGATTTTTGGATCAGAATTTAATAAAAATAACGAAATTAAAACTTGTTTAGTATAGAAAAGTATTTGTAAAACAAAGTAGTTGTGGTGCAGTGGATATCAGATCGGAACGAGAAATCTATGAACCGAGTTTGAATTCTGTTTAAATTCCTTGCATTCACTTACGCGCAAATAATCTTGGTAAGGTCTCTTCACTCTAGTTGTTAGTTAATTAACAGGACAGATTAGGTTCTGTAGTTTTGACTGGCAACCACTCTACTGCAGAAAGTAATGGCAACCTACGGCGGGATGATCCCCCAAGCGTTTATCACGTATGGCACTTAACAGACTGACTGAATTCCATTTTTATCAGTCATTATTATTAAAATTATTATCAAGCAAAAATAATTTAGACTAGTTTAAAAAATGTATTAATATGATCGCATTAAAACGACGAAATTTATTAAAATCAAAAAGATTTTTTAACATATCCAAAATTCTACATTTCATGTTTAATACAACGTTGTACACTATCAGCAACACTTATAAAAACTATTTGCTATATTTACATATTCGTTTCTGATTAGAATGTTCTTGTTGTAAGTCAGGAATAGTTTTCGGTTTGCAAGACCTGATGATAAAAATGGCCACACAATTAATCCACGTCTCCCTATCCACCTCAGATGTTTTCTGCTATTTAACCCATAGCTAGAAGGTAAAGATATGGATTAATACCTTTTCTAATAGGAAATTTTCCGTAAGTGAATACAACAAATTGAACTGGAATTCGACCTCGGCTCTCAGATTTCTCGTTCTGAGCCGATATCAACAACTCACATCCGAGCAAAATCAAGCAGGTACATCAATTTAAATATTTGGCAATTATTTTAAGAAACTAGATAAAGTATATAAGAAATAGGAACAAAAAGAAAAGTGTATAAAAATTCTACGTAATATGAATCTTCCTATAAGATGTACGAAGTACTACGGAGATTTTATTCTACAGCTTGTAAGTAACGAGCCTGTAAGTAACGAGGAAATTGTTGTACAAATTAAAAACAAGATACTTTTAGCTACATGTTGCGATGGGCAATTTGTCTTTATATTACATTTTTAAATGCTCGTTTTTTGTTTTTGATTTTGGTGACTGCACAGGATACTAGGCTCCAACCAGACACCGTCTACGAGAATAAAAATTAACACGACGCGATTCATTCTGTTACAAATTTGGAAGATCCATGCTATACTCTTGGGTATTGGTTCCGGAATCTCCAATAGGACCACTTGAGAGTGTTTCGGGACAATACAATGAATTCGGAAAGATTTGGATGAGTCTAATAGTGACTAGAGATGAAAACGTTATACCTCTATTCATTTTTCTACCGGGCCTCAGATGAAACACGG
Organism: Ascarosepion bandense; assembly: GCA_037127315.1. Taxonomy (NCBI): domain Eukaryota; kingdom Metazoa; phylum Mollusca; class Cephalopoda; order Sepiida; family Sepiidae; genus Ascarosepion; species Ascarosepion bandense. The sequence continues at coordinate 2,200,920 of JBBBDQ010000259.1, forward strand.
AGGCTTCTTTTAAAGTCCTTGAGGAGATAGTGTTGTCCTGGGTCAAGAAGGTGTCTGCTAGACAAACCTCTGTCTTGCAACAGTACACTGCGCCATACCTCACAAACAGAAGAACCTAGTCATAGATGTCAGACAATTTCTGCGCCCGCATCACCCCTTATATCTGGCCACCTAACTCCCATGTTTGTGTAATTTAAAAAAATTATTCATCGCACCCTCTAATTTTGAAATACAAGGGTTATATAAGGGGGGCTTGGTAAATTCGGCCCTTTACAGAAAATAGCGAATACAGTAGAATCAGAAAGAAAATTCAAGTAACTTAACTCATGAGCAGGAATAAATGGATGGTAGATCAAGGACTGGATATAAAAATAAAAACAAACGTTGCAAGCATCTACGAAAGATAAGATTTTGTAGAAAGCCTTAAGGGACTGCATATAAAAGAAAAATATTTGAGAAGTGGACATAGAGTGTTTAATGGCACTTGCATGCATTTAATGATCATCAGATAAGAAAATCAGAGATATATTTAGGAAGAAAAATAGATCCAGTATCACTTCAGATGCTGGCATTTATCAAATAAAGTACTTGCGATGTAGAAACATTTACATTGGCGTGACATCTCCAAATCTAAAATCCTGTATCTATGAACACAGAAGAGGGCTATGACAAGTCTTTGAACTCGTTCGTAATATGCAGAAATAAAACTGGGGACAAATTTTATAATACAAATGCTACCTAAACATAATTATTTACATCGAAAATGCTTCGTGAACATCATGATAAATATTTACCCAAATATAAACACACGTTAAAAACAAAATATTGCATCAGCATTTTTACATACATTTTTAAAACTCTGACGTATTAACACAGTGCTTTTGTAATGTAATGAGTGTCGGCTATGCCTGCAAAATGGCCTTGTGTCAAACATAACAGTGCTCTCCACATTTGAAAGAACCAGAAAGTTGAACAAAAGATATAGGGGCTCCTTAATATTAAGTGAAAGTTTATTTAACAAGAAGAACATATTTTACTGATTTTGAATAACAATTATGTTTGAAACTTTTGCATAAAGTATTATTTATGCGTGTTTATTTTTTATATGTGTTTTCTTAAAATCAGACGAACTGGATTTATGAAGAAAAGACCAGTCTATGTTTCACTGTGGGTGGTTAAAATTGTTTCGTCCTGAGGGAGAATGAATACGGAAACGATGTCTTTGATCTTTTTTTCTTTTTTGTTACTGATGAGTAAATGAGAAAATTAATTCAGTTTAAAAAAGTGCGTATAAGAGTGAGAAAATGCCGGTCGTCTGGACTTGACATTAGTCAAACGACTTGTAGATATCTGTGATGTTCTTTCTTTCTTTGATGATCTTTTACCAGAAAGAAGGCAAAAATTAGAGAGTAAACAAGATGCAGGTCGCCTAGATGAGACCTCCTGTTGACAACTTGTGGCTCTCTGGAGAGAAAAGAAAAACTCACTCGTATTTATGTGTTTATGAAAAAAAGAATTGGAACAACGTTTAGATTTTCCTAACTCCTGATTGGTCAATAAATAAGGGATTTTATCACTTTTGTTTTCAACGATGTCCGCACATTGTAAAATTTAGGAAACGGAGCCGAGTTCGAATTCTAGTTGAATTCATTGCATTCACTTACGCGCAAATACCCTTGGGAAAGGTATTAATCCGTCTCTTCCCTCCAGTTATGGGTTAAATAACAGGACAGATTGGGTTCTATAGCCTTGGCCGGCAACCAGTCTACCGCAGAAAGCAATGGCAACCTACTGCGGGATAATCTTCTGCCCAGTCAGTCATGTCTCTTTCGAGACATGATCGCCCAAGCGTGTTTCACGTATGGCACTTAACTGACTGACTGACTGTCTTATGAAAAGAGAACTTTATTAATGAATGCATAAATGCAGGTGATTTTTCTAGTAGTTCATGAAAAAGTATAGGTGTGTGAATGCTCGGATTTTCTGTACGTTCAAATCTTACGTAATGTAACAAGAAAACCACCTGGACAACGCCTAAACATAAATAATCAACATGCAGACAACCTCCAGACATAAATAATTACTTCTAGACACACGTATACAGTATATATTATCATTCGCATCCCTCATAGACAATCTAAAATGATGATACATAATTTACATACATGAATTATGCACACGAACGCTGCTTGGCAAATCTGCATAACTAATGATAATTCAATAGAATAAAAATATGACTACCACAGTTTTTACATATCTCATTTATGGATAATAATAAAGGATCATTATATAGTTATAAACATTTTCTTTTTGTTCTTTATTCTATTAGGTACAAAAATTACATCATTCTTTTGCCTTAATGTTTCTTAGTGTTGTATATTTATTTCAGAATTAAATGTGATAATCGGAAGCAATATAATAAGTGTGGTATTGTTAGAAAAACAATAACTGACGAGATTTAGAACAAACTAACTTACATTGTCATGTTAAAAAATTATTTTACGCATCAATCTAAATTTGAATATCTTGAATTTGAAAATGTTTCAGGCATGTTTGCCGACAAAAAGGTAGCATTTTCTACCATTGTAAATAAATGTGAATAATTGTAATAAAGAAACGTCCTAATTTTTTAAAACAAATTTTATGTAATATCTTTGATGATAACAACTATGGTTAAACATGACTTCATTTATTTAAAAAATTAGGGACGATTTTATATCTTCAATTTATTCACTGCTGGTTGAACACCAAGTGGTTTATGTCGAGTTTAATTCTGTCTATCACTGCTGCAAAGAGAGTTGGGCTGCTATGTCGAGCCAGGAAGTTTTCCTCTTGCACATTTATAAATCTACCGTTCCTCATAGAATACTGTTGCTATATCTGTTTGGCTGTTTCTGCTATTCATATTGGGGTTATCGACAAAATCTAAAAAAGAAATTTCAATGTAATCGGTCTCGATTTTGCAACTCGCCTTTAGTTACTTTCTCCCCGAAGTGATGTGACATCACGCTGTCCTTTCTAGAATTATTTTCACGGTTCCTGTTCTGACGAGCTTCATTCCCTGGAACCACGCCCTCATGAATTTACTTGTGCAATTAGATTGGCAAATATGTCCCACCCTTTTACCGTCAAAATCGACAAATGTAAACATCATTGTTCTCTGTCAGATTTTTATCCTCTTAGTTTTCACCTGTTTGTTTCCCTGATATCTAATATCTCAAAAAGATTTTAATGCAAAGTCAATTGTCGTCATCTATCAACTTGATTCCGGTCTCTCTCTTACGCCTTCTTCGATATCCCCTGTTCCATTTTCTTCTTGCTTTTCCATTACATTTTACTATAGTCCTCTGCGCACCACTGGCAGTACTGCTTTGTTTGGGATGAACTGATTATTAAAAAAAACAAAAATGCAACATTATGTTAAATGTAATCTTCAATGTATTCCGTTCATGATAAATGGTGTCTGCATATTAATTATAATGATAGCTTATACAACGCATCAATCATATATTCCATTGTAAATAAATCTGAATATACTGAATTAAACCACCGCTTAAATATTTCTTAATATATATATATATATATATATATATATGTTCGCCGACTGACGCCAATTCGATCCAGTCGGGTTTCATTTTGGGTTAAAAACTATCGGAGTCTAACCGTACTGATGAGCTGTGATACAGCAAAGCAGATCTGTCTGCGGATGACTATATATATATATATATACTGTTGACAGCAATATATCTTCAACTGAAAACATCGGTACTTTCATTACACTGGGCAAAATCTGAGGGCGGTGAATTTGAAAACTGCATTGTTTTTTTGATTAGCCACCTTTTTGTACAGAAATGCTACACTTTCGAAAATAATTTAATATGTTTTCAGTAAATATGGTATTGGCCGATAGTAATATTACTCAAAGTAAAAATGTAGAAACTTCTCAATTCGTAATGAACCCAACAAATTTTGGTTTACTTACTAAAAAATGCTATATAAACAACACGATTCAATATACCGTGACCAGCAAGTATTTTCATCAAATTTCAGCAGAAATAGAACTTGAGTGGTATTTTTTTCTTGATTGTTTTTTCTGACAGGTTCAATGTTATTCAAGTCCCTTTGATTAACCCAGCAGTAGTCAGCCATTATTCGTTTGCCCCACTATCACGTGTAGCGCTCTTCCTTTGCTTTGATATCCTGATGGAATAATTCTCCTTGCTCGTCTCTCATATCGCCGCAATTATCTGGAAATTATTCTAGAGAGCTATGTAAAAATGAAAGTTAATACTGATATGAGCGTATTGCTGATAAAGTGTATTACTGATAAATTTTATTCATTAATTTGTATTTTGATGATAAATTAGAAAGATTAAGTAGTTCTATTTTAACATTTTTGACAAAACACTTTTTTAAATTAACATAGTTTACTTCATTTGGCTGACATAAATTACTTGAGCTGCCTAAAAATTGATACGTTTCTACGACCTTTATTAATTAAATGATGCAAAAAGCGTAGATGGTAAATTGATATTTTTTTCCAAAAATGACAAATTTCAGTAGAGCAAAAACGGTTTCTTGATATCAAAAATCGTGTTGATCAGTGTTATTAGATTTATATGTTGATCACATTAATCTTTGTGCTTTAGTTGAATAATTTAGATAATTTGACATGAACGGCTTTTGTGCATATTTAAAGCTAAAATAGGATTGTAATTTATTTGGTTTCGTTGTTTAAAATAATCGCAAGAACAGAAACATTCGTAAATGGCTGCCGGTAAAATATTTACACGAAAAGCGCTCGAATATCAAAAGTCGCATAATGTCGCCGATTTTTTTTATTTCGCTGATTTGCTAAAACCTATAAAATTATCAGAAGAAAAATCAGATTTGCAACATTTTGTCAATTTTACTGAAATTATTTTCATTTTTCTACCTTTTAAGTTTAACTACAATCTATTGATAATTCCATATAAATAATTATATTTGAGATCCTTTGTGGGAAAGGCCCGTAGTTCGGTGACCCATGACTATTGTACAGGCGTGGTTATATCATTAATGTGTTTACACTGACATTAAGGAAATAAGATTTTTTTTTAAATTTCATTTTTATCATATTAACCATATTTCTCCTTCGCTTGAATTTTGTGATATTGAATAGGGTTTTATGTTCTGGAATTCTCTTTGAAAATTCGTCTAATATTTTCCTAATTTATTTTGTTTTTTTTATCCCTCAATCTTCGCTTTTGAATATTTCTGTTTTATATCAAATTCTATTTCTGTGGTTTTTGTTTAATATCGCTCTCAAAAACTGAATTTCTCTGTGGAAAAGGTCATTATAGCTCGTAAAATACTAAAGCAGGATTTTATTGCTTAAGGAAAATATGATTCCAAAGATCACTTTTGATATTGCTTCAACACAGAATCTTTAAAGAAAGTCACGACTCAACGGAGTTGCGCCATGTAATTTCATAATGTATTTGCATATGAAGAATATTTTAGTATATTTAATGTTGGTATCTATCAGACTTAGGCCAATTTTACACAAAGTAACAACAATAGCTTAAAAGGCGCAAATATTTGTAATATAAAAGTTAAAATAAGGAGCAAAATTTTACGCTTTGGGACTGTCTAGATTAAAAGTTTAAAGAAAATGGTAGTAATTTTTATGCTGTTCTTTTTGTAGCAATTAAAGGTATATTTATTTATTCTTGCTTGAAATCACAATTACAATGGGAATTATTTGAGGGCGCTTTTAAAATAGAAATTACGCACTAATTTGCCAAACATGTGTTCTATCAATACTTTTTTAGGAGAGTAAGCCGGATCTTGTATGCTGGTCAGGAGGTGAAATAGTTTTCACGTGAGATGTTTAGAAAATATTTTAAAAATTAAATGGCAAGATAGGGTCCCGGATACAGATTTGACGAAAAAGCTAGCACTCAGTATCCCATACTTTGCTCTCACATCTTAGGTGACTTGAGCACGTTTCGTGCATGGATATCTCCAGAATCCCCTCAAAAATACCGTATGCGAAACTGTCTGAGGGCATGCGTAACGTTGAACAATTCAAACTTCGCTTCAACGAACCAGTGTAAAACGTCCCTGTTTCTATCAATGTTGCGAACTGGGATGCGCTTTCCCTGGATTGAGTGGGCTGAAGAGTTGCTCTTAATAAAAGAGAAAAGAGCATATAAAGTGAATAGAGTCCAGTGTGCTGTAGAGGCTAGACAAATGATTCACGGTGGATGATTTCATATCATTCTACTACTGGGACGTTGTCAAAAACCATGCCGGTCGGGCATTTGTTCTTTTAATCATGAGCGGCGCTGTGTTTTACGATAACATATTTTTTTTGGCTTCCGACCGTCGACATCGAAAAAAGGGCTATGTAATATGCGTTATATTTTACCCATATAAGAGGGGTTTAGATCAGACTCCTATCTGTAAACTGTATGAATTCAAAAACTGCTCTTTATGAAATGAACATAAGCAAGATGTCTTTCTATATCTAAAAGGTTTGAGTTAAGTGTATGGGCATTTAACCCGTTTTAATCGGGAAATATTATTATCGTAGATTTTTCTAATCTTTGAGGAGTATGTTATTAATATTAAACAAAAGATATGCAAGGAAATCTCACTTTGATCGTAAAGCTTAATCACAAAGTCGGAAAAGCTCTTCTTAGCTTAATCTGCTCGTCTTTGAAGAGAAGCTTTGCAATTAAATTTTCCAGCGAAGAATCTCTAAAATTTTATCCAGCGAAAACGGCAACGAAAGCGAAGAAAAGTGTGCTCTTTGTTTGGTGTTATTTGAAAATTGTTATCAAACATAAAATGTCAAAACAAAAACGCAACAAACAATGTGGGGAAATATTGTCGCTTATTAAAAGTAGAAAAAGAGACCATCGTTAGATAATTGTAAACTTGATCTTACACAATAATGCAATTCGAAAGGTTGTTCGAGTTATTCAAGAAAAAAGCACTATATACAGAAGTACCACTTCATCCTTCTCACGCTCTCAAATTTGCTCCATCTGATTGTCTTTACATATCATTTCAACTATTATTGACTAAAAACGATTTAAACATTCTGATCATTCCTCCAATCCGTAGTGGACTGGGGTAAGAAATGGATCGGAAAATTTAATGCTTCCAAAACGAAGCTGCTATCAATTAACCATCATAGATATATCGCACCTACCTCCCATTAGCATGGAACAGGCTTGCCTCCCAGAGAATAGTAAAACACTACGCCTTCTTGGCCTCACACTCTCAGCGGACCTCAAGGTGAAAGACAAAATCGATTGCTAAATCCATTGCTATGAAAGTAGGTTCTCTGTGCAGGGCCCGAAAGTTTTTTCCCGTCTAAATCTATCCTGCACATATATAAATCTCCCATCCGATCTTGTATTGAATACTGCTGCCACATCTGGTCGGGTGTCCCTGCTATTCTCCTCGGGCTTCTTGACAAAATACAACGGAGAATCTGTAATGTCATCGATACCGACTTGGCAGTCCGCCTGCAGTCACTGTCTCACCGGCCTGACGTGGTTTCCTTGTGCCTTTTCGATAAATACTTTCACGGCTTCTGCTCCGATGAACTTAGATCACTCGTACCACCTAAATACGAATTTGCACGAGATACTAGATTAGTAACAAGGCCCCACCCTTTTACAGTGAAACCGATAAAATGTAACCGCAATTTCTACTCCAACAGCTTCTTTTCTCGCACTTCCGTCCTGTGGAATTCTCTTCCACATACTTACTTTCCCGACAGCTACAATCTTCAGGAGTATAAATGTTAGGTCAATAGACACCCCCTAACACACTAACACGCATTCATTCTCTCAAACACTCTTTCCATCTACATCCTTACCCGTCTATCACTCTCCTTCTGACATTTCTTATATCTAACCATTCTTTCTCACCACCTTCCTCTATGTAACAGTTACGCAATAGTGGTAGTGAAATGCCTTGCTTGGGGTGAAAAGATTTTAAAAAAAAATTAAAACCGATGTTGTGTGTTTCTTTACATCGAAGCCAGAAGAATTATTCACTTAAAGGAATAACAATTTACTGCTAGACGGGATTGTTATCGATAATTATGGGAAATGTAATGTGGACAAAATACTATCAATTCTATAACTTCTATAAATAATATTATAATACGGCTCAACAAGCCTCGAGTTAGATATGGTCAAGATTCAAAATAAACAAATTTAATTAAAACTATGCTTCCAACACAATGCTAATTTTGACGAGAAACATGTTTACATTATTTACATTATTCGAACTAGTGTTCTCATCTTTTTGCTATTTGTACGACGTTTCGGCCGTTTTAAACTCCGGCCTTCTTCGGGTGCTAGGAATTTCAATCCAATCTTTATTATGATCACTGTGGTATATCATTCTCATTCTCTTTGTGCGAAACCTATTTGTTAGTCATGAGTGATCTCCATCTAACCCGACTCTAAGTTACTTGCTCATCACTGCTGATATTGACTTAAAATCTTTGCGTCAAGTCACTGGACTAACGTCTATTTCTACTGGACCATATGAACAACTGAATTTCTGGGACTTATAAACCTAATGTTCTGTAATTATTTTTTACGACAATTCACATTAAACTTTTTTTATGTTAATGGTTTTCTCTAGTATTTTTCTTTTTTTTGGCATTGATGGTTTTGTTAGTATAGTTTATTTACCAGAGCTATTTCTAGCAACTGAAGGAGGACGGAGCGTATAACAGCCGAAACATCGTACAAATAGCAAGAAACATGAGGACAACAATTCGAATAATGTAAAGAGTCTAAATACTACCTCGTCTCAGAAATATAGACAAATAGCGAAATATATTTGTTTACTTCTCATTCTACATTATTGGTAACGGTTGCTATGAGCACGTTGTGTTTTGGTTAACGATCAAAAGCAATCGCTTTTAACACAACGTTAAAAATCTGATATGCACTTGCATAAAAACAGCAGAGACTGATACGTCTGAAAAAAAAAAGAAAACATACACAATACACTGTCTGGTGTCATAACCTGCTGGTGGCGCCAGGGGTGGCAGTACCGCCTTTATCACTGAATTTAAGTTAACTCGCCTTGTTGTCGGCTGAGTAGAGCAGGGTAACACACGTGCTTTTACGCATAATGTTTGTAGAAAAAATCAAGTAAAACCAATGAAATAACAGCCTTTTTATGTTCATATAAAAAAAGGATTCTATTTCCGAAACAATATTTGGAAATGCGGATTTATAAAATCAGATCAGTTAAGAAAACTAAGTAAAATCATATCTCTTTTATTTACAGTTTTAGTTCTTTCTCGTTTAAATATTTCTGTCTACGACTTGAAAAGCGAGAAATAGCTAAAAATGCAACGTTTATTTGTCTGAAAACAACTTTGCAGTGCAGGACTGTTCTCATATAATCTAGCAATTTCTTAGTTGAGAATTAATCGCCATAAAATTGTTTATGTCTATATTTTGCATTTGACAAGTGCATTCAAATCAGGTGGAAACTTTGGCTTAGGGTCTTATTCAAATGGCATCTGTTGTTCCAACTCAGCAGAGCTGCTGATAGGTCTACAGCAGAAATGATTTTACCAAATCCAATATGATTTGGGAGAGTGCAAATAGCGTTAAGTATACCAATTACGTCCATAGACAAATGCAAACAAGAATATCCATTATGATTGCAGCTTTCAGTCTTTAAAAATATTTCGAGCTTCTATCATAAACATTTCCCATTAAAACTATATTATTGCCTGATTTCAGACAACATTACAGCAAAGACAGACAAAGTGAATCGAAAAATCTCCCTATCGTCTTTTTCACACACTCGCGCTCTGTTTCATATATATATATATATATATATATATATATATATATATATATATATATACCTGTGCACTAAGGCGGCTAGCTAATCCCCACTGCAGAGGCTTTCATGGGCACACTTGTATTTGTTTAACACCCAAAAAGCCCACCTACAAATGCTCTGAGCGGAAGTTGCAATTTCAGGGAGAGGTTGCTTTATACCTTTTATATTGTGAACAACAGTTTGAACACGGCCATAACGTTAAAGCCCTCTGTTACGACGACTTGTGATTTTGAGCCAGCACAACAATTGACATCACCTCAAACGAAAATATCAACACAATTTAATTCTGAAGGCTGGTCACAAATGTGGTATAGTTTTCAGAAACTTTCCGAAAGTGCCGCACGTCAGGATCGCTTTTTCGAAATCGATAACATTAAGAAGTCACATTCCTGACAAATCAATCATGGGAAGATGCGAATCCAGACAGAAAGCGAATGTTGCAACGACTAGGCTGGCCACGTGATCATTGATTCACACACAAGCATTTCGATATTTAGGTTGGGGAAATCATATCATGAGGAGGTTTCATTTAAATACACATGGAGACCTACCAAACTCTATCAATAACATTCTCTTCGATAATACAAATATAATAACGTCATTACTTGTAAAAAAAATTGGTAAATATAAAGACATCATTATTAATTAAAAATATATATATAAGCCAACCTTCAATAAAGTATATTTTTCCGGAGTTTTGTTTGTTAGAATTTCATTGGACTATATATATATATATATATATATATATATATATATATATATATATATATATAAAGCCATCATTAGACAAGCTTGTTTCACTGTGTTACAACTCTTCAGTTCGGCTATCTTAACCATTTTGCTTCAAGCCGTGACTGAAACACAACTGATAAAATCAGCAATTTAGACGCCAAACATTAACATATATAAAAGCTAGCTAGCTAGCTAGCTCGCGAGATAGATAGATAGATAGATAGATAGATAGATAGATAGATAGATAGATTAAATGAGATGTTTAGTGTAATAAAGACGAAAATACATAAAGTAGAGTAGATATTGCAACATTATCTGTAAGAAATTTTCTAAGCATTCCTCTTATTTGCAAGTTAAGCACTCAGCAGTAGGTTTCTCAGAATAAATGTTCATGTTCCTTGAGGTTGCTAAGCGGGAATATTGAATATTCAGTAGTTAGATAACCAATTTTTAGCATATAATCAGTCTAGGATTTAATATGAACTGGTAATGATGAAGACTAATTCTTTTTCTTAAACTTCAGAATAGACGGATTGTGAAAAGTAAAAAAGTGAGATATAAATCTTACAAAATTTAAAAGATTGTGAAGAAAGGAATATACATGCAAAAGAGATACAACTAATTACACACACACACACACACACACACACACATATATATATATATATATATATATATATATATATAATATTTAACAAAATCGTATCGGCATTTCAGTGATTAAAATTTGCTTTATCGGCGATTTTAAATATTATGGAAAACGCATTTATTTGTTTGAGTGTGGGTGGAGTAGAGACGACGAAAAAAAAAACGTAGCGAAACGAAAAGCAAGAAGGAAAGGTAGAAACGAAATAAAGAAAAAAACAATGAAAAAAGGGGAAAAAGAAAGAACGAGGAAGGAAATAGTGTGCCAGATTAGTAGACAGAATAAAGGAACGCTGGTAACGAGGTTGTAGGGAAACAAGAACGACACTTTAAAATAGATAAAAAACGTCTATCAAAAAGTAAGTGACAGGCTTCGCCTGGCATTTGTCGATTTTTTCCAATTTTTTCTCGATACAAAACAAAACAGGGCCTGAATATTGTTAACATTAAAATAATTTAGGTTAAAATTTACCTCAAGAATAAAAAAGGAAAAACAGAAATTAATCTATAATATAAGTAATTAATATACAGAAAAGGAGGAAAAATATTATAAGAAAAATTATAATTTAGGTTAATGTAACATAAATTAGAAATACATTTAAGATGGTACAACACTTAGGTAGTACTTTTGATCCAAATGAATTTCTAATTTGACACACACACACACACACATATATATATATATATATATATATATATATATATATATATATATATATAATTAATCTCAAACTATATTGTTTATACGAGTAGCACAGTGGGGCCACCTAAAATAGTTGGTTCATGTAGCAGACATTAATAAAACACAGACACTTCATCAACGTGTCATGAGGACCTGCGAAATCTGCTAGTAAAGATCTGACGAGTTCTTGCGTCCATATATATCAAATGGAGGAAATTTTGAACATTTGTCAGGAGCTGCTGTGTTGGAGTAAAACTTTGACATTAAGGATATATATTTTACATAGCTTTGATGTCATGGACCTACCTAAATGCAGATGTGTACGAAAATTAGGTATTACATTGAGTACATGATCTGGAAAGTAGGCTACTAAATCATTGTTATAAAAATACTTGGATATATTAGGGCAGCGACGTTATTAAGTCGCGCAAGTTTTGAGAAAATCTGGTTTTCCTTATAAAAGGTACAATCCATCATAACATTTTGCAGTGATCGGAAAAGATCACCAGTAGTACAAGGTCAGGTCTTTTTAAAGATTCTAGTAATCGAGATAAATCAAGTTCGAAATGAGTTACTGAGTTATTCTTACTGAATGAAGTCTTGCATTGTCAAATAAGAGAACGAACTTTTCTTAATGACAAAACCAAGATGCTTTTTAACCAAATATTTACGGCTATGTTGTAACTGCTAAACATATTAATAAACATTTAGTCGTTCACTGCGCCTTAAAAAATGTAAATAACTAATACCCCGATGATCACTATATCAATTCAATAACTTTCTGCCAAGGAGCTTCCATGGGGTCGTTTGTAAAGCAAAATGTTTGTTACTCCATTTCCTCTTGAATTAAACATTTTTCTACGTTAGTGTACCACAGGTCAATTCTTAACTCACACGTATGATTAGAAGTTAGGATGATATATTCGTCATAACAATTTTGGGTAACCAAAATTGAAATTTCTTATAACTTAACGTAATCGTTATGTAAGAGGATATTGTTCATGTATTCCCATGTGCACTTAGCACTCCGGTTGACTGTAAGGTTTTAAAACACCACTTTCAAAGGTTTTTCCTTCTTTATTGGGAAATCAAATTTTCAGGATTAGGTAATATTCAATAGTCAATATTTTATTGACGAATTTTGTAAAGATAGTTTTTGACAAGAGTCAAATCTATTGCTGGCATTATTATTTTTTCAATAATATTGTTGGTATTTTTATAAATATATTGTTGGTGTTTTTACTATAAAATCTATTTTTATAATTTCATATTTTAACCCTATTTTAGGGGGTTAAATATTTGTTCATTGTTTGGACCCGAACATATACTAGCAACCCGAGTAGGGATGAAAATTGAAACAACAGCAGTTAATGGGTGGTTTTATAATCCTCAAGATAACCTGATCAGGGGCCTTGCTGTCGGATGTACTTTATGAAATTAAATGTATTCTTGTCTCTTGAAATTTTTTAATCCATATTTTATACATTTTAAAAGCATATTTAAAAGAATACCTTAACAACTCTATGATATATGCATAATAATTGAAATGAAGTACCTGAAACCACACGGTACTTATGATATTCCAGTTTCTCTCATTAAAATGAATGCAATGAAAGGCAAAATTGTAACGCTAGCACAATTGCTACTGAGACGTGAGTTCGATCCTCACCGTACTTTTATACTTTCGGCCTTGTTCTATATCCAGGGTTTGCTTAGAAAATCACTCTGGTATCTTGAATTTGTGTAATGGCTAGCAAACTTGTAACGATAGCACAGTTATAACTGAATAGTAAGTTCGATTGCCACTGGATGCTCTATACATTTGGCCTTGTACCACATCTAAGCTAAGCTTAAGAAATCGTCCTTAGTAATGGCGAATTAATTTTTCTGTTGATAAAATCTCAGTAATTTACATTAGAATAATAATTTTATACAAATATGGCATCAAAACGAAGACCAACTGAAAGCGCGAAAATCAGAACGTTTGCTTTTATCTTTCTAATTGCAAGTTATAAGATTTCCTTATTTTCATTATCTAATTATAATGAGATCATTGTATTAATTACTTTTTTATAAGATCTTTTTTCGTATTAACGAAACCTAAGCGGATATGAATTTTAGCAGTATATATTGTTTTGTCATAAGTAATTTCCGTTTTGATGAACCATTGTATCCCATTAATTATTGGGTATCTGCTCTAATCCAAGCAAAGAGAACGTCATCCTCTCCATCTCTCTTTATTCTATTTCTTCCCACCCCCGGTAATTGTGCAGAAATGGCTCTCAACCAATGAGGGTATTATGAGCCCATTCGCTTAAATTTGGTTTTAGTGGAAAATTCTGCGTAACGAAGACCACACACTTGGCCCGAAGCGTCTTTCTCGAGGCTCAAAGGGGATTGAGACGTTATTTGGCAAACCTGGTTGCATTGTATTGGCATTAGTCTGTCACTGTCCGCATTGCATACTGGGGTGTTGCACGTGTAGATCTTTATTTATTCCGCTCTTGAAATCTGTGGGGATGGTCTGGTCTTTTCTCTTAGAACCTACCTTCGTTTTAAGTAGCAGCTCATTAAATATATTTTTAAAAGGGATGAAAATTTTTATCCATACAAAATGTTCAAGACCAGTGACAAAGATAAATTTTCCTAAGTGACACCAAAAACGAACACCCATGAGAAAAAGACAATGCTGTGCAATGGGTGAGATTGTCGGAGAATTATCGAAAACGCTAGCAAATACTAATTGCATGTTTATGCGCCCGAGCACTGTAGCCTGTCCATTTAATTTTGGTTAAAATTAACCTATTCGGGGCACATAGAAAAATTTTGTTTCAAGGCCGCATACAACAAGAATGACATTTGAATCTCGGTTAATCTGTTCTACCTTACACGCCATATTTACTTGTCTCTGAAACAAACAATTATTACCTCTCAAAACCGCTGCAAAACGCTTTGATGGAGAAAGATTTCTCAAACAAAAACATATTCAAGCAGTTGTTGTAAACCTGCAGAATTTTACTGAAGTTATCAAAGTGCAGATTTAAAAGTGGCCACAAGTTATTGCAAATATTTGTGAATATATAAATCTAATTGTACATTATATACCAAAGAATAAAGTTGTTATCAAAAACGAATATTATTTAGGATTCAACCAAATAAACTTGACATATATGGCATTTTAGTATAGCGTGAATAACGTCAGGGTCACTAGATTGTAATGTCGGTACTACGATGGCAGTACATCTTATTTCATTTATTGAACCTTTCTAGTGTCTATCATAAATACTGCTGAGATTACATTTTCACAGCCTAAATACCAATTATAAAACGCTGTCCTTTCACCTGAAATATCATGAAAGGTGAATTTCTCTGAATTTCTGATAGGAAAGAAAATTGATTTATTTTCTTTATCATCAAATATTCCGCCAATGCTTCATCAATTTTATGGAAAGTAATTTCATTTTTATTCGTGAATTTCCATGCAGATCTAGCATATTTAACCTTTCAAAGCAAGCCCGTGAAAGACTTTCTCAAATCACTGAATCGATAGAATTCCGTGTCTGCACTGCGTACAAGTTTATTATTAGTCCTTTTAGGATGATGCATTTATAAAATATATAAATTTTACTTAGAGTTTTACTGCAATATGAACTTGTTCTTGTTAAATATTGTTCTTGTTAAATATTGTTAATAAATAAGTAAACTCGCTAGATTGTTTTATATAATCATTTCTCACAAATCTATGCAGGACTGCCACTGATGCGTAGTGGGGTACAGGGAAAGTGAATAAAACAAGGTGCAGAAGATGTCGATGAAAGAGATGGATGAGAATTAAAGAGATGGGAAAAAGCAATAAATATTTAGTGATTGTAACTATTAGGGAAGCAAGAAAACTGAATGAAGCTCCAAAATAGGAAGTGCGAGAAAAGAAACTGTTATAGTAAAAGAGTCGGTTGCATTTAACTATTTCGACACTAAACGGGTAGACTTTGATACCAGTCTAGCAGCATGCATAAACAGATGTGGTCGGGGAGGGGAAGCTTGTCAGAGCTGTTGCCATAAAAAGTATTTGTAGAAACAACAAAGCTAATCCACACCAGGTCGATGAGAATGTGACTGATTTGGGCTGCCAGTCAGGATTTATTATATTGCAGATCTTTTCAATTTTGTCAAGAACCTCAAGATGAAAAGCTGAACACCCTAACAAATATGGCAACAGTATTTAATGCAAATAATATTAATGAAAATCAAAGCTTTTTCCTTTTTTTCAATGATTCTACACTATTTTGTTTTGCTAAATTGTGCCTTATATCCTAAAACAACCGTTCTGGTTTGAATTTGATAAATCAAGCTATAAATGTGGTGCAATTTTAGAATCACTTGCTGGAAAATTGGAAAAAATTGAGCGCCTAACAGTAAAAGGGGCAACATGTGGAATAAACATTCCGTAATAGATTTTCGTTTCTTCTTTGCCATGTGTGTATGGGTTAGTAAGCACACCAATTATCTTTCTTTACCCCCAAAAAACTTCCATTTCCAATGTATCCATCAAACGGTTTGCGTGGTGAACTGGTGCAAGGGAAAAGTCTTGGTGTAATTTGAGATCATGTAAGAGATAAGATCATTCTCGCAAAATATCAAATTACACCAAACCCTATATAAACAAAAAACATCCGGCACATGATAACAGATGACTGACGACATTATAGCACTATCCTCCTGAAACTTCGAAATTGGCATGAACTTGCTCACTTAAAGTGACACATTCTTTGCATTTAAAACTATATCTATATGTGTGTTTGTGTTTGTGTACTTTATTTACTTGAGTATTAGCTATTTCTCGCGAGTTAGCCTCTTCCGTGACACTTTAGAAGTGACGATTTGTTTTATTATAATTCTTTTCGCTTAGATTTGCTTTTACAACTTCTATATGACTAAGTTAATCATTCCTGCTGCTTTATTTAAAAAAAGAAGTAGTAATGAAAAAACAAAACCACTCCGTTAATTCAGTGTAAAGCGTGCACTGATACTTCCAATACTGAAACTGTAAAATTTCTCGATTACAAACGTTAAAAATTTATGACTGGAAAAAAGATTTTTATTTTAGAAAAAAATATATATTTCTGGGTGGGCGAAATTCGCATTAAAGAGAATAAATGTCTTTTTTTTTTCAGAAGCGAAATATATTTTTGCTAAACATCTGCCAATCAGAATGGATCAATAAGGGTTGGGGAAGAGGTAAGGAATCCTACTTCATAACATTGTATCACAATATCAGTATTTAGTTTTATGATTCATATTAACAATTAACCATAATTCATTTTCCTTTGTTACAGTCAGCAGTTGTGCGAGGTTCTGACTCAATACTGGCTGACATGAAAACGCGTTGATAGCAATGTCAAGGAATTCTTCTATGCGGGAAAAATGTCGCTAGCTGATATTCATAAAAAATTGTGAATGGTTATGGCGATCAAACAGTATACGCGAGCACAGATAGGCAGTATTTAAAAAATAGTGGTTTGTTGCTGAAAATATGCTTGATCCAACGATGTTTTGGTCTCTTTGTATCTTTTGTAGTTAAAATGCAAGTAGCTAGTATGAATAACTATCAGAGAAATTCCTCGTATTATTATAGATATATCTTATATAGTATATAACATGCCATCATAACTGGTACGCAGATGCAATTTTGTCTGTCACAGGCGAATTTTTTTAGTATGATTTTGAACATTTATAAATCTATCATTTGTCCGTGTATGAATATTGTTGCCATATTTGGTCGAGTTCTTCTGCTATTTCCCTTGGATTTTTCGACAAGAATTCTAAGGAGGATCAGCAATATAATCAATCTTGACTTGGAAGCCAACATTCAGTAACTTTCTCACCAAACTGACGTCTGTCTTCTTTACATATTTTTTCATGGTAGCTAACCTGATATGTGTTTTTCCCTGATTCACTCGACCACATGTACTTTCTCGGGCTGCTAGTTTGGCATCATTGTACTCTAAAATTTTCTTTTCACGCACTTCCAATTTGTGGATATCACTTATATTTATTTGCTTTCCTGATAGCTACAATCTGCAGAAATTTAAATTCACGTCAATTGTCATATTTTATCTTTGTGATTCCAATGCATCACTTATCCTTTTTTCGACATCTCGTACCATTTTTAGTCTTTCAATGTACCCAAACTCTGTGCACCAATATCATTTCTGTCTTGCTTAGGTTGAAATGATTATAAAAAAGTGTTATTAGAGACTTACCTTTTTCCGTCAACAAATATAAATTTTTACTTTAGCTAAACAGTAGTTTGCTAAAATTGTCTCTGATATAAAAGTTCTCAAAGTGTATCAGAAAATTGTTTTATTCATCGTTACTTGCTGTATGATTACAAAAACTTTGCGGTGGATATATGTCAAGATCGCGAGACATTTAAACCATGTGCTGTCGCCTCAGTGAGTGTAGTCTTGGATAAGAAAGCGTGACAAAGGCCAATCTTCTCTAGGTTTGCTCAAATTTAATGTTTTGCTGCCCTTAGGTTTGCCTTAGAACCTAGTTTGTTTTTCTATTTACACATAGATGGGGGTTAAGATGGATTTATACATTTTCCAAGGGTATTAGCAAGTAAGTAAATATAATGAACTCTACTGAAATTAGAACTCGGCTCTACTGCTTCGTAAATACGTGCCTAAATTCATTACTCTACCGTGTTACGAGGAAACGCGCAATAAGTTTTAACCAATGGTGAATGCTGTATCTTCAAAAATAGGTCCAGTATAAATATTCGAAAATGGTTGCGAATCTAGATTAACCATAATTATATAAAAATTTTTTTTGTCTTTTTTAGCTGAAAGCGTGTTAAAGTTCTCTTATCTCTTGTAGTTTCCATAGAAATAAATAGAAATTGTTACGTTCGAATCTTCTTATATTATTATTTATCAATAATGTATCTTACTGTAGAATATCGCTCGCATACTTATCCAAAAAAAACGTTTTTATGCTCCTTATATCCGTTATAGTTACTTTCCTAATAAATAGGTGACATTGCATTTTGAGTGTCTTTATGCCTGCTTCTTGAGATTTATCTGCATCTCTCTAACTTTACTCTTCATATATTAGAATCTTAAATAAAATCCCATTGTCAAAAAGATATGTCGGTAGCCAATTCAACTACCCAAATTTATTCTGATCGAATATTCGATGAAATTTAACTTAACTGATAGTGAAACATACTGGATTATTCTGAAAAAATTCTTAGGGTTTTTTTTTCAGTTTTAATTTTTTTCTGGGTGGGCTTTCAACTTATTTTTATCTCTTTCTTATCTTATCTTTTTTATCTTCGATCTATCTTCCTATTTTCCTTCTTTTTTATATTATTCCTTCCTATTTTCCTTCTTTTTTATATTATTCCTTTCTATTTTCCTTCTTTTTTATATTATTCCTTCCTATTTTCCTTCTTTTTTATATTATTCCTTCCTATTTTCCTTCTTTTTTATATTATTCCTTCCTATTTTCCTTCTTTTTTATATTATTCCTTCCTATTTTCCTTTTTTATATTATTCCTTCCTATTTTCCTTCTTTTTTATATTATTCCTTCCTATTTTCCTTCTTTTTTATATTATTCCTTCCTATTTTCCTTCTTTTTTATATTATTCCTTCCTATTTTCCCACTTTTTTATATTATTCCTTCCTATTTTCCTTCTTTTTTATTTCTAATTGCATGCTCAGAAGGATCTCTTCGTAGCCGATTGAACTGCTTTAGTTTTAATTCATTGTTGAATCTGTTATGGATATCACGACCTGTAATAAGTTAAAACTTAGTTCTTCTTTAATAAGAGTAGATAGTCGTCTGGTTCATACACCTTCCCTTTCTCTTAGAAACGAAACTCATTCATTATTTCTTGTTAGAAGGGTGTTCGTGTTTCCCTTTTCTTTCCTTTCATCAGGCTTTAATAATGTTGCTGTCAGGAGATTTTTTGTGATTTGTGTAGATGGTGGCAACGTTTCTTCGTACTGTGAGTACTGGGTTAGAAGCTCTCTAGTTGATGCTTCTCATTTGGCAGTTAGAAGCCTGAACTCTTGCGTAGAGTCTATAGAGGGTAATAGACGAATAATATCGAGGTTCTTTCAGTGCAATGTTGCGCATGAATGTGTGTCCGGTGGGCAAACTTAGTCACACTATTCAGCAGTTTGCGCCAGTTCCCTTCGCGCACAGGTTACATTTGAAGACAGAATGCTACTATTATCGTAGTCTTCTATTTACCAAAATAACTCACTTTAACTATAAGCAATCAAAAATATAAAATTAAACTAGCCCAACAAAAAGACTTCAAGCCCTCAACATTACTTAAATTTCCGTGGTATTCGGACAACTTTTGCAGTGTGGAAGCGTTCGTCTTCGAAAATCCCCAGGCATTTTAGCTCTCTGTGAAACTAACCTTATCTCTATTACCAACCCTTCTGATTTCTCAATTATTTGCTGCCTTACTCTCTTTAAGTTGCAATGTCCTCATGCACGGCCTGGTAGTTTGTTAGCGAACGTTTTCTGCTGGCTAGGGATATTTCACTTGGATTTCCAGATCATTCTTCCATCTGCCTCCGTCTTGCTTCACTAAACTCAGTTGGCTATCTCTTCTTTCTCTACCGCTCTCATTCCTCTTATGAATTTTGCGTGCTAGATAATATTTCCGACAATATAGACAAGGCCATTTCCCTAAATTTTAATTCATCCATTTGCAAATATATTTGTGCTTGGTGAATTCAATAATACACATGATGCCGAGTGTATTAAACACACTCTCATTAAAATTGCTGGCATCCAAACCCTGGACTTTATGAACCACTTAGTTTCTAAAGCAAATGGTGGAATTCCCAACGCGTTCTCCCGGTAACCGTGAAAGACACGCTTTTCTAGATCTTTTTTAATTTCTATCCCCGATTCATGCCGTGCTATGCAGGTCTTTACTATTGACAAGTCTGATCACACGGTGGTGTATGTAAATGTCTCTTTCCGCTTCACCACCGGCTAAGAACCTCCTACCTACAGAATATCTTTTTTCATCGACGTGCAGACTAGAACTAGTTCCGTGATTTCCTTCGGGACGACCATTGGAACTAAGTTTTAATTTTTTATGATAAAAATGCCTATTAAGTGAAATGAAATGAAATTCTCAGTTAAATCTCGTACCTATTCTTTTTTCTCATGCTTTTTTGCCGCTGTTGACCACTGGAATCATTTCTTTTGAATGTACCGAATTTGAACGTCTGATTACAATATATGCTTGTAATAAATCCAAGTGTATCGTAAGTTAAATAAATTTCCTTTGAAAGAAAAAACTTTCGACTGAGAGATGTGTGCATAGCTCCGTTGCTGATCAGGTGTATCATATCTAAATTAGACTCCTATAAGGCAAGCTGTGGTGATAGAATCCCAGCCATCGTTCTGGCTGGCTCCATTCATTCTCTAAACTCTACAACTACTGTTTTTCTACTTGGCAGTTGTTGGATCTCATTTATAGTTCCAGTTTTTAAGAATTCTGGTGAACACTCTGACCCTTCTGACTATCGCCCTATTAGATTTTTACCTCTTTTCGGTAACGTGTTCGAAGCTCTAATTAATGCGGAAGTCGTTAAGTCTCATATCTCCGTCAAAAATATGACCTCAGTTTCGAAAAGTCTAACGGTGATATGCTAACGGCTATCATTGAATATGTATTCCCGGCTCTTGATAAACTGTGGCTCTAGATATCTCAAAGGCGTTTCACAGGGTTGTTTGGACACCTTCTACAAAGCTCTACAGTATTACTGGACGATTGTTTGATTTAATCCAATCGTTCTTATCAAATAATGAAATGAAGTTCGTTTTGAACGCACACGCTTGTAGATGATTGCATACGAACATGGGTGTCCTTCAAGGATATACCATAGGATTTATGTCGTCTTTGATCTTCATCAACGATCTTCATGATGGCATCAGTTACGAAATCGGCATTTATGCAGATGGCACCACCATTTACTCTCGTCTCAAGTGAAAATCCATTAAGGCTGACAATGCAAACTTGGATGTTGCTCTAGAAAAGAACCTCAAATCAGTGTGTAACTCAGGTAGGAAATGGCTTGTAAATTTTAATTCTTTGAAATCAAAACTACTCTCGTTTAGCTACAATAAACAAAATTTAATTGGCCGCCATTAGCATGGCTGATGCTAGTCTCCAGAAGAGCAACACACCGCGCCTCGTTAGTATCACTTTTTCAAGTGAACTGGAGTAGAACGATTACATCGAATCAATAACTGCATCTACCTTCACTTCTACTCTGTTTCTTTTCTCGCACTTCAGTCTATGGAAGACCCTTCCCTTTACTTTTTCCATGATAGCTACAATCATCAAATATTCAAATGCAACGTCAATTGCCAACTTCCATCTTCTTGAATACATTTTACCTATCATATTTTCTTATTGTAACCCGCTGCGTACTAATAGCGGCTTCGCATTGCCTTGGGTAATTTAATTAATAAATAAATTTTAAAAATTCCTAAGGAAACATTTTTAGTATTACTTAAGCAACTATTCTGTATGTCTATGTTTATATTTTCTGGTAGTATTTTTTTCAGTGTAGATTTAATGAAACATTCTCTTGCTTAACGTATACATATATCATAGCACAGCGTTAATACTTCAACGCTAAGCTTATGAAATTCACACTTTTTCCTCTATTTGATATTACTATCAATTTTGTCATTCCTTTCCCATATAAATGATGCCAATTTTTTAATCTTTGAATTAGGAATTGTCAGTCTAAACGTACGGATATTCCATAAAAATATTGTGTGCTCTTTCTAGATATTGCAATAACTATTTGCTGTACAAAAAAAAGAAACAAAAAGGCCGAAATGTTTTAAAATTTAAATTTGTTTTAGAACAGATACACTTACATATTTTGAATATAAAAAAGAAACGTACAAACTAACTTGCTATAAATTGGAACAGCCATCTTGTTTATCTGTATTGAAAGCAGGATATTGGAAAAAAGAAAATAAATGATAATAATTTAATCTCTGCGAATGCAGAATTCATTTGTACAATGAGAAGGCTTTATGCTGGATTTTGTATCGATTCATGAAAGTAGAAATAACAAATCTTTGCTATTTTCATTTCCTTCGTTCAAGTGGCAAACATTTCTAAGGCCTTTCGTCAATACACTGTCAATTAATATTAAATTATAGATTTGCTTTAAGGTATACAGATTAAATCATTTAACCTGATTCTCTATGAGGTCTATTAAATAGAAATTATCATGAACTTGTCAACTTTCTTTCATTTATTATCTGCCATTGCTGATCAAACAGAGTTACGTGACAGGTCCAGCGAAAGCGCTGTAGACAATCAAATTTATTCACGACTACATAAAGTTCAATATTAATAATGTGCTCTTTTTAATAGTTTTCCAAATATTAAGATTGTTTTTAAATTTATTTTATTTTTCTTAACACATTTACATTTCAGTAAAGAGGATGTATGTTATGGTGTAATGGATATGGGCTCGGAATGAAAAATCGAAGAGACTGGTTCGAATTAGTTTCATTCACTTAAGTACAAATAACCTTCGGAAAGATGTTAGCTCATCTCTTCTCCAGCTGTGAGTTGAATAGCAGGACATATTGCATTATATAGCCTTGTTTGACAACCGGTATATCACAGAAAGTAATGGCAACCTACTGCGGGAAAATCTTCTGCCTAGTCAATCATGTCACGAAGGAGATATGATCACCTAATTGTGTATCACGCATGGCGATTTGCTCACTGACAGACTGATGTGTGGATACCCCTTGGAAAGGCAAAAAACAATCTCTTATCCCCAAGCTATGGGCATTTAGCAGAAGAGACCTATGAGGCAAATTGTCTAGACGAACGATTACTTTAAATTCAAAACTTGTGAGTCTAGTGTACGGACCGAAAAGACCAAAATCATGTGCTTTAGTCTTCAACTGTCGGTGAGCTTGGATAAATGGTAAGCGCTGCCAAGCAATCTAAAAGTCTATTGAAGAGATCACGAGAAATAAGAATTTGTCTGTTTCTTCAGCCTTCACTTCTCGTCGATGACTGAAACTGTGTTGAGACTGATATTACTGATGATTTTACGGGCATAATGTAACAGCCATCCATGTGAAAATAGGATCGATGAAGAGCATTCAAGTCCCAACCTAGTTTGCTTCGTTTATTTTAGCAGAAAACTCATTTATAAAAGAAATAATCAATCTCTTCTTATACTAGTTATGGAATAATAGTAGCAAAAACTAGGATCTCGAATCTTAGGAAGGAGGCAGCCTTGAAGAATGACAACTGTCAATTAAACTACGCGATGAATGCAGCAAGTAAACACTATCTTTCCAAAGCTTTTAAGGCACTCTATAAATAGTGAAATTAAAAGAAAGTGTGTAGAGAGCCATGATCACCTACATCCTGACGTTTATTTAAAAAATTGGAAACGGTAACTGTTCAAGAGCTGATCATTTCTGTGAAAAGATATTGGAACAATGATGGAAGGTATGATTGCATTATTTACACGTTATTCAGAAAATTTTATTTGCCCGTCATTTATGTTTTGGGATATTCGAAATACTTTCTAATTTTCTGGTTATTAGAGATATTTCTGTTATAGAATGGACATTTCAAGCACCATTTGGTCATCTTCAGATTTCAAGTGTTTTGGATATAGTGTATATTGTTTGAAAATTCTTCAATTCAAAACGCAAACAAACTTATTAAAAGCGGTACAAACTCGCCATGATAAGAAAATGTCAGAATCATCTAAATGTAAACGCTTTAAAAAGTGAACAAGTACCGACAGTTACAACAGTCTTTTAGAAATTAGCAACACAATATATACCCTATATTGCAAACATAATGAACTTATGAAAATAGCCAAAAATGTACTTGACCGAAAAATCCTGTCTGTAAAAATCAATCTGTTTCTTCTACCCTAAGTTCTCGACGGTTAAAGCTGTCTTGGGATTGATTTTAGTGATGATGGTATGTGCATAAATCAATCTCTTTTTATCCTAGGTATGGAATACTAATTTCAAAGACAATAACGATAATACGAATATCTCAAAAACATATCAATAATTGTGCTTCTCAAAAATTAAATAAAATTAGTTTGCGATTTCTTTAAATTACAATGGCTGGTGACCTGATGGCTGGAAGTATACAAACGATTCCAAATAACAGAGTCAGCATTAACTTTGTATCAGTACCTTTGGGAAATGCATGGATCCATTCCTCTTGGCTCTTAGCGAATAGCAGGATACTTGGAGCACTTGAACATTAGCAACACAATAAAACAAAACCATGTAGAACAGATTATCGCTAAAGATATTTACTTTGCCAGCACAACTACCAACAAGTCGTAATATTCCGGTGGTAAATTATTTCATGAAATCCACATAATTAAACCCTATTCATATTTAAAATATTTTGAAATTTGACTGGTTTAAGGCTTGTTCATAATTATCTTTCTTAGGCGATGTTATAGCTGAAAATTTGATTATTACGGAAAATATTCGAATTAATTAAATTCCCACGGCTTATCAAGCATTTGTAGGTTATTTAAAGCCAGAAATATGTATTAGATTATAGGAATGTTTTAAGTAAAACATTGCGTAATATGGACGTACGGACTAACACAAAATAGTACTTGGTTTAGCCATTCAGTAAATGCTTGCCTGAAAACCAAATAAACTTTTAGACTATTCACAAGGCAATCGAAATATAAACATTGATATCACATATAGAAATGGAACGTTAACACGATTCTGAGGATCCACTCTGACGGTCTAAACAGAAGTGTGGAAAAGTACATATTTTTCAATATTCTTGGTTGTAAATTTATTTACTATCTATGAATCATATTTAATGAGATTATTTCGACATTTTATATGAATATATAGTGGGAGCGTGGGTTTTCGGTCACGTTATCTGACCATATATCAAAGAGGTATTGTGTAAAAAAAAGCAAACAAAAATCGAAAGGTAGTGTTAATGTAATCAAAATGAATATTTTACAGCTTAACATATTTACAGAAAAGTGGTGTGATTAATTGAAGTCTCACAAGTATTTGAAAATAAACTTCTTATACATACGAGAAAGCGTCTTTTTGTGGATGTATGAACACACACACACACACACACACACACACACACACATATATATATATATATATATATATATATATATATATATATTAGTAAGTTCAGTAATTATCAGTGGACATTATTGTAGATGAGTTTAAGGATGTGTGCATCTATGCACGCGTATGTGTGTCGGAATACGTGATAAACACCAAATAATGAAAATAATTTTTCGGATTCAATTTATTTTTGTTGAGTAATTGGCCCTGGCTAGGTAAAAATGGAAAAAAAATGCGTTAAAATTTGAAATGATAAAGTTTTCAATAAACAATTATAAAATAAAGAATGAAAAACAAGTGAAAAATAATAGTAAGCAGTAGAAGATATATGCATAAGAAACATAACCAAAGAAAGAATATTCATGCAAAAAATTCACACAGTGAAAATGTTAACAGTCCAAAGGCATACAGTCAAGTGATACAGTATGCATACTTGTGATTTATCTATAAATTTGGGGAGGTGTGAAATTAGCAACCATTCCTTAGATTTAAAATCAGAATATATTTTAGATAAGTATGCTGTCAAATAATGAGATCTGTTTCAAATTTGCTGCTTGGTTGATGATGGGCCCGCTATTCTGTGACGTCATGTACTTGATAAAAACAGATTATGGATGTCATTTGCCGTATAGAAATAAGAATTTGCAGTGTTTGTGAAGAAAAAATTTTAAAAAAATTATAAATTAAGATTTAGTAAAATAAAAAAATTGAAGAGAATCGAAATCTAATGGACACATTATTCCATTTTTATTTATTCTTCTTGTTCATGTGCAATAGTCTATGAAATGACATCAATTGTACCAATACACACACAAAATCACAAAATACCGAATGAAGAAAAGTAATAGCATTTAAAATACCTTGCACATTTCTTACAGCGTTCGTTTTGCGCGGAGATCAAGGATAAAAGATTTTGCCTAAAATATATTATGTTATTTAATCAGTTTCTTATACTTCTTTATGTAAACAATATCTCTTTTACTCTATTTACATTATTCGGACTGTTGTCCTCATCTTGTATGAGCTTTCGGTCGCTGTATGTTCCGGCCTTTTTCAGGTGCTAGGAATTTCAAACCGAACCCATTATTACGATCACTGTAGTGATCGTAATAATAATTACGATCATTCTTATTCCTTGTGCGAAAACTCTTTTGGTCGTCATGAGTTATCTCCCTCTAACCCGACTCTAAGTTCCTTGTTCACTACTGCTCTAGTAACGTAGTGTCGGGTTAGAGGGATATAACACATGTCTACCAAAAAAGGATTCGCAGAATTAATGAAACTGTTATACACCAGTGATCGTAATAAAGGTTTAAGTTCGAAATTTTTAACACCATAAGAACGCCGGAGCGTACAGTTGGCGAAACGTCGTACAAATTGCAACCAAGATGAGGATAACGGTCTGAATAGTGTAAATAGTGTAAATTCTACCTCATCTCATAAATATAGACAAGTATGTCTTTTTATTGAAAGTTCATATGATATGATATTCCCACTGAGAAGGTGTGAACTTATAAGTGAATTATATTTCATGGAGATCATAAAAATTGTAGCATTTATAATATATATTAAATTATTATTCTGCAATTTTTCAGATTTTAAGCATGTCTCGTTATTAAGTTATCAGAACTGATATATACTTCAAGTAACACACATTAAAATTAAACCGAACAATTTTCGGTTAAATACGCGTGAGCATTCCGTATCTACAACTACATACATGCAACAAGTGTGAATAAGATACAACGCATCAAGTAGTTTATCCGTGTGATGGTCTGTGTAGTAGTCTGAATTATTCATCTAGTTATTAAAGAAATATTGTTTTGCCTTAATTGTTTTCTTTAATAAGACAACTGTACCCATACGAACTGTTTTTTTTAAAAAGTGATAAAAAATATTTACTAAAAGTTACCTCTACAAATCCTATAATAGATAATGTTAGATTTACACTTTATTTATTTCTTTTTTCTTTTTTTTTCCTGCTCTCTTTATGGACTAGCTAAACAATTTACAAGGGGAATATGTCACCCCTAATCCTTCCACAGTTTTACTATCTAACAATTTCGAAATTCTATCTATTTTTAGCAATAATAAAACTTGCTGGAATCTTATCGTTGCTGTTATCACTACAAATATATCATCATTACGAGACCATCCATAAACATGTAGGATTTTTTTTCTAAAAAGCAATTCTCGATACAATATGACGTAACAATATTATGAATTATATAAATAATTGCACATATTTTAATTTATGTTTACAATAAAAGTTCTTGAAATAGTTACTGATGCTTATATTGTGCAACTGAACACGTCTTCACCCTTTTTATGTTGTACACACAAAAAATTAGCCCCACAACTTCCATCATTGTCTAATTCTGAGATTAGCTTATTATAAACACGACGAAATTTTGTCATTTCGTCTAATTATAATTGCATCTTATTTCTTCATTACTGTATGTGTGTCTCTTAAAATGCCATCAATCGTGAAAAGTTGACTAAAACGGCGAAAGAGAAAAAATGTGTTTCTTAGTGTGTGTAAATGCGATGTCAGCAAAGGCTGACATACCCTGATGGTAATCATCTAAACTGACACTCAAGTGTCAACGGACTTAACGACACCAATTCCTAATTATCCCCTCCTTACTGATGTCTTTGGACAGACAGACGAACGGACACCTTTTTAGTATAGTAAGGATTTATGCAAATGACCAGTAAAGATGACAACAGTTTATTTTTACATGTAATTAGCGTGTAATATTTAAAATCAGTACTAATTGGTCATGGTCATTAGATTAAATATGTGTCGTGATGTTGCCACGGACTTGTGCCACGGACTTTTACTGTTCTTATGATGAAATCATCAACGTTTAAAAAACGTTAGAGTACTCAGTATATAATATTGTACTGTCTTGAAATAATATCAGGATAATATATATAATTTGTTTATTAAATCATTTTAAAAATGAGTCGTTATTTTGCAATGGATATCAGCTTGGGATAAAAAAATTGGAGAGATGAGTTCGAGTTTCCGTTGAATTCGTTGCATTCACGCGCAAATACTCTTGGTAAAGCTACTAATCCATATTTTCTCCATCCAGGTATTGGTTATTTAGTAAGACAGTTTGAGTTCTATAGCCTTGGTTGGCAACCAGTCTGCTGCAGAATTAAATGAAAACCTACTGTGAAAGAATCTTCTGTCTAGTTAATCATGAGTCGAAAGTCACGATGTGTGGCACTTAGTTACCAGGTTCTGTTCATCAGTGGAGTAATCGATCTAATTTGGAACGTTTTAAAACGAAAAAAAATATAATTTAATATTAAAATATACTTTGATCTTTCTTCTTAATAATGACATGAGGGTTTTGACGATAATACTTTGGTTTATTAAGTATTGGGCATTTATTCATCATGGCATGCCAATGTTTTAGCAAGTCAGTGAAGGTGTTTTATTGCATTCTAATTTGATACATGATTCCCACTTCATCACAATTCCACTTGTCTCGGGCGAGTTGACACCTTAGCAACTCTGACACTCTTTAATTAGTATCAGTTACCTTTGCTCTCATAGTATTAAGGAGAAATGATAGAACATTAGTAGAATTCTACTTTTAAATATAATATTTAAATTATTGAGGTCGTAAGTAAATCTAATACAATACAAATTTTATGCCACGATTAAAACTTGGTCTAGGAAATCTTGTGATGCATTTTCAACTTTCAACTAATATTGATGACTTAATTCTTGATCAAATCGAGACCAAAGATTTTCATACATAAATATCGACCGTCTATCAAGTTTAGCCATTTTCAAACACGTTTATACAAAATATGAGAGCACTGCGGAAATAACATTTAGATATCATTGGTCGTGATTATAAAGAAAATTTAGCATTCGTTAGATTTACAAAAAGCCTATT
Source organism: Ascarosepion bandense (assembly GCA_037127315.1). Taxonomy (NCBI): domain Eukaryota; kingdom Metazoa; phylum Mollusca; class Cephalopoda; order Sepiida; family Sepiidae; genus Ascarosepion; species Ascarosepion bandense. The sequence goes on from JBBBDQ010000259.1 coordinate 2,230,969, forward strand.
AATGTCTGAATGGGATGTTAACAACATCAAACGAAGAAAAATACATTATTCAAGTTGTTGAACTAATAAAAAAGACGACTTGCTGATATTGTTCCCTGATGGATAAAGAATCAATTGAATATACTGGCGCCTTGCTTGTCGCCTTCATTGCTGATAAGATGGATAATAATTGACTAAATTAAAGCGCTTGTCTATCAAAAATAATAATCGTTAAATTTTATGAATATTACTAGACTACTTTTCAAGCTTTCCGTATTCTGTTATTCAACTAGTGTTAGTGTTTCATCGAAATTCTATTGAATAAGGAAATTCCGACGGGTGCCATGGTTTGACTCTTTGGAAAAATCTACAAAAAGAATAAAAGAAAATCTTATCCTAAAGAAGTGCTGCGTATAATTAATCGAAAGTTTATAAATTTGTACATTAATAATTTCAGTTCATTATCATTACTCTGTAGTCAGAATACGCATGGTACTCAATAAAAGACGTTAGATTCAGAAAAGCGAAAGAAAAACTATCAAAATTGATGACGACTGATGTGACTATAAAATCCATAACGAATTTCTGCAGACTTCGTCAATCCTCACGTCTTATGTTCTTCTTGAAAAAGTACGATAACTAATTTTTTACTGACACACCATCAAATAATTAGTCGATGGCTTGGAGAGAAAAATGGATATTTTCCAATGATATTTTCGCTTAAATGAATATTACAGATGCGACTAGACTTGAAACTAGGCTTTACAAATTCCAATTAGAAGCCCTTATCTATTGCACCACCCGCACATCCAGCACCTAATATTCCTAAGCGATGATTAATGTTGCTTAAATTTCAGTGATCGTAGGAGAACCGATGTTGCTACGTAATAAGGCCGCTGATATTCGTCCAATTTTTATTAAGGATTAAACTGTACAAATAATCAATTCGTTTTAAACACCTAGAATCATAATTTAATGTAAAATAATAATCTAAAATTAAGGCGAAATCATTAATTTTGATTTGAAGCATAGCTTGAATGTTCTAGAAATTTAGAAACTTTTAGAAATATCTAGATAGTGGTTGGAAATTTTAGAAAATTCTAGAAACTTTTCCTTTAGTAACTAAGCATTTAAACTGTCTGAATGTAATAAAAACAGGTTAGTTTAACAAAAATCGATGTCCAGGTCACATATGCAAATTTTGAAGGGAATAATAATTATTTTCATTGTTTTCTAGTCAGACGCAATAAGGAATTAACATTTAACTGACCAAAGATACAAAAATCAAAATTTGGTTACACAGATTTACTCTAACAGAAGTCAAATCCCATAATTATCGTCTGCTCCAGTATAAATTATATCTATAATGTATAATCAGTCATCCAGTTAAGGACCATACGTGATACAAGCTTTGGGCGATCATGTCTCGAGAAAGACATGACTGACTGAACGGAAGATTATCCTGCAGTAGGTTGCCATTGCTTTCTGCGGTAGACTGTTTACCAGCCAAGGCCATAGAACCCAATCTATTCTAATTTTTCCCCATAACTGGAGAGAAGAGAAGGATTAAAAACTTTTCCAGGGCTTTTTGTGCGTAAGTGAATGCAAGGAATTCATCTGGAATTCGAACTCGGCTCCCCGATTTGTCGGTCCGAGCCGATATTCACTGCACTACAACGTAAAGACGAAAAAGCAATAATTTAACCCAACCCACTTGATAAATGCATTTTGTCGTTCAGGTAAGTTATTTTGTAGGAATTTGTGAGATTTAAGTTAAAATAATATTTCTCAGATATGTTTTTAACACATATACCTCGTTATATTTCAGTGAATCAACCTTCTGAAGAATATGTTCTTGAAAATTACAAAATGTTCTGGAATATATGGTAGTTTGCATCAATAAATATCACTGGTGTAAATAGATTCAGTATATTATCGGCGTCATATAAATGTGACTGAAGAAAATTATAAAAATAAAAAAAAACATTTCGCATATCTGTTCACATTATAAACATAAATCAGTTTAAATCTATTTTTGTTTGTGTGAAGGAAAAATGAATTTATAATATATAAATACGTATAATGTAAATTTATTGATCCATTTTTCGTCCCGTTGTGCTTCCGATTTTGTGATTTTATTACTGTAACATATCCGGGTTTTCAGAATATGCTTCGAAAATGATTTTCTTCATCGGTGGTTTTTATATTAAAAGCATTTTCTCGATTATGAATTTGGCTCAGAATTTTCAATATTTTGTCTTCACCGTTGTGCATTTATTGGTCATTTAAACATTACGATATGCACGTTAATTTTTCAAAATGATAGCAACGTATCAGTGATATTTACGATTTTCAGATACCTGGAAATTTACAGAAACGGAGAGAGAGAGAGAGAGAGAGAGAGAGAGAGAGAGAGAGAGAAAGAAAGGGACAGAAAGTCAGAGAAAGCGTAAAGTCTTAATCAGTTTTAAGTACTGTCGAATTTTAACAATCGCATTGAAACTGATTTCGGAAGCAAAACTAACGTGATTTTTTAGTTGTGATAAACTAGTCAGTCTTTACAATTGTTTTTCGAATTTATAATTGTAAATGATTAATAATGAATTTCATATGAATTCTGGAGAATTGTAAATGACTTTCAGTGGATTTTATAAAAGTCTAGATAATTTAAAGGATTATAAGCGGTTGTTATAAAGGTTTAGGTAAGTGTAAAGGATTTTAAGTTCTTTATTATAATCTGAGAACGATGTATAAATAATCTGTTAACTGAACTGATTTTAAATCAAAGTCCCAACTCGATAAATGTAAGAAATAAAACAACATGCAGATTGAAAAACATTTTCATGAATTAATAATCTTTTCTTTTATGTGCTATGTCCATTCAAGACGTAGGAAATCATAGACCATCATATCTTCCTGTTCCTTGTAGGCCTTAATATGACTTGCCTTTCGTAATTTCTTCCAAAGATTGAGCTATAATCAATTTGCTAGAGCTCAAGTATGTTACTCGATTCTTTTCTCTGTCCCTCAGTCTGTTTTGTGGTATAAAGTCTTCAAAGCAATTCTTTTTCTTTACGTACGCTAAAAATGCCAATTGCTTTCTGATGTTAAGTAGAAGCTTTCTTTTTATTTAAGCTTTCTCCAAAACCTTATTGTTGTTCATATGTTTGGTCTATTATATAATCAGCATCTTTCTGTGGAACCACATTTTTGTTGCTTCAAGTCTCTTCTTCATTTTTCAGAAAATTGTCTAGCATTCGCTGCCATACACGGAAACATTTGGCATTAAGTCACAGAGAAGCCAGTTAAAATTCATAAAATCCTTCTTTTAAATCAATTATTTAGAAAAATATATTTCTCAAGTTCAGTAACTCTTATTGATCTTTCCAATAAGGCCGTCAACAATTACTTCAATTTCAAAATATAAACATATTTTGAGCGTGGCAAACATTGGGTCGCTTCACCCCGATTGAGTGCAAGTAGGGAACATGTTAATAAATCATTGATCAACCAACCACATGGCCTGCTTCTTGTTAGCTCACCCCGATGACTGCGACAAATTGGCTGATTATCTAAACCAATCAAATGCAACCCAGGGTCGTTGTTAAGACGATAGCCATTGGCCGGTAATCCCTACTGGCTGACCAATCAGGAGCTAATTATTCGGGATTCGGGCCCATGAATAGAGAACACCAAGGGCAAAAAGATCGAGTCGCTTCATTCTTCATTCCTTAGAACCGATTCCATTGCCACTGCATACTCCATCATTGACACTGCCGAATTGCAGTTAAGATTTCTTCGAGTTAAGGAAACTTTTTTCCGACAGTCAACTACATTCAACCCTCACTTCGCCAGGTTTGTTTTACCTTGATAAAAATTATTGTATATCTGTGTAAATCATTTTTGTCACTGTTTATAACAAACGCTTTTCGTCATTTCTTTGATGGTGCTGCAACTATTCTTCTCCGACGTCAAATTCGACACTCTATTGACTGAATTGTATCCACGCCCCATCTTTGAGCGCGGAAGGAATCAGAGAACAACCAGTCTGGAATATGTGGCAATCACGAAAGCATTGGTAATCCCGGTATCGTGAAAATATAGTACCACATTTGTGCCTTAAGACGCAGAACTGACCTTGTGTAATTACCACGGCGGATCTTGTTGCATCTGTGCCTCAGAATCCAGTGTCGACACTGAATACATTGATGCATCAAAACACACGATTGGCACTCAACTAATTCACCGGCACGACAACATCTCACCCAGGAACCAGCTCAGGAGGCCATCAGCTCGTTTTACAGCAATACAGCCACTCAAGGAAAAGTGTCACCAGAAACATCCACAGAGGCGGGGTAAGTGACTAGTTTCCTTTGTTTCTCTACATTTATTGTGCAGAGTTGGTTCAGTGCTAAAGAGCTTCTTAGTGTCTTTGTTTCCTTACTTATATATATATATATATATATATATATATATATATATATATATATATATATACAATGGCTACTTCCCGTTCAAATCTTTCACCTATGTTGGTAGCAGCTGGTTCGAAGATCCCAGATTTTGCTGGAAGGCCGACCGATCTGAAACCATGGCTAATGGCGTTAAAAAACAACAACGGGTCCATGATCTAACGGACACCGGATTAATTAACTTGGCCGATGTCTATTCAGATGGAGTCGTATCCGAATGGATCGGAAGCTATCTTGACGACCATCCAGACACTTCCAGTAAAACCTTATTCGATGAAATCAGAGCACGGTATGGGGAGTTTATAAACTCCGCTGATGCTGCTGGAGTATTGATTAATGTGACGCAAGGATAAATGAATCGCTTGCGGAATTAGCTAGTATAATGTCAATTATTTCAAGGCTGGCTTATAGGGACACTGAGCTGAGAGAAGGGTCAGCTGTACAAGTACAGCTGGCCGAATTCTTCATTGATGGGATAAACAATCCTTTCATTAAAGAAGATGTGGCAAGAGCTAAACCGAAGACACTGTCAGAGGCTTTGTCATCAGCCAGAGAAAATGAAAGGCTCTATGAGCGACTTCGGGGCTGTCGGAAAAAAAGAAAAAATTAATAATAAATTTTCAGGTTGCAATTATTGACGACAGGAGGGAATAGGCTCTCATACAGTACTAAGGGAACCAAAAACGGAGAGTTACCATAGAAAATGGGCTGGATATAGTCATGGATTTTACAGCTGTAGACAACCAGTACCAAAAAAAGAAAGGAAATACTTCAAACCAGCAGGAACGCTGGAATTGTGATAAACAAAAGTATCTGAGGTTTGAAGGTGGGAATGTAACTTACGCGACTTCAGAAAAACGAAAAACCAAGACACCGGCAAAAACAAAAAAGGCGCAAAACTACCCATATTCAGTCATTAAAAAAAGAAAAGAATAAGGTTACTTTAGCTCCTAAAATAAAAACAAATCTAAAGAATTCCTGCTTGAAACGGGAAATGGTTAAAAGTCCCATACAAAAGAAGATAAAAATGGATGTGCCATTTTATCTCTTTGAAAAAATTAATGTAGATGTCTCCGGCCCTATGGCGAAACTTCACGGGGGAATAAATACATAGTTAGCTTTGTGGATTGGCTGACTAATTGGCCAAAAGCCTATGCAATACCAGATAAGAAAGCTCAGACTGTAGCAGAACTATTACTAGTCGAAATAATCCCTCGCTTTGCCCCCCCAGATAACTGGTGTCTGATAATGGCTCAAAAAAACGTTTATGAGGTAATGAGAAAAACACTGGAAAGTCTCATCTCAAGCACACTTTTACATCCCCTTATCACCCACAGGTTAATGCTAAGATTGAGCGGTTCCACCGTTTTTGGGAGATACGCTGGCAAAGCTTACTGAAGATGGTAAGGAAAATTGGGATTTGTTCCTGACCCAGGCATTAGGGGCTATCAGATTTTACATTAATGAAGTGATTGGGTTTTCTTCTTATGTCTTACTATTTGGACAAGATGTAATCATGCCTATTGGTAATTTATTAAAACCCCGTAGAAAATATGTGGGAGAAGATTTTCACTAAATAATCCTCCAGAATCAACAGAAGATATTTATGCAAGCTAGGCAAAGAATAAAACGTGCCGAGAAGAAACGAAATGAAAGGGTAAACCCGGGAAGAAAAGAAGTATCCCTTAAAGTAGGAGACCCTGTGTATCATAAGAAGCATCTGCGACAAGGAAAGCTTGATAACAAATGGTCTCCATCTTATAGGGTAATAGATAAAACAGACCCAGTAACTTTTATGGTATGGGACCAAATAAATGGAAAAATAAAAAAGTATCATGCAAATGATTTAAAATTAGCGGCATTAGAAGAATGAGAAATTCCTAAAGAAAAAGAAAAAAATCCACGAATCAGACCAACGAGGTGGTTCAAAGCCCCCTCGGAGACTGATTTGGAGTCAGAAATAGAGATTGAACCAATCCCGATTGCTAGGTCGCAAACAGAAATTGGAGAAGTGCAAAATGAAACGAATAGTTGGGAGAGTGAGGACGAAATTTCCTTGTCTGAATTACGAAAAATATACCAAGAAAAAGAAGATACGCCTTTAAATTACAGATTAAGAAGCTATCAAAATAAAAAGGGAGATGGCATAAGATCTGGCCAATCCCATACTATGACTGATAACCAGCTTGCACCAAGTTGTGACCCAGGGAATTAAGCATGGGTGCTGGATAAAATCTAAACTAGTCATTATAGGACAGAAAATGTATATGTAAATATGCATGAAGGTATGTGAAAAAGGAAAGAAAACAAAACAAAAGATAGAATAAAACAGGGAGTATATCTATATATATATATATATATATATATAGAGAGAGAGAGAGAGAGAGAGAAAGAAAGAGATTGAAAAGAATTAGGTGTTAAAGGTAACCGGAACAAATTACCTTTACATTAGTTGACCGACTAAATTAAACCTCCTATTAGGATAACCGATGGGGTATGGGCGATAACCTCGAGGGATGAGTCGGAATTATCTCAGATATATACTGCAAGATCGCCAAAAACAATCAAAATATCTCCTCCATTGACCACTCTGCAGGTCCCATTAGGCTGTGGGATTTATGGCGGCATTATAACCCTATTACCAAGCTGAAGAAAAAAATTGAAACAAGTGACTCCATTTTACCATTAATTAATGCCACACTTACCTTGGGCCTTTGGGAACGTCTGATTGGGCCTTTGGGAACGTCTGATAAAAAAATTCCCAAACATAACGCCGCAAGCAATCCCAAATATATTAAGCCCTCTAAGGAAAATGAACCAAGGGCTAAATGTCTGCTAAGTGGGGGAGGAATATGACACTTTCATTTAAGTGTAAAAATTTGAGTGGCGAAATTAATTAAATGAAAATTAATTAAATGAAAATTAATTAAATAATAATTAATTAAATCATTATAATAATTATTTTATTAAACCATTATAAAAATAAGTTCATTCTGGGTATCCAAAATGTTTAAGAACCAGGTGTAGTAAATTAAGTATGAAGATATCCAGACCTGAGCGGAAGAGGCTGACCTAGAAACTGTCACTAAAACAAAACACTCTGCAGATGTGACGACCTGTCAAAAATTGCTTCAATTTCAAAATATAAATATATTTTAAAATATTTTAAAATATAAACATATTTTGAGCGTGGCAAACATTGGATCGCTTCACCCCGGATTGAGTGCAAGTATGGTACAAGGTAAGAAATCATTGATAAACCAACCACAGGGCCTGCTTCTTGTTAGCCCACCCCGATGACTGCGACTAATTGGTTGATTATTTAAACTAATCAGATGCGACCCGGGGGGGGGGGGTACGACGATAGCCATTGGCCGGTAATCCCTATAGGCTGATATCTCTATAGGCTGGTATTCACGAAACCATCGGCCAACCCGATATCGTGAATATATAGTACCATAGTGTGAAATTTAGTATGTTGATTATGTCATTATTGTCTCTTAGGGCTTCATATGTAACCCATTTTGGTTTTTACTGCTGTTGAAAGTCCTCAGATGATGTGGTTGCTGTTATTTGGTAAGGTTCTTTTTTCATAATTATGTGTATCAGTCCACAAATTTCGAGGAAGTTTTATCATTACCAAAATCTACAGACTTCTTTTGCTGAAAGCCTTTTTTCACCATTTATCTCATGAAGCGCTTATATACAGTAAACGACTTCGATAGGTGAACAGGTTTTGCGTCATTCATGCTTGAGATTTCATGTTGATACTTTGGTTTTATAACAATTTGCAGTGTTGGACGAAACTATTTCTGCCGCGATGTCTTCATTGTTAAATTTCTTTTTCTAAATGTGGCATAACTGATCCAAATGACGAGATGTTCTCAGCTATGAATGACTGTGTCGTCAGCATAGCACCACCTTAACATCAGCTCATTTGCCAACGAAAGCGAAAGAACGATCGCTGTCATCTATTAATTCATTAATTTGGGATGTGGTATAAAATTCGTTAAAAGAAATTTGCAAAACCCTTCGTATCGGTGCATGTAGATACGCAGAGCATTGTCTAAGGAATGGTTAAATAGACCGAGACCAGCTTTTGCACCTTCTTATAATACTGATAAGGTTTTAAAATATTTCTATATTGCCAGACGTGTAAATTGTTGTAGACTAATAAAATTTCTCTAATATACAGATAAATACAATGGATTGGGAGCTTTGAACGTGACTTCTAATGACTGAGAAGAAGAAGCCTTTATTTATGTAAACATATACTGTTGTTAGTTCAACTAAGCAGTTATACTTGTGCTCTATGAGACTGATACATTCAGTGAATTCGGAGCTTGGAATCTAGTTTCTAAGGGATGAGAAGAGGAATAGTCTATTTATGTGGTCCTTATTTGCTGTGAGTTCAACAAAGCAGATAGTAGGTTGATAAGCAAGTTGTTAGAATTTTTGATGATATATATATTCGTGTCTATAAAGTCAGTGTGCACGTTAAACAACTTAAAACTTTATTTGTATTTGTGAAAGAAATAATCTGTAAAAATGTTATAGATTTTAATGTAATTAGTTTTAAGTATAGTTTTTAGATAAGTAAAAAATTAAAAACTGCAAAATTATATTACCCTTTGTATAGCTAACGATGGAGGACATGTGAAAACTTAAATAAAATTACAATAAAACCTTAAAAATCAGATATACTTCTTCATAATACTTTTTACACATTTGTTCTATCACAAATACAAATAAAGTTATATTTTTTAAAAGTGAACTGAAACTCTATAGACACCGTGTATATCATCATTGCAGTTGTTCATAAATCGATTGGAACATATATTATTTACATTGTTAAGACTTTTCATCTCATCTTTATTGCCATATTCACAACTTTTTGGCCGTAGTGCGTTCCAGCCTTCTTCAGGTGATTAGAATTTCAAACGGAATCCTTTATTACGATCACTGGGGTATATATTTCTCAATGCTAGTGCAAAGCTGCTTGTGGTAGTCATAAGTTATCTCCCTTTAACCTGAACCGCTGAGTTATTTGTTCACCACTCCTGTAGTTGGTACTAAACCCAAAAGTCTATGGGTCAAGTCACTGAAACTAACCAACGTCTATATCTAAGTGCCTGAATATAACAATTCTCAGAAAATAGCCTCGTTCTGTCTACATTATGTGAAGGGACTATCAGAGAAAATACAAAGTTGTCCATATAACATCAGGACGATCTTCAGAAGTGGTTCTACACTTTGTAGGTACCTCTCCCGAGTAAGTCCCCCAACAAACGAGGACATGACTAAGGACTGTGTGTACGTCATTCCATGTCGCTGTGGAAATAAATATAAAGAATAAACAGGCCGCCCGCTTAAGGCCAGGCTACAAGAACATCTCAAGGCCGTAACAAAAGGAGAGTTAGAAAAATCAGACAAAGCTGAGCACATATGGAAGGAGAAGGGGGATCACCACCCCCTACGGGATGAAGTTGAAGTAATAGACAGAGAACACCACTGGAATCTACGTAAACTTTAGGAATCAGCGCATAAGCTAGGCTTCAAAAATCTCCTTAACCGACTAAGCATAGAGATGAATACTATATGGAAACCAGTAATACAGAGTGCCAGTGAAAATCATTAATGTCAAAAATTGCAATATGAGGTCTGGCAAAAATTCTAGAGAAGACCATTAACAAACAAAATTGCAATATGAAGGCTGGTAAAAAATAGAGGAGAAAACTAAAAACTTCAAAAATTTGCAACATAAACTATGGTATAAAATGTTACTGAAACACTAGGTTTATACGTCCCAGAAATTCACCTACTGCTTTCCTCAAGTGCATGGGCCAGTAGCTATATATAGGCTTTGATTAGTTCGAAAGAGCCAAAGATTTGTGAGTGCAATACAAGTCTACAACAGTGGTGAACAAAATAAGACAGTCAGGTTAAAGAGAGATAACTCATGACGACCATTATGATATGCACCAGTGATCGTTCGAACCTGAAGAAGGCAAAAGCTTTATAAAAATAGCAACGTCCGAATAATGTAAATAATAGAGATAGATAGATAATGAACAGACACAGATAGATAGGAATAGAGACAGAGGCATAGATATATTGATAGATATATAGATATAGAAAGACACATATCAGGATATTTACATCTAAAGGTATATATATATATATATATATATATAAAATAAATATCTAAAGAACCAACAAACCTACTTAGGTTTCACCTCACTGGATCTTCAGGAAAAGCTGGCTAAAAAGGATACAGAAAAAATTTAAATTTTTCTCCCACTTTTGTGTTTGGTGTCTTCATTTTGGTCACGTTTTCTGTATACTTTTTAGCCAGCTTTCCCTGAAGATCCGGTTAGGTGAAACCTAGGTAGGTTTGTTGGCTCTTTAGGTTATCTATTTTGTCTACTCTGCTTATGTATTGAGCGCTTTTTTTATAGATTACTCGTCTCGGGTTTTTTCTTTGGGCTGGATACTTTGACTGATGTGAACATCTTAGCTCTTTCTTTTTTATATTTATTTTTTCCTTCCGCGGAGGGCTTTTTGAAGCGAGTATAGTGATAAGTTTATATATATATATATATATATATATATATATTGAAGCGAGTATAGTGATAAGTTTACATTTATATATATATATATATATATATATATATATATATTCTTCAACATTAAGCAAACACTAGTCAATCATGGTTTTCCTAACTCCGTTATTGATCAACAAATTAAAATGTATCTCAACAAAATTAACAATAGCTCTAACAATAATGATAATATTAATAATAATGGTTTACATCAAAATAAACATAACACACACACGCACACACACACACACACACACACACATGACAATAAACCCTCTATATATGTAAGATACATAGATGACATCTTTGTTTTAACTAAGAATATCGATCAAATTAAATATCTTCAAAACAAATTTGAAAGTCACTCCGTCCTCAAATTTACATTAGACCTTAATGTTAATAACAAAATCCCATTCCTTGATGTATTCATTGATTCTAGCACGAATAAATTTACTACTTCTCTATATAGGAAACCAACAAGCATAAATTCGTGTCTTCTTAATTATAATAGTGAATGCCCCCAACGATATAAGTTAGCTGTTGTAAAAAACTTACTTCAACTGACACAAATCATATCTTCTTCCAAATCTATATTTTATGTCTTTAATTTGTCTGAATTTTTTAACAGGGGCAGTACTCTGCTATTGTAAATAAGTTTTGCGTTTAAATCTCGTTTCGACTTATACTAAGTTTAAACAATTTTTTTTCTTTATTATTGGAGTAGATAGTACCCACCATCACCTGGTTTTAGACTCTACCCACTTCTTTTGAACAGGAGTAGAGGTGATCGCCCAGTTTCCTGTTTAGGAAGGGGTTTCCGGTACATTTTCCTTAGACTTCGGTCGTGCTTTCCAATCTTCACACTTTCTTTTTTGTTTATTTTTTTTAATTGGAGTAGATAGACTGAACTATCGCCCGGTTCACACTCTACCCACGTCTATTGAACAGGTGTAGAGGCTCATCCCTTGTTCCCTGTTTAGGATGTGGTTTCCGGCTTTCTCTTTTCCAATCTTTTCACTTTTCTTTTTTAATTTTTTTTTCAATTGGAGTAGATAGACTAAACTATCGCCCGGTTCACACTCCCCCCACGTCTATTGAACAGGTAAAGAGGCTCATACCTTGTTCCCTGTCTAGGATAAGGTTTCCGGCTTTTTCTTTTCCAATCTTTTTTACTCTTTTCTTTTTTCTTTTTTTCAATTGGAATAGATAGACTGCTCTACAAAAAAACAATGTAGTGTACCAATTTATATGCACATTCAGAGATTGCATCTCTGATACTAATAAAAGACCTAGTACATATATTGGTTTTACTACAACCACGCTCTCCCGTAGATTTACATGTCATCTTTCTGATCAGAGTACTATTAAACAACATTTCTCTGAAAAACATAAACATGTAGGTAATATCAGACAGATTTTATTCAACAATACGGTGATCCTTACTCATACACACAGTAAGAGGAACCTGTAGATAATGGAGGCCATGTACATCAAATCTAAACAACCAACACTCAATAAAATCAAATTTAAAACCGGAAATAACATATTACACTGCATTTGACTACATGGTTTTGTTGTCATTTCGCGCTATCACGCGGTGGGACGTCATAAAACCCCATCGCAAATTTAAGAACTGCGTTTATTATTTTTGGTAACTATTGCTGTTGCCAAGCGGAGTTTTATGTCAACACAAAATAAAATCGTCGGTGATGGTGGATGTTATAATATTTCAGTTTAAACAAAACCTCTGAAGATGGCTCATGTGAGCCGAAAGCTTACAAGAAAATCAATAAATAATTATCCAAATGTTGGAGAATTTTTGTCTTTATTTTCAACTGAAATTAAAGCAAAAATATTATGTTTAGAACGGCTCATGATTAAACATAATAGACATTCATTATCTCATATTCAGCATATGTTTAGAAAATTACTTGCTGCCTCGATACACTATATATATATATATATATATATATATATATATGTATATATATATATATATATATATATATAATGTGGATTCTTGTTAAGAAAACACATAAAAAATAATAATAGCAAAAAACAGATATGAGAGATAAAATGTAAGTAGACTGAACAAAATATATACAACCTAACTTACTGTTAGTAAGAATCAAATATATACAATCTTGTAGATAATAAGTAAATCCGGGTAATAAGTCTACATTCTTATTGACCAACTAAGCGACAGTCCAACCACTCAGTTGAACTTTTTTACAACTGATTTACAACTGCTGCTCTCTGTATAGATGGGATTATTTGTATACCTTAAAGAAGTCCATTTATAGTTTTAAAAAGGGCGCTCCTCCCCAACAATATAAAGGAAAACTCAACACGTCATTCAGCTTGATTATAAATTATAATTAATTTCTATGAGCTAAATTAGTTCATTACGTTAGACCACACTATATTCTTTCCATTCGTTACAAATATTTTCCTGAAATAATCATTTCTTTGAAATGAAAAAAAAAAGTGAAAAGATTTAAAAACAGAGATGTTGATGTTATCTCAGTTGGGAATCTAGACCAGTCGCGAAATGGTCATCCTTCTTGGATAGTGACCATAAAGTCATTACATGCCCACTCACAAGCTCATGGATAAGTATATATGTGTAACCGTACATATTAACACATTTATGTATACTTATTTATATCCCCCTACACACATGTTCATACATCTACATATGTACATACAAATGCGCCTGTGTTTAGACTTACATATACCCACAGACACAATTCCAGCCATGTTGACATATAAATCTTGTGTTCGCATACTCAAATATTTATTTTTATCAAAATGGTATTTCCACGCGTATAAATGGTAGTAATGTGTATTTAAGTCTGCTAACAATTCTCAAGCAAACTCACAAAATACGCATATATTTGCATACATACTCACATCCACACATACACACATATATCTCGCTACAAATATGTTCGTATTTATATTTATGTATGTACATACAAATGTATTATTCATACATACATGCATCTATCAATATCCACATATAGTTATTGTGTTCACACACTCATACATCTATGAAAAGCGGATCCTTGTGCTTATATATATCTATACATGTGTATGTATATGTATAAACAACCTTTTTAACGTATATCTGTTAAATCTTCATTTCTGCTCTTTCTCGGTTTATTTTCAAACAGGTTTATAAGAACTAATACGCGTATGTATAAAACCAATGTACGCTTGTATACACATACATGTCCACTCATCATCCCAGAAGATGTGGAATGCTTAACATTTCATAAAACTTACCAAATGTTACATATATATAATGGCATATATCATTCGGAGTTTGATATCAACCTGTGCATGTATGAGTAAACTTATCAATACATGAGGGCATAATTAATTCAGGAGCGTACAATCGACTACATGCAATATTAACAAAACTTACATATAATCAGATGCTCCTATATACATGAAAAACATATACATAATTAGGTGCACTCTTATACATGAAATATACTTATAACTAGATGCACCCATATACACGGAATATACATACAATAATACATATAATCATAATTATACTTGGGAACATGCACATAATTGGTGCACCCATATACACGAAAAACCTATATATAATCTTGCAGTTAGCTGCAACCTAATAAATGTGAAATATTTTTATTGAAGTCATTATATTAAAATATATTTACAATCACACAGTGCAAGATAGTACATTTTGAACTTTATACTTCAATAATATAGATTCGTTGCATACATTTACTATCATGTATACCCACTGCATTGTAGATATCCATCTTCACTTCTTCAGTCCGTAAAATCCTCCAACGAATGATCAACGTAAGATATGATTGAATTTGTTTTTTGATTGTTATAAAAGTTATTCAGTATACAATTATTGTGTGAATTGATGATGTTAATCTTGCTAGTGCAGGAATAACTAATTATTATGTCTTCCTATTGAATCTTTTTTCTTAGTGGGTTGTTCTGCTTAAAATGTTTGTAAATTAGTTTCAGAAAATGTTACCCAGTATTAACTTTAGATAGTTGACAGAAAGCGGGATTGAACAATAATAATCTTCTTTTTCAATTTCTGGGTTTATTTGTTCCGGTACCTATGTGATGTAACTCCTGTTCGAAGCCATTTTTCTTAAGGTGATGTTGTAATGGGTCTTATTTTCATTAATATGTTGGTGTTAGATGATAATTTGTTGATCCTATCATTTACAATGGCAAGGATTTGTTCAATTATTTTGTTGGGGATGGTTAGAGTAAACATTTATGTAGGTTAGGGTTTCGTTATTTTTTGGTAGGGTTTAAATATATTGTTCGACAAATTTCAAGTAATATCTAAGAAGCTGATTCTTTTTAAATCATAGGAAATTTCTATTTTAAATCAAAGCAATTTAAAGGTCCTGATTACTTTATTTTCTACCCGAAATTAAAATTAACTATTAGGGACAATGATGAGTTTGTCATCCCTGTATAGACCTATTTGTTTGGCGTCCACTATCCTACTAAGGGTGTTTATGATATACATTCCTACCAAATCTGCGATTTGAGGGGAATAAAATGCACCCATGTGGCCATCAAAGTTATCACTCTGGCTTTTTATCCGCATAGAATTACTTTTGGAAAATACAAATGTTCTAGAGGCCAATATAATTTTGGATTCTTCCTCGGGAATCTTCACAAAGTTCTTCGGAGAATTCAGAAAATCCAACAATAGATTTTATGTTATGGATGGGTAGAAGTTCATAATGTCGAACTGGATGAAGGTCGCCTCATCTTTGTTTGAATGCTCTTAAATCATTTAATTTTACCTGCAGAATCTTTCCACAGATTCATGACGGACGATTTTTGTATATGGTCAGTTAGGTTTTTAATTATATTTTTAGATAGAAGTTTTAGTTTTGTTTTCGAGTGGTTAATCATTCTCGTTTAAAGTTTGTTATCGAAGTTTGGTTCATAGTCTTTAAAAAGTAAATATGCATCTTTCATATGAATTTTCATCTTTCTGTCTTTAATCTTAAGAATACATACTCATTCAACGGCTTCTTGACCTTGGACACAGTCTCATGCTCTCTATCCATTTCATAAGTACTGGCAATTTTTCTTGTGATTAGTTGTTGGTAGACAGAGAGATAGACTTTATAGATGTTCCTGAATTTATCCGTTCTGATCCATACTGGGATTTTTTAATTTATTTAATATACTGATCTACTTTGTGTAGTGTTTCTAAATTTGATTTTCTTGGCTAAGTTGAACGTAACATTTTCGAATTGAAGGTTGTTGTTGGGGGTGTTCTTTGGCATTTCAGATGGTAAAATTTATTTTGTGTTATCTCGTTTTTCAGACGGGTTTAGATAGATGTGTGTCTTCCACCGTAGCCTCTTTAAAAAATCAATAACGTTATTTGTGAGGGATCGGGTAAAAGAATGCAAAGAAGGATAAGGGATATTTTTAAGTGAATATTACGTGTAAAATTTATCCATTTCCGAGGTAAAATCCGTGCGTAACAAACACTTTTCCAGTAGTTGGATGTTCCTGGGAGAGCTCAACTTCAGTTTATAAAGGTTTATATGACTATGTGAATATGCCATTTATATGTGAGCATGAACGGATGTATGTTTGTGGGTATATGTATGTATAGGCACAGGCGCATTTTATGTATATATATATATAGATGTATGGACATGAGTGTATGTGAATATAAATAAGTATGCATAAATGTGTTAATATGTACGGTTATACATATATACTTATCCATGAGCTTGTGAGTTGGGGTGTAATGAATTTCCGGTCACTATCCAAGAAGTATGACAACTTCGTGACTGGCTAGGTACTCAACTGAGATAACGCTAAATCACTGAATATAATCTTTTTACTTGTTTTCCTTTTCATTTTAAAGAAACGATTATTCCAGGAAAATATTTGTACCGAATAGAACGAATATAGTGTAGTCTGATGAAATGAGCTAATTTGTCTCATAGAAATTAATTATAATTTATAACCAATCTAATGACGTTTTGATTTTTTTTTTATAAATATCATATTGCTCTGGATAACATCCATTGAAATTTCTATACTTATTGAAGAGATGATATATACTATTAAGTTGATCTTTTTGGATTATCTTGCTGATGTGGGACTTGACATTTCTCTCTCGCTCTCTCACTCTCTCTCTCTCTCGCTCTCTCTCTCTCTCTCTATATATATATATATATTATAAATTATGTTTTAGAACATGTACATAATTTCTTCTATATATGTCCTTTTTCCTACAATCATATGTTTGTTTCAGTGTTTGGATTTAAACACTTCCTCAGAGGAAATAAAGATTTGGAATCATTCTCTGTTTATATTTGGTTCGTTGTTGTCGTGGGGGTTGGTGGGGCTGTTGGTAATTAAGTGAATGTCTCGTTTTGATCGTTAGACTTTTCAGGAATTTGGTGTGTAAGTGTGAAATTGTTGATTAATGGTATTACCTGTTGAAATGTATGTTTTATCTTTTTATCGGTTGGGTATATCTTTTGGTTAGGATTTCTAAGAGAGCTCTGTTGAGTGGTCATTTTTATGGTCAGCTATCATTTAATTGGTTGATGTCTGCTGTTAGTGGACCTAATTCATGCATTTGCTTTGATCCTGCGTCTAGGTTTTCATTGACGTGATAGGGGTGGGATGTTTTTTCTTTCCAATTTAGATTTTTTCGGTATATATATATATATATATATATATATATATATATATATATATACCCTTCTTCTTCTTCTTTCTTCCTTCTTTTTCTTTCTCTTCTCCTTCCTTTCCCCTTTCTCTTTTTTCCCCTTTCCTTTTTCTTTTCTTCTTTTTCCTTTTATTCAAGTTTGGAGTATAACTATATTTAGGAGAAGTTATTTCAAGAAATCTAAATTTGTATTTTTTGGGAAGTAAATGCGAATTAGCGTTTATCAGTTTTTTGTGTAAAGTTGGATGTTTAATCTTAATTTTAAGTTTAGAGGGTCGGTTTTTTCTTTTAATTTTTTTTATCTTCTTTTTTCTATAAATTATCGTTTGGAATCTTATTTATTGCTTTTACTTTTTATATTTATTTATTTATTTATTTAGATATTTTTGCGGGCATTAGATCTTATTTTAAGGATTTATTACGTCGATTTTTCTGTAGCATTTTTTAACTTTTATAATAATAAAAATATTTATTCAAACTCCGAGTATTTTTTGGGGTGATTTTAGGGTTAGATCTTATGTGTGCTTACAGTTTATTTTTGTGTATGATACAATTATTCTGAAGTAGTATATTTAATCTTGATTTTGTATGTATGAGTTTTGATTCTTTTTCAAGTTTGGGAGGCATTTATTTAATTTTGATTTTTCTAGTACGGAATGTTTTTGTATTTAAGTAAGGTTATTGTGTTAAGTAAGGCTATTGGTGTAGGCTTTAGTGATAGACCTTCCTTTAAGGATTTATTGGATCGATTTTATTGGATAGCATTTTTTATCTTTTATAATGAGGATATCAATCGAACTCTTTGTATTTCTTAGCATGATTGTAGGTTTAAGTCCCTAATGTGCTTGCAGTTTACTGTGGTTTCGTGTCTCTGATTTAAGAGCTTGTTACTATTTATATATTTAAGAACCTCTATTTTTTCTTGAAGGCAAAGAAAGCATGGTTCTTTTATAGATTTTGCTGTTCTTGCTTTTTTGAGAATGTTCCATTTGACCTTAGGTGCTTTATTTTCGTTTTTAATTTCCAAAAGTGTTTGGAGAGAGATGTCATGTTTTGTTTTTCTTTGTTATTGAAGGATTAGAGGTGATTGTAAAAGCACTTTTTAAATACGTTCATAGTATTCCCAATATATATTTTTTCATCTTTAGGATTTTCTAAGGATGAAATCGAACACATATATATCAGAGATTTTGTCAGACATTTATTGGCCATGGGGCATAGGTTGGGGTTTCTACAGCTACAGAGGTTGCTATCATGGGACGGATTTGTATTAGTGTTGGATATATTTTTGCGGTGTATTTTCAATATTTTTGTGTTACGCATTTTGATTATTTTTTCTAGACTATTAGAACAGCTATAGCTTAATTTTATGGTATTTTTATTAAAGATTTTGCTTAGAGGGTTATTTTTGGGAAAGTTCTTCTCTATTAATTTAAGAAATTTATGTCCCAGCTTGAAATTAACTGATTGGTTGAATAGAGGGTTATACCATATTATTTCCCTGTTTCTATTTCTGCTTTTTGGACTTTTGAATTTTTTGCGATTAATTTTCTGGTTAGATTAATAATCCGGTTCGATCCGAAGCTTCTTCAGAATCTTATATATATATATATATATATATATATATATATATATATATATAAGATAGAAAGCTATTTAAATAGAGATATTTACATAAATAAACAGATATAAATAATGAAATAGAGATATAGATAGTAAAATGGATTAATATAGAGAAATATAATAATGATAAATAGATAAAAATTGAGTTATATATATATATATATATATATATATATATGTGTGTGTGTGTGTGTGTGTGTGTGTGTATAAATGTGTGTGCGTGCGTGTGTATGAGTATAGTTCTACACAGAATTCAACTAATAAAAAAAATTTAAAAAGAGAGATACTTACATACATATACATGTATATACTTGATAGTAACAGATGTGGATATATATATATATATATATATATATATATATATATAAATTGATTACATTTTTATCAATCTATTTTATTCTTAATATTTCTATTTCATTAATTATCTATCCATCTATCTACATATCTATCTTTTCTTACTCTCTATTTATTTTTATATAAATATCTCTATCTAACTATATTTCTAACTTAGTTTATCGCTATTCCATTTTCTTTCTATATACCTGTCTAACCATTTGTTTAAATTTATCTTTATATATATATATATATATATATATATATATATATATATAAAGATGAATATAAACAAATGGATAGTCAGGTATATAAAAAGAAAATGGAAGAGTGATGAACTAAGTTAGAAATATAATTAGATAGAGATATTTATATAAAGATAAATGGAGAGTAAGAAAAGATAGATATCTAGATAGATGGATAGATAATTAATGAAATAGAGATATTAAGATTAAAATAGATTGATAAAAATGTAATCAATTTATACATATATATATATATAATGAGAAATACATACATATATATACATATATATATATATATATATATAGATGGCTAGATAGAAATAAAAAAGGATAAAGCCAGTATTACAATAATGATAAAAACAGTTAATCAGATAGATAGATAGATAGATAGATAGATAGATAGATAGATAGATAGATAGATAGATAGTGTAACACGTCTGCCGGCTGGTTGATTCGCTGCCCTCGGTACGAAACCTGCCACGATGCTGATATCGAAACGGCCCCATTCATGACGTACCGCTAGACGTTATGATCTCGTCACAGTAGCTGGTGCTGAAGAAGTCTATTTCAACAACGAACTCACTGCCCACGCTGTGTTTTTTTTTTATCTCAGCAAGTCACGTTAAGAAAATCCGGTGACAGTATTTCTGTCATGTCAACCAGACCGGACACTTGTGTACACTCGTGATAAAATAAAGTAATTACTACACAAAAAATAAATAAATGAATAAGTTCGAAGACGCCTGGATATATGTTACGAAAGAAAGTCTTTATAAAAAATGATTAATTACAAAAGCAGAAAATACAATTGTCGAAATTCAAGTTTACAACGGAGAGAGGATTCGTTTAAAAATAGCAGAGCTTTCAATCTTCAGATAAAAATAAATCCTTTCGAAGTTTCATTAAAAATATCAGAGCTTTTCAATCTTCAAATAAAAATAATTCAATACAAAAGTTTCGTAAAAAGTAATCAATTTTTAAAAATAATCAGGCTGTCAATTCTCCACATAAAAACACGTCTTTTTGGCCTTTATCAAACTTTGCAGAGACAGCCAAATAACAGTGCGACGAGGCGACGGGCGGTATGGGGTCGTTTGGTCTTTGTCAGCTGAAAATCTTTCTCCAAATTTTATTTTAAAATTCTTTTCATAACAGTGCGAACTTTTCGTTAAGTATAATCAGAACTTTTAATTCTTCAAATAACCTTTAAAACAACTAAATAATTTCGGGGTTCTTATCGAAGGTGCATTATTTGACATTAACTCTTTAAGAAAATAGGCGGCAGGCTTTTCTACTTTTTTTTACATCTTCAGCCATGCGTTCTATGGTAGGCAACCAGCCGTTTGTCCTGCCTCCCAGTTGGGAACCTTTTCCACTCAGTCGTTACATTTCGACTGCAATTTCAAAAACTACCAAACCAACTCTGATTTTTCGCACTGAGTTCCGATTTTTATAGCTGTACCCAATTCTCTCGGGGTATCTACGCAACTCAGAGCTTTGGCCAATGAGATTATTTTCCACCCACACTATTTACGGGGAGCCATGTCTCGACGAATGAAAAATCCCAACTCACATGAAGTAATGTCTTTCTGTCTTTTTTCCCATTATATCATAGATAGTAAAATATATTGACAGAGAGATATAAAGATACAAATATAGATAGAAACAGAAAGATCGTTACATACATAGACCCTTGTTCAAACAATTGAAACAAAACTATTAATGATTTCTTAGGATCTTTCATAGTTTCCTCGTTGTCATTTACGTCGTCTCTTGGCGTCGTTTCACTTTTCCGACCGCAATTTCGTTTACGTTGTAAACTGACGGATCCAAATTTTTTCCTTACCCTGGTAACATGACTGAGAGTTGAAACGATGGTAACAACAATATACGCGATCTGTAAAGCTTACCTACATGTTCGTGCTGTGTTACAATTTTCGTGCGCTTTTTTAGAGTAAGGTCCATCACAGACAATAGCCGTAAGACAATTAACTAATCGACAATCGAGACAAGAGTTTCTGGGTGTGATAAAAATCTGGGGAAATCACCGATGAACAATATTTTTCAAAGACCAAAAGATTTCATCGTACACTTTAAAAAGAAATTCATATTACTGCACACCAATGCAAATGACTTAATCCGAGAAAAAAATAGTGGGTCTAAAAATAGTGTGTCTAAAACTGATCATATGGTGAAAGTATGGAAATTAAAGCAGTTGTTTTAAGTTATTTGCACAAGAGTGTACATAGATAATGAACAGTCTCAGATAGATAGATAGATAGATAGATAGATAGATAGATAGATAGATAGATAGATAGATATTGAAAAAAATTTTAAAATTTTAAATGATAAATTAATCAATTTACGATGTTACGTCTTCCGTAATACATTTTTATGGGGAAATTTTAGGTCAGAATTCAACAAGCTACTTCCGAGCAAATTACAGCATTACTGAACCGTCCACGTAATTTATTGGAAATCTAATAGAATTTGTAAAAAGCGTTTCATCAACATTATGTTTGTAGATCATATATTAGAAAACTGCCTGTTCTTAAAAATTAGCAAGTCAAGGACAATTAAACTTCCAGAGAATACATAATTCAAAAATGAAACTGCTTGTACATACATCCACATGTGAAAATAAAATAGATAACATAATTCTCTTTGTTTTATACGTCTCAGATTATGTATTTTCATTACTTACACTGTTTCGAGTGTTGGAATCATTTTTAATGCCATGTTTCCAAGGTTTCGGTTGTTGTACGCTCCAGTCATTTTTAGGTGCTAGGAATTATTTCAATCTCTACGGTATATCATTCTCATTCCATATGCAATGCTAGTTCCGGATGTCATATGTTATCTCCATTTAACTCAACTAATTTATTCGTTAACCATTGCTGTAGACAAATATGGAACTCACAAATCTTTGGGTCAAGTCACTGGAACTAATCAGCGTTTATGTTCCCTTGGCCATATGTCCCTGAGGGTTGAGTTCGAAATTCCGAGCACCTGAAGAAAGACAGAGCGTTCAAAGGCCGAAACGACATAAACATGGCAATAAAAATGAGAACAACTGTCCGAACAGTGTAAATAATGGACATAATTATAATGTAGGAAACCTCTTTTAGGAGACATTGTTTTGAAAAAGCGTAAAATGAAGCAATGTGGCAATGCTATTTACAGTTTACGGAATTTCAAATCAACCAAAACACATATTATGAGAACGCTTTTTGATAACCTGTTAAATATTAAAAATTCCGAAGATTCAGATGTATTTGCACTTACTACGGTGAAGTCGCTGACCTTTGAGCATACAATAAAAGCTGCCAAGAACGTCTAGAAGAAAGGGTACCTTTCTCTGCATGAACGAACAACCAAGTCCAAAGATAGAAATAAAAAAATATTTTACATACGTATCCTGCGAATATAAATTGGAGACACTTCCGGCTGGCTTCTATCCAGACCTTTCTGTTTGGCCTCGAGCCAAAGGAGATGGAAACTGTCAGACAGAATTCATCGAAAACAAGGCTACAACTTGAAACAGAAGAACAGTTCAAAGCCTTTTACTGAACATTACAAGAATACGTTGGAATGCTAACCATTCAGAAATTTGTGTTTGTTCTTTTAAACTAGCTTCTTTATATATTATTTAGTTTTAGTCGTGCAAATTAGGATTTTGATATAAATGACTGTCGTTATCTTAGCCAAAAGATATGTTGAATTAAATAACAACAGCTATCATTCCATAATTACCGTCATCGTGAAATTAACCAATAACAATAGTGTATAGTTTAAACACTGAAATGTACAATTAACGTAAGAGTTAAGGGACACGAAATGGAACGTGAAAAGAGTTTAAACACCGCTTTTTTCTGTTGCTTTCATTTTCGTACTAATGTGCCAAGAAGACGCATTACATACTTTCTTCTTCCAGCTACAATTTAATCAATAGGATAGTCAAGGCACTCTATAGCCTTGGGTGGTAGAGAACTAAAGCTTAAAAACCTATGAAAATATGAAAATAAAACCACTCTGCAATCAAACAAAAGGCTTACTGTTCTCGTAAAATCACCTAAGTCAGGCCTGGTTCGTAACCAGATAGGTGACCGCTTCGAAATACCAGGTACTATAAGCTTGTATGCGTGACTGATGTAATAGCTAAAGGCTCAGAATTGTTAATCATTCAGCCGAGTATTACTTATAGTCGTATTATTCATTTAATTTGGGAAATGTATAAAGCCAATTTCTTTCCCCATCTATAGTTTAATTATTAAGACTTGTATCACTACACAATTATTCTTTTTAAAAATAAAATTGCGTGAACAAATTTATATTATGACATTAAATAATCCGGAGAAGTTGATATGTTGCTAAACAAAATCAGCTCTCCAAAAATAAATACGTATAAGAAAATTGTTAACAATACATTTTATCTTATACTGTTGCGTTCAAAATCTATTTAGTTAAAGCCATTAAATTTAATACAATAGTTGATCATTTCGGCGTTAAATGATCCAGAAAAGGGTTCATATATCGCTAAACATAATCAAGCAGACAAGATTTTCGAAGACATCTTTCGCTATCCTAATCGACTTCGGAATTACATTTTGTCATCAGTTAGTTTCATTACCAGTGCTGTCAAAACTGACGACAAAATATTTATACTGATATGCCGTCAAATATTTTGTACCTAATATTGAGTACCATACATGAAAATATAAGAAAAAGATAATCCATCCCCACACCAAGCGTGACAAGACGGATATATATATATATATATATATATATTCACTAATCGACGACATAATTATTACAAAAAAGTCAAATAATAAGCGAACACTCCACAAGAGCGTGAATAACTTTAAAAACTAGTAGGAAAGAGAATGAACTGAGCCGACGCTGCCTCGTTATTGTCTATCTCTCCATGAATGTGACAGAAGGGATATATATATATATATATATATATATATATGTGTGTGTGGGGGGGGGTGTGAGTTTGTAACCCTGGGTTTCACGCTTTTCCGATCGTCAGACAAACTGATTAATTTTTTTTAAAAATTGGTTATATTCGTGTATTTTTGTGGAAGTGCAGGAACATCTGTCGTCACGACAGACGCAGACATATATATATATATATACATTTGTACACCCATCAACGCGCACAAGGACACACACACGCGCGCGCGCGCACGCACGCACACACACACACACACACACACGTACGCGCGTTCGTTCACTGAGGCTTGCATAAACATACACATGCGAATCGTGCGGGGTTCGGTATATATATGTATATGTGTGCCGTTGCACACATACACACTCATTCGGTTGGCATATTCGAAGTGTGTGTAGCGATGTCAACGCGCGAATAGTTGTCGATTTCACGTACGTACATATGTACTTTTGATAGGTTCTGTGTGAAACTATGGTAGGTAAGAATTGCTATTATTTTATTCAAGGCTGTATTGTTATTTTTTGTTTTAAAGTCGGTTATTGGCTTGTTTTATTATTTTTGTGGTTGCGTATATTTACATGGTGGAAATTCCAATTTGTAATGCTTATTAGTGTTTATTAATTATTAATTTTACTATGGCAGAGGCGTGTGATTTGTTTTTTATCCGTTTGGTATAAATTGTGATAATAGGTTGAAATATGTATATGATTAACATTTTATTTGTGATATAATTTCTATACAGCGAAACCGTAGAAAGAACATGCGGCATTCTTAAGATTAAATAACAATATGTACATTCACTAATTCGCCGACAAAACAACATAGCATAGGTACCCCCATTATATCACTGAAAAAAATAAACCAGCATGGTATGAAGAAAAAAATCCCCACACTAAATAAAAATACAGTTTTATCGGTAAAATGCTTATGTTATTTCTAAGAGAATAAATAAAAGTATTTTTAATTATTTTTTTAAATATTTTAATTTTTTTAACGCGTTCGAAATTTTGGTAGAAATTTTGTTCTTTCTTCCTCGACTGGCACAATTTTTATAAGTATTTATTACGGCAATATTCATGCAAGCCACTTTTTTAACGTTGAGAAACACATTAAATTTGAAATTCTTGCAAAAATCAATTGATGGTCGGCTTTAGATAAAATTATCAGAGCTTATTTGTAAATGAGTGAAATCATTTTTGGAATAATTATTTTTATAAAATGTTGGTAAAAATATATTTTTATTTTACATAAGTTACTCCCACATACACACAAATTAATTTCCTGAAATGTCTGTACATTTGCGAGAGATCTCCCATATACCTAATATTCATTAAATTAAGGAGTCAATGGGGAATGTTAATAAACTGTTTTGGGTTTTTTTGTTAATGAATCCTGTTCTGGATTATGAAAGAAAATGCAATAAAACTGTTCTATTTTTTATTGGGATAAACATTTAATTGGTTTTATAAACAATATAAATTAAGGACCTCGTAGTCTGAAGAGAAAAGTTTTAAGATGATTGATGACTTTTTACAAGAATTGTTTTTTTTAATAAAAAAGAAAACAATTCTTAATACTTTTTTATAATAGTTTATAAAATTTTCGAAAATTTTTTAACATTTCCTCCTACATCGTTAACGCTAATTTGATTAGTTAATACGTGAAGACTACATCTACTAATTCAAAATTTAAAAGCTTATTACAAATAACCAATCCAATCAAATTTTTAAAATAGTTAAAACATTTTAGTGTGGGCAGGCTAACCCTTATTTTTTAAAATTTAACTGTACGTGGTATATATCATTAAAAGATCCAAGCTGTTGTCTGTCAACCATTACAGACAACCTCTCCTGCCTCCCATAAATATGGACCAAGCGATTCTCCCGGAGAGTAATACACTACGCCTCCTCGGACTTACCTTGTCCTCAGACCTCAAATGGAAGCACTATATTGAATCCATAGCAAAATCTACTGCTAAGAAGGTTGGGTCACTATGTCGATCCAGGATGTTTTTTCCACCTGAATCCATCCTGCATATATACAAGTCCACCATCCGTCCGTGCATGGAGTACTGCTGCCATTTATGGTCAGGTGCCCCTGCCGTTCTCCTCAGTGTTCTCGACAGGCTCCAAAGGAGAGTCTGTAATGTGATAGGTACTGATCTGGCGACTCGACTGCAGCCACTTCTCCATCGTCGAAATGTGGCCTCCCTTTGTCTGTTCTATAAATACTTTCATGGCTTCTTCTCAGACGAACTTAAGTCACTGGTGCCTCCTCAACAGGTGTTTACTCGTGCAACCAGACTGGTAACTTGGTCCAACCCATTCACAGTCAGGTTAGCCAAATGCAGACGACAATTCGACTCCTGCAGCTTCTTCTCTCGCACTTCCCGCCTGTGGAACTCGCTCCCATATTCTTGCTTTCCTGACGGCTACAACCTCCAGAAATTTAAATGCAAAGTCAATACTCATCTACTAACCACTGGACTCTAACTCTCTCCCCACCCCCGTATAACCCTCCCTTTCTCTCCACCTATGTATCTGTCATCGCACCTGCTTTCTCAGCTTTCTATTATTCCTTTCTAACTAGTTTGTGCTCCTCACTCTTTTCTAATTAATCTCTTTACATTTATGTAGCCCCCTGCACATCAGTTGCGTTTCCGCCTTGCTCGGGGTGAAATGATTAAAAAAAATGTATTTCAAAGATTACGCTTCTTCGAAAAAGATTCATTTTTTTCTTTTTTTGGCAGGGTACAATTCTTTCCTCTGGCTTCCGTGTTTCCTATGTCCTATGTTTTAAATTGCAACAAGCATTCCTTCAAATTTTAAAGCAAGTTTTTTTTAATTTTTATTTCTAGTTTCTTAATATTGTTAAAAACAAAGTAATAGTGAAAATAAAAATTTGTGGCGGTACCTAAATGAAAATTGATACTAAAAATAGAAATTAATAAATATCATAACATTTCATAAATTATTGAGTTACCTATGCCATATTATATAATTTCATTCCCTGTTATTAAATTGTAAAATTATTTTAAAAGAAAAGTTTTTTATTATTTTAATTTTATTTTCATAACACATATTCCAACGTAAGGTTCTAAAGCTGAAGCAACTAAAATTCTATAGAATATTAGATCATTGCTGAAATTGTTAAATATTTTATATTACTGCATAGTTAATAATAAAATGCACGGCGTAAGATTAAGCTAACATAATATTTTCTCAGATATTATTTTAAGTTAACATAAAATTGTCATAGATAGAAGATTTGAAGCCTTCTGTCTGTCATGTCAATCATTGCTCCTGATAACACTTCAAGCAGTAAGCAAATAATATATGTTTCAAATCAGATTAAAATAAGTTTAATTTTTTTAATTTGAAAAAAAAATTGTGTCACCGAGGTATATTTTATTTTTGCAAATTTTTAAAAGCGAAAATTGACTTCAGTTTAAAAAATGTCGAGCGATTGAAAATAGCTGAAATAATTAATTTTTTTAAAATTTCAGAATTTAGAATCTGACCTAAATACTTTCTGTTTGAAATACACCAGATTATTTTGCATACTGGAATTAATAAATTTAATTTCTTGGCTTTCAATTAAAGCTAAAATTAAAGCTTTAAGAACACTTTTTAAAATTCAATGTAAATTTATGTATAATAAATGAGAGAAGTTACCTAGAATAGTATGAAGAAATAAGCTCCAAACTTAATAAAAACAATTTTTTCATCAAAATGTTTATTAAAAGAAAAGATTAAATAATTTTTCATTTGTCGTAAAATTTTTAATCCTTTCTAACTAGTCCAAAATTTTGGTAAAAAAAATGTTTTTTTGTCATCGAGTGACCAAAATTTACGAAAGATAATGTAATATCATCGCAACTCATTTTTTCAGGTGAAAATACATTCATTTAGAAATTCTTGTAATGGTCTGATTTTAATGAAACTTTCGGGATATTTTCACATTTGAATGAAATTACTTTGAAAATTATTATTTTTATAAAGTCTTGGTAAAAATTATTTTCCCATCTTTTACCACCATCCCTTCACGTAAGTTCATGCAATTTCAAGAAATTAAATTTTGTATTGAAAATTTGTTTTAGTAGTTAAATGCAAGATTCCTTGGGGAATGTAAATTATCCTTTTTTTTTAAATAGTTGGCCGTTTTTAATTGAAGTGAAAATGAAAGCTTTAACAAAACTATTTTATTTTTAAAAATTTAATTTAAAAATTAGGTATCGAAAATGAGTGGTGGTACGTAAATAACAGTTATAACTATTTTATTTTTGTTTTTATTTCGAAATTTTTTAATAACAGAGAAACATCAGTCAATAAATATTGTCTTTGGAATCCTTTTGTCCATCTGTCGCTTGTTGATTTTTATGGTGCTAATTTATTTTGTCTAAAGACTTAAATTCAACTAAAACATTTAATTTTATTGACAATTGAATCTTTTTCTTTCATGTGCCGTGTTCCTTCAAGACGTAGGCGATCATGGCCTGCCACATTTCTTCATTTCTTGTAACTCTTAACACTCTTTCTCTTGTCATTTCTCTTAAATCTTGCTCAAGCCCAGCAAGTATGTCATGCATTGATTTCCCCTGTCTCGCTTTCCTCTTATCTGTTCTGTGAGTATCTGATTCATATAAAATCAAGTTAAATATTCAATATATCTGTACAAATCCCATGTTTATTTATCTTTCTTGTCGCAGAAATAGTTGAAAATAAATATAAAAAAATATTTTTTATTATTATAAATCTTATTTTACCGGTGAAGTAAAAATACATAATAAGTAATAAAAATGTCAGATGAAAATCCATTAAATACTGTTCTTACGTTTCCGATATGAAAGGATACGGGCAGATAGCACATATAGACACTGAAAAGTTTCAAAGGAAGATGTACATTTCATTAAATTGATGATTGGGTCTTGCTTTTCTGTACAGACATTTGGAACTAAAACATCAAAGCAGCTATGACTAAATGGTGGTTTCCAAGATAAGAGAATGTGTGTTTGATCCCAACCGAGGATTCCCCTTTCATTAATAATCCTTTTGCGGATACTACATCTATGTCAACTAAAAACGGTGGCAACCAAAATGTTCACATGTTAATGAGAGTTGTCATCATTTGCAGGAAAATAAATGAATGTGGAATGAGAGAGGAAGGAAGTGATTTCAACACGGAAATATTTTCTTGGATTTTTATACAAACTAATAAAGAATTAAGAAAAAGAGAGAAAATATATTAGTGTATAAACAGATGAAATGAAAGAAATGCCATTATACATAGCCTTTCGGAAATCAGGAGAAAGAAGAAGACATGAAGTGTGACCTGATAAGCAAAACAAATGCGGTTAATCTCTACAAGATCAATCATGCCGAGGCGAGAAGACATTGGTTTCACAGTTTGTAAAAGGGAGATGCTTTCTGAAAAATGTGCATACAATAAAATATATTTTAATAATAATAATAATTATTATTATTAATTTTTAAATTATTAACAAGTCACCTAATCAATAGTAAAAGGAATATCATTACTATCATGCTGTCATTCACATTCTCCTATGTTTTATTTAATTCTTTAAACAAAATACTTTAGCAAAATAGGCATTTTTCTAAGTTTTTTCGTTTAATATACAGCTTTCTCTTTGAATCCAACTGTGTCACTGCCTTATGCAGCTTGGCAACCTATTTAGAAGAAGGAACACTCCAAATCACAACTCTCAACTCAAGGTGTTAATCGTGTCGAATGGTGAATGGCTAATGAGTTATGAGGTCGCAAATTATCTCTTACAGCCTTCGCAAACCTGCTTGCAAATGACTTGCCCAACGTTCCAGGTAAAATTGGTTGGATTTTGGACCCATGCGCCACGCGTGAGAATAATATGAGAATTAAAAATAAAACAAAAATTTAAGTATAGCTCCTCCAGTGGATAAGCAGGAGACCCATTCCTTCAGTAAAAAACCTATCAGAGGTTAAAACATCTGCCATATGAACAATCCCCCACACAAAAAATGAATCCTCAAATCCCCAAAACCGGGGTAATCTCAATTATGACCAGGCGAATTTTTCAGCTAGAAATCAAGAATAGCACCAGTGACAGTAGGTGCGCTTGGAATGACAAATGAAGTAACAAAACAGCACATTGCAGAAATCAAAGAAAATCCCAGCTGAATCGATATACAAAAAATGTCTTGATAAGTACAGGTCTAACATAAGAAGAACTTTGTTAATGTAACGCTTGATGTTATGAGATATAGAATACCTGACTTATGTATTTCTGAAGACTTACTAAGTCCTGTGACCATATCAGGAGTCAATTTGTGATGAAAGAAGAATCTATACTATAATAAGAGCCATGCGTGTCTGTCCGTAACAAGTCTTATTAGCAAGAAAAGAGATGAAAAAATCTTTCTTTTTTGAAAGGTTTTTATGCATCAGCGGAAGCGATTGTCTTATATTCACGACTGTTGTTAATTTTTTGATGTCAATACCCAGTATATTTTTGGATAAAGGTGAATCTTGCCGTGATAAAATGAACTTTGTTTAATTCATTGAAACAGCCATTAACCACTTTTATATTCCCTTTGTTCTTTCTTACTTTCTATCTTTCCTTCTTTCATTTTCTCCCTATAGGTGTTAAATCTTGTTATGTTCCCTTTCTTATGGGTGTGTGTGTATAGTGCGATGGTTGAATTGCCGTTTATACCACGCAAAAATGAAAATAAAATTAATATAACATTCTAACGGATATATTTACCAGAATTATGAAAAAATATCTAAATAGTAAATTTTCTTAAAATATCGCCATTGGCTTTAACCATGGTCTCTAGTTGACTTTGGAATCACCAGCCAGTCTACTGGATAGTCTCCTTTTTTATGCTGGTAAACGCTGCCAAAATTCTTGCTTTCAGTTCATCTTAAGTGTTACAATGATTTTTTGGTCTCCCGCTCAACTTCGCCCTCAAATATAATAATCAAGGGGATTGTCGTCTAAGGAGTTAGGTGATAAGAGTGATGTTGCAGAATTTTTGATAGTCATGATTATTCTTTTTTCTCTTGCATATGCTGAACATTTCTATCAAGTCGCTGTGGCGTACTTTGTCGAACGCCTTTGCGTAATCTATGAAACACATATAAACATCCCTCTGCACTTTATAGACTTTCCGATAAAAATCTGAGCATGAATTTTGTGTTCATTGTTCCAGAGCTCTTGACGAAACTGAACTGTTCTTGTTCTATTTCTGGTGGGATTCTACTGCTCGCTCTATTCATCAGATATGAGAGTTATCAATAAGAAGAATTAAAATTAATGCATCCAAAATTTTACAGCTCTAGCATCATTTTTTCACAGTCAGCTAATCTCGTAAGAATTTTGGATAAATATTGCATGATACAAATGCATATGTACGGATTTTCATTGTAGTGCAGTAGATGTCACATAATTTCATGGATTTGAGTGTGGTAGGCAATTTTCAAATCTATGTTGTTCTGTTTTATGTTATCAGTTTCGCTGCTGCTTCCTATTGTCTTTAAAACTTTCTGGTTTCTCGTACGTTATCCCTCCAGTGCTTGATTTACAGCCACATCACTTTGAATCACCGATTACCGAGCTATCACCGAAATTACGCAACATCAATCCTAGTCAGTATGTAGATGGTTAATCTCTTGGGAATGCCAGGTGTTGTAAACGTTGATATGCGGCTGGTGTATAATGGCCACGAATTTCTAACTGGAGAGACTAGTTACAATTCTCGTCGAGTTTGTTATATTCATTTATGGGCAAATACCCTTGGGAAAGGTATGAATCTAACTCTCCTGTCCCCAGCTGAATTTGTAAGATATTATCGTATTTTTAAATTATATTTATTTAATGATAGAATGAATCGTTTTCTAGAGATTATCAACACTTTGCACGTTATTTAAAGCCAGAAAATATTTCTATATTATAAGAATTTATTATTTCTTTTGGGAGTAAGATAATACTTATTTAGTGATACAAATGTTACAAATTAATCTATAGGTGGAGTGAAAAAGAGTGGATTAATATATTCCCTAAAGATATTTGCTTTTACGTGAATATAACAAACCTCACTAGAACACGGATCTCCGATTAAAAGATCCAAATCCATATCCATTACACCCCCTGTACATATAAGCTTAAAAAACCTGGTATTCCCAAGTTGTCACTCAGTACGGATCTAGTTTGGTTCGTTATATTCACTTACGTGTAAAAACCCTTGGAAAAGTTAAGAATCTAACTCTCTTTTCTAGGACTTGTATCACTAAAATCGTTATTATCTCAAAAATATTTCTATCTAAAAATATTTTCTTGTTGTAAATAATTTGTAAATAGTTAATAAACCGTAGAAAACAAATTAGTCAGTCTCTAGTGTCCTCAATATTTTTCGATAGAACCAATTTCCCGTTGCTTAAACAAACTATGATGGGTGTTGAATACTTATCGAGTTAATTTCGGTCTTATGTTTGGTCATTGAAATAGTAATTTTGAGAATTAGGTAGAGTCGAGATGGATTAGATACCCTCTTGTAGATAGAACTCTTTATTTTTATCAATATTTTTCGCAACTAACAAAATATTGTGGCTTCACTTTGGCAAATTAACGACAAAAACGCAATTTAACATGATGTCTTCGATGTGTGGTACTCGTTGTATTGTTGCCTATATTTGCTGTGTGTGGCTTTAGAAAAGTTTCTAGTCTTCGACTTATCAGAAAGATGATCAATGTGGTTTTCAATTTAGCAAATAGAGGCCTACTTCACTACATGGAATTTCGCCAAGTTTAATTGAAACCTTCTTTCTATTCCGCGTTTAAGATGGGAGATTTGCGTTTTCTAGGAGGAGCAAAGCGTTGACGCGAGAAAAATAGGAACGTTAATTAGGTAGATAGATTGTCATCAAGATATGTGAATGTCAGACTTTAAAATATAGAATTCATTAGACGTCATTAGTAGCTGCAAAGGAACAAATTACATCCCAGTAGAGAGGCATCGCGAACTTAAAGAACATCTTACCGACATATTAGTTGTAAAATTTGATACGTTTTTCACCACACACACACACACACGGCCGATCGCGTAACTAAGCTAGAAACGCTGCTCATTTAACCCGAGTATTAGTTTTCTTTTTTCAGAGTGTAGGCAATAATCGACATCCAGTTACCCTAACCCTTGTAGCTCTCAACACATTTCCTCTTGGTGTTTCTACCAAAACTTCACCAACAACTTACTCAAACCCATCACATATGTCTCACGTTGCTTACCGTCTCCGTGTTTCTCTCTATCCGTCCTGTGAGTACTAGATTCTCCCAGTCTTCCTTCATCATTACGGGTCCCAGATAATTCAGCTCTCTTTTCGTGATATTTTGTGTTTCCTTTTCTTTGGAATTCTCTCCAAAACCTTAAATGGTTTCCTCAGCATCATTCTGTAGAACCATATTTCTGTTGCTCCTAGTATCTTCTGCATTTTTGAGAAGATTGTCCAGCATTCGCTTCTATATAGAAGGACATATATCACATAAAAATCCTGTACTCTTTCCGTTGTTTCCAATGAAACATTCCTGTCTTCCAATACTCTGCTTTGCTTTTGAAAGCGTCTTAAAATTCTCCAAATATAAAAATATATCATCACGAAAAAATAAAGCTTGAACAGAGTTTTACCGTTCGTGTTAAATTCAAGTAAAAACCAAGCAGATACATCCTACATTTTGTTTGCGGAAAAATTATATTCCCTCTCTACAGGTAGGTAACAACGCAAAATTTAACTGCCGAAGATGGGTACTGAGTGCAAAAATATCTCGAAAATAACTGACGGTTGAACGAAACAAAACATTCCTAACAGCGAAAAAAGCCGCTTGTAGCGAAACATTGAACAAAAAAAATTTGCCCTAACTACAAATAAATAAATAAATAAATAAAACTAATGAAATAGAAAGTTAAGCTTCACAGAAGAAAAATAAACAGGTAATGAAATAATTAAAATAAAAATTTCTCACACTTGTATATCAAGATAAATTACATGATTTTTCCTTATCAATAAATTAAGAAGCATAGGAGCAGACGACATTCAATAGATGAGATTATTAGACTCGGAATACTTCTCAATGCTGCAGTGGTTTGATATATGTTGTGAAGTAAATAACAGACTCCAGGCGCTACAATACAAATGGACGCGTCTAGACACTTAAAAGAAGAACTAGAACAAGTAAAAAATTATCGTTGGATTCAGTCTTCAGTGTATTTCTTACAGACGTCATGGCGTGCACCTAAGCAAGACTTTATATTATAACGACTAGAAACAAGTTAAAATGGGATTTGTTATGTTGTGTGAAAAATAATTTCCAAATTTTTCTAATATATTTAAATCAATACACATAAATGCACGGAAACAATAGCGATTGTTTTGGGGTCTAAGACGTTTTACATTTGGCCAACTAACTTGGCATTATTTTTAGCCGAAAGCGTGAATATTTGATTTGAACCTGTAGATATCAGGTTATGGTCGTAGAGTTACTACATGTACTGCAGGCATAGTTGCAGTGTGTGTCTCGACTATGATAGCCTTACGAAGCACATCTGTCTCCAGTCTGGTTTGAAATCAGATTTTCCTTCTCGTAGCTATAGGACTCAGTATGATCTATTTTCACATAGGCAGAGAACAAGATTTATTTATATTTATCTCGGGGTTTTAACACGTAAGTTAATGTAACGAACTCCACACGAACTTGACTTTCTGATTTTTCAATCCTTTCCGCTATTCATTATTCCGACGTTCCTCATTGGTATAACTAACTCATGCATGTATGCAAGAGATACGGGTGGAGTAACGTTTCGAAAATTATGATAGACGACAGATTTATGTCCTATTAATACAACATGAGAATTACGAAACTAACTTTTGAACAGTAAACTCATACAGTTTGCAGTTTAGACGCCGGGTTGGACCGTTTTCTTTTTAGAGCCATCTATTTTCTTCTTCTTCTTCTTCTTCTTCTTCTTCTTCTTCTTCTTCTTCTTCTATGTGTCTTTTCATGATCACCTATGTCTATTCAGGCGATCTTGGCCTTCCACGTCTCCCTATCGCTGGTGGCTCTTAGCACACTTTCTCCTGTTACACCACTCAAGCCCCGTCCTGCCATCCACCTGCTCAAGTACGGTACACGCTGTTTTCTATTGTCTCTCCTTCCTTCTATCTGGCTTGTTAGTATCAGGTTCTCCAATCCCTTCTTCCTCATCGCATCTTCAAGGAACTTTAGTTGTCTCTTCCTGATTCTGATATTAATTTCTTTTTCCTTTCCATCCATTCCAAATCCTAACCATTACTCACATGCTCGATCTATGATATCCGCAGCATCCTTCTGTAGAGCCATATTTCAGTTGCTTCAATTCTTTCATTCATCTTCGATGATATTATCCAGATACAAAACAAAAAAAGTTACACAAAAAATCAGAAAGCTTACTTTATTGTTCTTCACCGTTGTAAAGGTGCGTGAAACATAAAAAAGATTGGTTGATTGATTTGTTTTGTACATCTTATCAAACATGTGCAGATCACTTAAAGATGGAAAATATTCCTTTAATGTATGAAAATATTTAGCTATAATAACCTCTTACTGTCATTTTAACTAATTAATGCATAGCTGGGGTGATAAAATGTGAATTTTAACATTCCCCAAGAATATTTAAACGTAAGAGAATGTAACAAACCTGAGTGAAATTGGAACTTGCTTCTCTGATTTCCAGTGAATCGTTAGCCCTTACATTACCGGAAGATACAAACTTACAGCACCTATTATTGCCAATCGGTCAACATTCGGGATACAAATCAAGATCGAAATTGTGAGAGTACGAACTTGTTTTTCAACGTGAGACGGCTGTACGCCATGAAAAATAAATAGAAAGAATCCATTTAATCCAGATGCTTCACTCGTGTCGGGAAAGAAAAGAAAGGAAATTGTTGTTCGTCTCCGAACAAGGCAGACATGAGGAATTCAATCTTAAAATGGTCCACCTGATATTTACAGGTTTAAGTCAAATATTCACGCTTTAGGCTAGAAATACTACCAGGTTAGTTGGCCAAACGGAAAACGTGGTAGACCCCAAAACAATCGCTATTGTTTCCGGGCATTTAATGTGTATTGATTTAAATGTATTAGAAAAACCTGGAAAATATATTTCGCACAATATAAGAAATCCCAATGTAAGTAGAGACTTATAGACACAACTTTCTGCAAGTTAATTACAAAACTAATTTAGTTTCCTTTCTTTCACTGTAGGTCAGTTTTAATTCCACTGAAGTTATGGGGTGTGATCGATTTCTATTTTTCCTCAGGTCTTTTGAAGTGGTGTGAAGTAATATGAATCTATTTTCTGGGTGTATGATGAAATTGTTTTGGCCCTGAAAATATAGCGTCATTTGTGATTGCATCAGATTTTTACAATCCTAGATACTATTGTCGTGACTGTGGATTAGTTGTCCTACGGATTGTCGCCAAAGAAAGTTACTCGGACGAAACGTACGAAAATTTTAACGCTGCACGAACACACTGGCAATCCTTAAAGAGAGATCGCGGATATAGGCTGTATTAGCCTTTCAACTGTCAGTTGTGTCATCAATACGAACAAAAAACTGGATCCATTAGTCCAAATCGTAACGGTCGGAAAAAAGCGAGACGACGTATTCGTAATAACCTAAAGTGTGAAGATATTTTTCGATTTGTTTCAGTTAATTTACACAAGGGTGTACATTCAAAGCTTCAGTTTTCTTTCGATGTTAAAAGCTTTTGTTGTAAAATCTAACAATAACACGTCAAATCAATGTTACTGAGCATTCAGTGATTTCTTTTCAGTTCACTGCACTTTTTTGTTTAAATCTTAACGGTATGGCCGCTGTGCCTTCTAGTGATCGTTTGCTAATATTACATTCAATGAATAACAAATGGAACCGCTCATTCGCGGAAAGATTTTATTTCTAGTCCTGTACCTGCCATGTCCCAAACTCATAATCTTCAGTTTCTCTTTGCGGTCCAATATTGCTTTTTTACTGTAGTATGACATAATCTTTTATTATCTAATCCAGACATTGGAATGAAAGTCTTTGCCTCAAAAATCAAAGTATTGCTAGGCTTTTCAGTTCCCTTGCAAAGTATATATCAGACTGAACTGAATGGTATAAATTATGAAATTCTTCAAAAATAAAAACAGACGTGACAAATATAAGAGGCAAATAACTACGTGCACATAAAATATTTCGTTCTAAGTTTCAAATTTACCAACTGTGACAACCACCATCGAAATTCCATGTGCGTTGCGATTAACGCGTTTTCAAAAAGTATTAACAAAAAAAATCAACGATCTATAACTACCATATTATAATATTAATACAGAAGTTTAATGTTTGTATAATGCAATGTGTAAGTTCACCTTTGTGTAAATTGAATGAAATGATTGGTATCTTCATAGGGTCTTTCACACTTTTTCAGATGACATATACGTTGTCTTTGCGTTGAGTTTTTATTTTCGGAGAGCATTTTCTTTTAGTTTTTGGACTGATGGATCAAGTTTTTTTCTCACTATAATGACAAGACTGAAAAAATAAAAACTGATTACACTATGTGACTCCAGTGAGTCTAAGATTGACCGTACAGTGAAAGAATAGACACTATTGTTGTTTCAAGTAATTTGCACAATAGTGTACATAGATGATTAACAGTTCCAGATAAATAAATAGATTACTAGAGAGAAATGTAATAAAGTTATAGGTATAAATGAATACATCGTTAGATAGATAAATAGATAGATAGATAGTAAAATATATTGATAGATAGTAAAATACATTGATACAGAGAAATATAAGATATAGATATGAATACAGATATAGATACAGATAGAGAGATCAATACATAGATCGAAAGATAGATAGATAGATAGATACATACATACATACATACATACATACATACATACATATTTGTGCAATTTAACTTAAACAAAACTAATAATGCCTTTTTAAGATCTTTCACAGTTTCCACATTCACGTATACGTCGTCCCTTGGTGTTGCTTTCGATTCCAACTATATGTTCTTTTACTTTTTGGACTGTTGGTTCCAATTTGGTTCTTCGCTTTTATGACACGACTGACAATTCAAACGCTGACACCAGCAATATATGCGTTCTCTCTGTAAGGCTTACCAGTGTGTTCGCGCAGCGATACAATTTTCGTAAGCTTCCTTGGAGTAAAATCATACTATGGCCGTAGACAATATTGTCTGGGCATGATAGAAATCGGATGCTATCACAAATGACGCAATATTTTTCAAGGCCAAATAAATTTCATCATACACCCAGCAAATAGATCCATATTACTTCATAGCTTTTCGAATGACTTATTCTGAGGAAAAAAGAAATCGATAACACCTTATCACTTCAGCGGTTCTAAAACTGACCGGATCGTGAAAGAAATGAAACTAAAAAGTTGTTTCAATTAATTTGCACAAGGCCATATTTGTTAATGGACAAAAAATAATTCACATTCCTGTTTAGTTTGTTGCATTTGTCTTCAACTTAATTCCTTACAGAAAGGCAGGAATCCATTATTGTTTGATATATTTCATGTTTGAATAGAAGTGTATGTTTAGCTTTTTCAACGTGGTTGGCTGCCATGGATTCAGAACCGAGGGGAAGGCGACACGAAACGCATCACTATATCTTCCAAGAAGCCATTTGCAGATAAGGAAGATAAAATTATGGGTAACTATGGTTACCTACGTCTTGGCATATAAAGAAAGAAAAAGGAGATTTTTTTAATTAATGAATTGATATTCGATGCTTTATTTTGCCAATTTTTAATTATCTCTGTATAAAAAAATGAGTTTCCCTGATTTACATTCTTTTTTTTATCTGCAATGAACTCTTAATAACTATGTCAACTTTAAATATTTTTCGATTTGGTTAGTAACAATAATGAAGAGAATCCAACCATGAAATTAAATGAACAAATATATAATTTAATAGATATTAAAATTTTGCATTATGATATTAAAAATTATATTATGATATATTAATAATATAATAGATTCAAAAATAATAATATGGATATCAAAAATATTTAATAATTAAATAGATATTGAATTTTTTTACAAATTAAGAGTATATGAAAAATTATCATGGCACTCCACAATTTTCTGTCCTGTGTAACTATTAATGATTTTTTTTTATTTTTGTTATCTATTATCTGTTCTGTCACATATTTTCTAATCCTTCTTTTCTCATTATGTACTCAAGACATTCAACTTTATGATGTTAAGTATAAGTATCCACTTTATTTTGTTATTCTCAGCATCCTTCTGTAGAAACACATCTTTTTTGTTTCAGTTCACTTTTTCATCTGTAAAGTGATTGTCCAGTTTTAGTATTCTTTT
Source organism: Ascarosepion bandense (assembly GCA_037127315.1). Classification (NCBI taxonomy): domain Eukaryota; kingdom Metazoa; phylum Mollusca; class Cephalopoda; order Sepiida; family Sepiidae; genus Ascarosepion; species Ascarosepion bandense. The sequence continues at coordinate 2,271,343 of JBBBDQ010000259.1, forward strand.
CTTGGTTTTTAACGAAATTTTAGTTTTTTAGAATAATTTGTTTATATTTTAGAAGGCATTATTTGTTATCTTACTGCGCCTTTAGATTTCAGTGTTGCAATTTTTCGTGAGCTTTAAAAGCCTTTTCAGATATTTCAAGTGTTGTAATTGTTTGATTTTAGAATCTTCAATTTGTAATAATTACTGGGTATAACGATAAGCTACATCCATTATAAAAAGCTTCTTATCAGGAAGTTAGGGTCTTGACAAATGTCGAACCTCTTTTTACTTACCATTTTTCCTAGATCCATTCTGTTAGGACCCCATCTATGAGTAAATAGTAAACCCCACAACAAGAAGAAAGTAGAAAAATACATATTTATAGAAAAATATAATCAATATAATAATATATAAGAATGGCCATCGATACATAGTTATGGTAAAATGACCATCAATGCATTTTACGGCAAAATGACAAAGAATACATCTATTGGTACTTGAAGGCATACAGTTCCGCTCAGAATATACTTAGTTGAAACTGTGCTATTCTTTAAAATATTTAGATTTTGGCATTAAATAATACATAAAGGTTGATAAGTCGCTAAAGAAAATCAACTAAAACCCAACATAAAAAAACTCACTTTTATGATGTTTTTCCATATAATATATTACAATTTCTTCAAGGATCAATCTGTATTTAAAAATATAACCTTAATTAAGCTAAAATATAAAGAACACCTATCACCGCCTCTGATAATGATGTCTACACAAACATACATACGCACAAAAACTAAGTATCATCTACCACGTGTTCAATTGTGAAAGCAAAAAAAAAAACATATATCATAACTATATAGAAAAAGTTTTAAAATCCGGCATAAATGCATCATAAGGAGTTAATACGCCGTTAAAAAAAGAATCAAATATATTTGGAATTTGTACATTGAGCTAATCCTTTCGTTGATAATAATACATTCTATCTTCTTGCACTAATAATTAAAATAAATCGTTTTAGTGAATTTCGAAGATGCTTATTTGCTAGTGAAGCAGATTTCTCTAATTCGTCAACATATAGTAATGCAGGCTAGCCAGGAGCTAAGCATTCTAAGTACATCCGTGACAGAACAATTTCTGCCGTTATAATTAAAATCACCTAATGTCCCAGGTATGGTGTCGATACACAATGGAATACACTCTCCATGAGGTTTCGGTAACAAGTAATATGATGGCATGTACCAAAAATAGAGACACCAAAAGAAACTGACCTTTTCTCTTTTTCCACATTGGATCATCTTTATTTCTCTTTCCGCTTAAATTATCTTCCTTGTTAATTTCCACTTGATTGCTCTTCTTTAACAGCAGAATAATTATGCACTTTCACACAACCGGAAAGGAAATCTTATGGTCAGCAACGCAATAATAGATGACATTTTCTCTCAGGAACTTCTAACACATTCTGGTAAGATTCCTCAAAATAAACACAGATATATTTTAGAAGAATGTCATGGTTCTTACTGCGAATTATCATCTCAATTTGTATGTTATTAAATTATGTTTTATCGACTATATTAAGTCAGTAACACGAAGTTCAGCATTTTATCATAATTAAATTGAAAAGGATTATTGAGGATGAAAAATACCTTTTGTATATATCTATTTGTGATAGAAATTCAGAAGAGGTGATGTTCTTAGTTAAAATATACGAACTTTCAATATACTTACTTTACTACAAGAAATGTGTGCTGCCGTGAAGTGAATATTTACTCAGAACGAAAAATCGGAGAGCAGCATTCGAATTCCAGTTGAATTCTTTGCATTCACATACATGCAAATACCCTTGAAAATTTTCTCTCCAGCTCCAGTATATTGAATAGCAGGACAGTTCTAGAGCTTTGGTTGAAAACTAGTTTTACCGCAAAAAGTAATGGCAACACACTGTAGAAAAACTCTTTCTGCCCAGTCAGTCATGTCTCTAATAAAAAATGATAAAGAAAGCGTGTATCACGTATGGCATTTAACTGACTGATTGACACCAAACAAGGCAAGGCCGCCACTAGTGCACAGGAACTTACAGTGAGAGAAAAAACTGGGTACTGAGTTTTGAAAAAACATAAAAGATGAAAGGGATTCATAAAGATTTCAATTTACGTAGCATTTAAATCATCAGAGATTGTAATCATCAGGGTAGCAAGTAAACGGAAGGGACTTTCCACAGGCACGAAAAGAAACTGTTCAAGAAATGGGTGTTATATTGAATTATTTCAATGGTAAAAGCATGGGACCGAGATGTCAGTCTCGTAGCACGCTAAATTCACATGGAGTGGGCTCAAAGAAAAAATGTCTATATAAGCAGTTGCCATTAAAATCAGGCTAATAATGAAAATAAAAAATAAAATTATTCACACCATAGAAACTTATTCTCCACTATAATCACTTTCAGTGTCAACGCTCATAATGTTAGTTTCAAAGATCGAATAGACAAAACTTAAATTCAACATAAGGCTGGAAAAAGGGTGTCAGGCTGCAGACATATTGATCTGTTCTCAGAACTAAGCGTGATAACGCTATACTGGTAAATTATTACAGGTTTCTTCATCGTCAAACTAAATGAAATAATTCATATATTCTTAATGGTAATTTTCAAAGCGCGACTTAGATGTGGAACAAGACCGAAAGTATGGGGACACTCAGTGAGGATCGAACTCACTACTCAATCATAATGATTCTAGCGTTAAAAGCTTGGGAATCATTAAACCACCTCGGGGTGCCCAACATATATCCTTAATGTTTTCTCAACAACATTAGATATTCGGTGTTATATCGATATATGTCTCCCTGCTACTTCTTTTTTTCTGCCAGAGTCACTAACAAATCCTCATTATGGATCAATCGTCTGCCAAATTTCATGCGCGAGGCTTGAGTTAGTCCGTGATATGATTTCCAAGTACTTTCCAAAAGTATCACGTGCTGGAATCATCTCGAGACCGTTATTTTCCAAAAGTTACCTTCCTAATATATCAAACATGTCGAAATTCGAAACTGGGTCTCTTAAGCAGAAAGTGGACATTCTTACCACTCAGCCGAAATCGTATATACCGAAGATCCAATTAAGAGACTAATTTAATAAATTTCATTTTGTCGAAAGACACTATTTCTAGAAAGGACAAAGTTTTGCAGCCAACCAAATTATTGGCTGTTTCTCTTCATAGATCCTCTTCATTAGTAATCATACATTTTAATAATTTTTTCACTAGGATACAATAAAAATATGTCAGTATTATAGTCGTGTGACTCTATATGAGTTCGAAGTAGGATTCATTTCGTCGTATGTTTTAACAATATAATATTTAATTCATACGAATAATATTAACTAAATGAAGTGTATTAACTCTATCTCCATATTTTGATTTCTCATAACGCTTATCCATTTCTCATACATGTCAAAGAATATACGAAAGTAAAGTAATCACACTTCATTTAGCAAAACATATTTTAATATAATTTTATATTTATTAGAGTTACTTAGAATCAAATTATTTTGTTTTAGAATTTTAGATGAGGTAAAACATAAAAGCATCTCTTTTAACGTTGCTGATCGTTTGGACTAGAAAACGAGATTTTCAAGCAGAAAAAGGAAAACACATTTCAACTTTGCCTGAGTAAGATATCTTACGATCTTATGACTGAACACACTACAGCAATGTGTTTATATTTGTGACTCTAAGCTGCTACAGGATATTTAATATCTCAATGTCCATCGTCTCATTTCGGGGACGTTGGGTATTAATGGGCTATAGGGACAAATTTTTCATTAATGCCGGATATTTAATAAACCTAAAATGGGAAGTGAAAATTGTAACTTATGTTGGATTTTAATTTAAAGTTTATATTCAATGCTGAATACAATCTTGAATAACTTTCAGCTCGCAGAGGCGCCTCACATCTACTGCAGCCATAATAGACGTGGTGTTTCATTAGAAAAAAGCCAGACTGAGTTAGACCCTTTCCAGTGATTTGAATTCAGAGATTTCTTTTAGACTAGTTGCCTAATATTTATCCGTAGTTCGGAAGAAGAGATGGATATATACCTTTTACAGAAGGTAGCAAAAAATAGCCTGAAGAAAGGACTAATCATCAACAGAAATAAAACAAAATGCATGGTAGTTAGCAAAAGTTGAGCGCAAAGTGGTAATTGTAAATCGGAGGTACCAAAATCAAACAAGTGCAGAAATTTAAATATATGGGAATTGTTCTAATAGCAAGAGAGTGACACTGAGATTCGAAGGAGTATTAAGATAGCTGAGATAAAAAATCCGAAAGCTAAAGTACTGAGAAATTGCAAACTTTCGCTATAAACAAAGAAAAGAGCACTAAACTGCTATTTGATACCTGTCCTCATGTATGTCAGCGCGTACTGGACGATCTCCTCAAAGATGACGAGAAAATTTGAAGCAACATGATGCTGAGGTTACAATAGACTGTGTAACGAATAAGTTTTGGATAAAATGGAAAGAAAAAAGACACTAATATTTAACAACGGGAATAAAGTGTTGAGGTTTTGGGGATTTATAATGAGAAAAGAGGATTTGGAAAATTTGGTACTCACATGGAATTCATTGAAGACAAAATGAACAGATGAAAAGAACGCATAATGTATTTAAGGAGTTTAAGTAAATGAATGGCGGAACAGTGTTTCAGAAAAATAACAGAAAGACAAAACGTCATACAAGGGTTAGAAAACATGTGAAAAATCATGATTCTATGCGTTACCAAGATACACAGCACATAAAGAAAAAAAAGCGAATGTTATGAATCCTTCTGGAATCAGAACTCTGCTCTCCGATTCATCAATCCGTGCCTCCACTGCTTTTAAACAACATTTTAAAAGCACAGTTTCTTTCTCTATGGGTATACATTTTAAATATCTTTTACGCTTTCAAAATTAAAAATATAATACAATATAAAATTCTCTCATCATGCCATATAGTGATTTTAAAAGATGCGTTTAGATAAGGCACAAAGCCAAAATTATGAGGCATTGAGTGAAGATCGAATTTTTTATTCAATTGTAATAATTTAAGCCAGTATTCTAACCATTAAAACACATAAAGATGTTCTAACTCATGTAATATAGCGCAGCTTAAATATGGCACAAGGCCAAAAGTATTGGTCACCCAGTGAAGTTCAAACTCACTATTCAATTGTAATGATTCTAGTGAGACAAACTGGCTTACCCTTACACCATATCGGGGCTTATCATTCATGCAGTATGAATGTATATATGACACTCTGTGAATATGTCAAACCGAAGCCTAACGAGAATTCTTTAGATTTGATCTCAGGTTTTCACTGCAAAATATTCGACGAATTTGATTAATAATAACTTAATTAAGTCCATTGACAAGGAAGAAGATTATACTTTAAAATAAATACTTGTTGTATAAAATATTTTTATGCTTTTCTTCATAAGTCTAGAACGGATATAAGTTATCTTTACAGGGAATCAATGTTGATTCGGTATAAATAAAAAAAAAACTTTTAGATGAGAAAATTTTAAAAAATTATCATTGATTGGAAATTGAACTCTTTCTTCAAATGTACAACTAATTCGGATACTACAAGATACTTTTTTCTTTCGTTCTTCATTCAAATAAATGCATAATGATCAATATGATTAACTTCGGAGTGGCATTAAGCATGAACACATTAAAATAAATAATGTCGCAGACAGTGTAATCTAAATTTTCCATTAATCACTTGGTCAAATCGAAATTATCTGTTAGTTTTAATGAGAGACGATAACCAGGGAATGACATCAAAATGATTAATAGCAAAGAAAAATTGTAACGAAATGCTTCATAATTTAGTGAAATTGATCAAAATGAGACTCAGTCAAATCAAAAGCAGAAATAAAAAATATTTCAGATAAAACTGCGAAAATAGAATCAAATTCATGATATAATGAGTTGTTTAAAATGTTGAATCTTGCGTAGAATTTAATACATTATCTGCTTTTCTGATGGATATTCTACTCTAAATATTATTTATTTTGACATATGTAATTTTCTAGTCAAAAATTTTTCGACGAATTTTAAAGAATGGAATTATACAGTTGTAATATTGAAATTTTAAATGGCGCAGCCAATCGTATCCAGCTATGCCTGTATACCAGTGCGGCTAATTAATCCCCATTGCAGACGTCTTCTCAGGCACATTTACGTTTGTTCAACATACACAGAGACCGGCTTTGTTTTATACTGCATCTATGAATCCGTTAAGTGTAATACGTGATACATGCTTGGGCAATAATGTCTCTTTCGAGACATGACTGATTAGGCAGAATATTTTCCAGCAGTAGGATGCCATTATCTTCTGCAGAAGGCTGGTTGTCAATCAAGGCTATAGAACGTAATCTCTTTATGCTATTTAACCCATATATGGAGAGAGAAGTTACAGATTAATACCTTCCCGAATGTTATTTGCGCGTAAATGAACGTCACGAATTCACCTGGATTTCGAACTAGGCTCTTCAAATTCTCGTTCCGAGCTGATATCTAATGCAGCTAAACTGAGCGGACATTACAATTTTTGAGAGAGTGCGTGTTATCTAGCGTGATCAACAATAGGAAAAAAAGCCAGGATGATCAAATCTTCGGTCACGATGAACTGTGTCTTCGTGCTAGCCCAGTCATCGACGGCTCCCAATCCAAGGTTTCCGTCTCGCCAATTTCACTCACAAGTTTTGGGTTAAGGTTATCAGTCTGAGATTGTTTCCTCCACGCCGATAACATCAACCACGTTAAGATTCGAATGGTTAGAAAGAGTTTTTAACCACTCCGCTAGATGCACATAATATTGAAATTATTCTAATATGAACGTCTTCAGCACGACTTATCCCTTTCAAAGCCTGTAACAGCTTAACCTATTAACAAAATAACAGATGCTACAAGGTTCCGCACTTTTCAGAACCTTGCTTGAAATACTACAGTGAGAAATATTGATATTTAAATGCTGGAGGTACTGCATTTTTAATTATTTACCTTTTACATTATACAATAAAGTCTGTTAAATCTGCTAAAATATCCAGTAGAACCACTTGTTTTGTATTTTTTGGCATTTTTATCATGTTGATAAAACTTTATTATATACAGCTCTTAATAGGCTCAATTACCATGCAAGTAATAATTTATAATATAATATTTATATATATTATTTTTAAATTTAGGTATTTTTTATCACATATGATATATTCCGCACACTGACTGACTTTAAATATATATACATGAACAGTTTATAATGTAAATACATGCAAAGATTTAAAGAAGTATATGATTAAAATATGTGTAAAGCATTAATGTTATCTATTTCACCAAAGTTGCATCTGAAATTCCTTAGAAAAGAAAAAAAATTGTCTCTGGTTTTCTTTTGAACTTCGTAACTTAATTTACATTTCATAAAATCTATCCTACATATTATATCTTAAATATTGCCATGTCGACCAAGTAAAATGTAAATATATTTAATATCATATAATTTTTGCAGATAATATAGAAAAATAGATGTTACTATAATTCTGAACTTGAATTTTATTTTCATCTTTTCGCTTATTTAATTCTGCAATCTGCTGTAAACAGAAATACATGTCTTAAATAATTTATTCGAATATATTATCAGTATATGCCCCGATTTTCTTCGTTCGAACTTTGATTGAACTTCTTTTTCAATTCAAGGGAATAACTAAATTGTGAGTATACTATGATGTTTGTTCTACCCAATCAGACATTGATACTTCTTACTAATTTTATAATTTATAATTGCATTATTGTGCAATATGTAATCTTTATATCCTGAAATTAAACATGAACCACACCGATAATGGGTTTATGTTTTAGAATTATGCCATGAGGTTTCGAGATATTGGTAGCCATGGTTTACGAACAATGCTTTTTTCTTTATTGTCTACGAATTGAAAGTTTTTGAGAAAGATAATGTAGTTGTATATGTTCTCTACTGCATCGTTTTGAATTCTGTGTTATCGTTTTATTTTTATTTATTTACTTTTTTTTGGGGGGGGTTACAAAATATATTATTGGTATTTTTTCTTTTTTGTGAGAAAATATGTTCTGGTAGTCTTTTTTTCTTTTTTGTTACAAAAATATATTGCTGACATTTTTTTATTTTTGTTACAAAAACATAATGCTGAAATTTCTTTTACTCTGAAAATGTATTGCTTCTATTTTTTACCACGAAATTTGTTTTACTTTCATAAGGTTTACACCCCAGTTTTGAGTTAAATATTTGTTTTAATTGCGATTCTAACAGATGCCGCTACCCTGGGAACATAGTCATTCTTTTGATATTAATTCTTTTTATCTCACTCCGTTCAAGAAAAAGAGGCCTATTATGGACATTCTTGAAATAAAGCCAAGTAAAAGGTAACCTGAAGAAAATTGTCTGTCCTTCATTCAGTAGGTAATGCAAAGTTAGGTTCCCTTCTGAAAAATTGCCGATATTAAGATACGAGCAGCAACGCAACACATAGTTAGCTAGCCCAGGCGAAAACTGTATTTAACTATTAACTTGGGGAGAAAGAACAGATTGGATAGACTGGTTGACCATGTCATCAGAGCACTAACCGCACTCACCAAACTTGGCCAATTGTGAAAAGGTCAGTCTATCTAAAATTTAACTGTCTTATAACTAGAGGGTTTTTAAATATTTTATAGTTAAATGTTTTTAATTCAGAGTTGTTCTTCTAGACTGGTTACCATCCAAGGCAATAAAATCATGTCTATATTTGTTTATGATTCTGAAATGAGGTTTTATAATTATTTATCCTATTTACATTCTGACAGCCAGAATAGGATCCTATTTGCTTTTATATTTACCCAAACTGATGATTAGATGGATTCATATCTTATCGAAAGATATTAGCACGTAAATGAAGAAATTCGACTGAAATTAGAATTCGTGTAATCAATTCTTTGATTCATCATACGTCTAAAGGTTTATAATAATTCCAGTAGCGTAGTCATTCATTGTGGACAGAACTGAAACTAATTTATTCATACATTAACTCTAATTCTGCTCTTGTAAAGAAACTCCATTCCGTAATGAATTTGCTTAAGAAGTGGTTCGTAAATTTTAATGTTTCCAAAAAGAAAGATCCTCTCCTTTAACCACCATAGAGAAGCTTTTCTACTGTCCGTCAGTATGGATGATGCTAGACTCCCAGAAAGCAATACAATGTGCCTCCTTGTCCTCACTCTCTCAACCGACCGCAAGTGAAACGACTACATTGAATGAATGGATACTAAGAAGGTTGGGTCATTGAGTGCTGTTTTTCGTAGCAATACATCATGCACATTTATAAATCTACCATTCATTGAATACTAATTCCATGTCTCTCCGGGTGCTCCTGATATTCATTTCGATGTTCTCGATAAAATTCAAAGGAAGATCTGCAATATAATCCATTTGAATTTAGCAGCTCGACTTTAGTTACTTTCTGAACGGCCGGAAGTGCCTGCCCTCCCTTTTCAAAAAATATTTCCACGGCTTCTGCTCTGATGAGCTTTTTTTTTTTTTTTTGCTGGTTCCCTGACCCAATAAATTTACTCGTGCTACTAGACTGGCCACTATGTTCCACTCTTTTAGCATTCAAAATAATCAAATGTAACAGAACCGTCCATTGTATCAGTTAATTCTATCGCATGTTTCGCATGTGGATCTCCATTCCATATAATTGCTTCTATGATACCTAGAATCTCCAAAATACAAAATACAACAACAATTGCCACATTATATCTCCTTGATTACCATCCTTCTCTTACACTTTCTGTGACATTGCTTGTAACTTGTTCATTCTTTTTTTTCTTCTTTTCTCTTACTTTAATCCCCTGCGTACCAGTGGTGTAAATGCGTTATTTGGAGTGAAACGATTATGAAAATACAAAAAGATAAAAATATTTTTGTATTTTTTTTAATCATATCACCCCGAGCAAGGCAGTAATGCTACTGATGTCCAGGGGGCTACATAACTGTGAAGAGATTGGAAAAGAGAAAACCGGAAACCACATCCTAAACAAGAAACAGGGGATGAATCTCTTCACCTGTTCAATAGATGTGGGTGGAGTGTGAACCGGGCGATAGTTTAGTCTATCTACTCCAAATGAATAAAAAGTGAGAAGATTAGAAAAGAGGAAACCGGAAACCGCATCCTAAACAGGAAACAAGGGATGAGTCTCTTCACCTATTCAATAGATGTGGGTGGAGTGCGCACCGGGCGATAGTTTAGTCTATCTACTCCAATTGAAAAAAAAGAGATTAGAAAAGAGAAAGCCGGAAAGCGCATCCTAAACAGGAAACAAGGGATGAGCCTCTTCACCTGTTGAATAGATGTGGGTAGAGTGTGAACCGGGCGATAGTTTAGTCTATCTACTCCAATTGAAAAAAAATGGAAATAGAAACAATTTACAGACAGTAGAAATATAACTTACACATTATTTTTGTTGTATCATGGAATGAAGAGATACACAGTGAAATGTAGATGAACTACATTATTACCAGAGTGGTACAACCAAGATATATATACCCTATTTACAGTCTGTTGAAGGAGTAGGTGTTACTTCACGAAGTCCGTGATAATGACAATTACCGTGCTAAGCGCACATTGTCTTTTATACATCCGGGCGACGAGTAGCATGTGAGCAGGTAACTATATTCTTATTTGAAGATTTCATTCATCATTTTTATAGTAATGAATGAATAAACTTCCTGTGAGTCCTAAAACTGAAAATAATCCTTAGAAATTACTATATTACATCATTAGATATTCGAGCATAACATTAAAAAATATTACAATAAAATACACAAGTGTAAATTCAAATTATTAAATGAAGAGGAAATAAAGAAAAAGATACACAATTAACAAGGTCTTCTATTATCATGAAACAACTGGAAATATACAGACCTATATATATATATATATATATATATATATATATATATATATATATATATTGTTGAGGTGTGATAATGCTTAGTACCTGAGTTTGTTATTTTTTCAATGGTTACTGATAAAAATACATTTTGGCATGAAGTGTTTTTTGGGAAAATGCTCGAAATCAAGACAAAGAGAAAGAGAGCGTGAAAAGGATTAATGTAAAGAAGTTTGTCACTTAACTGAGCAAAGTCGTGTCGACATTGAAAGTTAATGACGGCACCATTGTAATTTCCTTAACCGTCATGTCTTACAATTGAAAGCAGATTTAAATTAAACTCTGAAAAGTCAGGAGATCATAATGGTGCCTGCAGCAATGTTCGAGGTTGGCAAGATTCTGCTCAATTAAGAACAAACTTCGCTCTCTCTCTAACTATCTACCTCACTTTCTCTTTTTATATATATATATATATATATATATATATATATATATATATATATATATATATATGATGGATATTAAAACTATAGATTTCATGTATGTGATAGGTCTCAATATTGGTTATAAAGCGTATGTAAATATTAATGATGAAAGTGTGTAAGGGAAAAGGTAAATTTATTAGTAGTAATATATATATATGTGTGTGTGTGTGTGTGTGTGTGTGTGTGTGTGTGCGTGCGTGTGTGTATACGTGTGTGTGAGTGAGTTTGTGTACTTGTATTGTATTTTGTGTGTTTAATAGAAAATAGATTATGCAATTTGCCATTCAAATTTCTTATAAAACTAAAATAAAAGAATGAAATGTGCACATGTGTATTTGGGTGTGTCTTTAAATAATGAATCTTAAACCAGATTACCAAATAATGGAGACTTCAGCAGCGACAACCATAAGATAATATATGCCGGAGTCAAATATAATGAAAAAGGAGTCGGCTTACTACTGGACAAAGAAATGAAGAAATGTGTTTTGGGATACTGCCAGTTCTTAAAAAGAGTTCTCCTGGTCAAACTGAAAGGGAGATTGTTCAACATAGCAATTGTAGCCTTCTATACACCAACAACACAAAGCACTGAAGAAGAAATAGAATCTTTTTACTCCATTCTAGAGAAGGCCAAGGCTCAATGTAAAATCTAAGAAATCAGGATCATCATGGAAGATTTGAATGCCAAGGTAGGCAAGGAAAGGGAAGGAATGACAACTGGCAACTTTGGTTTAAGAATCCGCAACGAACGAGGAGAAAAATGGGTCCAATGGTGCATAGCAAATGTCTAGATAATAACTAACACCTGGTTTCAAGAACACCCACGACGTCTATGGTGAAGTGAAACTTCGGAGATTGAAGAAGCCTAGTGCAGCACTAAAACTGATATACAACGCACTCGTGAATTACCTCAACCTACAGAAAGAATGCATTAACAGTGTGAAAACCAGATACGAAGAACAAATTGGGAAAGCACTCTCGAAATGGGACGTGCTAAAGGAAGCAATAGTGACATCACCAAACAACATTGCCCCAAAAGAAATTAGGCGCAGAAAGAAAAACGAGTTGATGACTGAAGAGATTCTGGACATGATGCAAAGGAGGCAGAAAATGATATCAAGACATGAAATGGAGTACAGGTAACTACACAAGGAAATAAGAAGAAAATGCAGACAGGCTAAAGAGGAATGGCTCAATGACAAATGTGCAGAAGTAGAGGTTTAGCAGGAATAATAAAGCAGACATGCATATGGAAATAAAAGAATTGACAGGAAAAAACATGTTCTTCAACAGGATGTATAAAATCCAAGGATGGAAGAATCGTTTTGAAGAAAGAGGAAATACTCCAACGATGGGAAGAATATATATAAGTCTTTTCTATGTCAAGAGAGAGCAACCAATAATACGCAAAGATGAGGACGGACCGGAAATATTAAAGTCTGAAGTGGAATCTGCAGTAGCAAAACTGAATAGAAACAAAGCAGCTGGACCAGACGGCATAGTCATAGAGCTGGTAATAGCCCTGGAAGAATTTGGTATAGAGAAAATAACAGAAATAATAAATGAAATTTATAATAGTGGGGTAATACCAGCAAGTCGATCTTCATAGCACTGCCTACGAAGCCATTAGCAAACAAGTGCGAACTCCACATAACCATCAGTTTAATGAGCCATATAACAAAACTGATGAATAGAGCGAGAAACAGAATCAGGCCAGAGGTAGGACAAGAACAGTGTGGTTTCGTTAAAATGCGGAAAAAAGAAATGCCATATTTATGATTAAGATTCTCTCTAAAAGAGCAATACTGTTGAAGGACTTACACCTGTGCTTCATTGATTATGAGAAGGCGTTTGACAAAATACGCTACAAAGAATTGATGGAGATGCTCGGCAGCCTTGATATATTTGGAAAAGACCTGAGAGTAATCACAAATCTCGACTGGCAGCAAACCGCTTGCATACGGACAGGTAATGAATTCATTAGATATACAAAGATAGAAAGGGGCGTAAGACAAGGATGTGTCTTTTCACTGGATCTGTTCAATTTGTACAGCGAGAATATTTTCAGGACCCTAAAAGTTATGCCTGGATTTGTCATCGGAGGCCACAAATTAAACAACCTAAGGTACGCATATGCTACAGTGCTGATAGCAGACACAAAAATGAAACTACAAGATCTCCTACACAAGGTAGCTGAAATGAGTAACAAGAAAGGACTAGAAATAAACTGCAAGAAAACAGAATGCATGGTCATCAGTAAAAAAGGCAGGTCGGGGATATTAGAATGAAGCAGGTACAAAAATTTAAATAGCTGAGAAGTGTTATAACAGAAGACGGGAAGTGCGATACAGAAAACCGAAGGCAAATTGGCATGGCCAAAAAAGCATTTCGGAAGTTGAGTAAGGTATTAAGAAACAGGAAAATTTTGCTAGAGACGATGAAGAGTGTACTGGATTACTATGTGCTGTCCGTTCTTCAATATGGCAGTGAATGCTGGACAATATCATCAAAGATGAAGGAAAAACTTGAAGTAACTGAAATGTGGTTCTAGAGAATGATGCTGCGAATATCATGGATCGCGCATGTGAGCACTGATGAGGTCTTAGAAATGATGGAAGCAAAAAGAAAATTAATACTGAGCAACAGAAAGAGACAGTTAAAGATCCTGGGACATGCAATGAGGAAGTTGAGGGGGGGGGCTTAGAGAGCCTGATACTAACAAGCCAGATAGAAGGGAAAAGAAACTGGGGAAAGCAGCGGATAACATATTTGAAGGACCTGATCAGGTGGATGACGGAACGAGGGTTGCACGGTGTAACAGGAGAAGGTGTGCTCAGAAGCACCAGGGATAGAGAGACGTGGAAAGCCATGATCACCTACATTCTGAAGGGACAAGGCACATAGAATAAGAAGAAGAAGAAGAAGAAGAAGAAGAAGAAGAAGAAGAAATGAAAAAAGTTGAAATCTGTTTTTTACCAAATCTTTTTTCTATGCCTTAAATTATAATATTTAATATATATATATATATATATATGTGTGTGTGTGTGTGTGTGTGTGTGTGTGTGTGTGTGTGTATGAATAATATAATAAGTAAAGTACAAGTAGAAAAGTATCTTTAATCAAATATGAAGCTTCTTTAATGTTAAAATTAAAATAAACAAAAAGTCAATATACTGGAATGTTGATTGAGCAGATACATGTCAAATGCAATAGATATTCATTTCATATATAAATTCTGTATGTATAGGAAACGCTTTTCTGTTTAAATGTATATCTACATATGTGCGTATCAATGCATTTATCAACTGTATAAAAACGATAGACAAGTTTTAAAAATATGTCGATGAGAAAATCATGGATGGTAAAATATAAGAATGTGCATGCCTATAAGTCAGTAAAATAGTGCGTGAATGTTTCACCGAAATACATTTCCTCTTAATTTTGTAGAGAAATAATGTATACAAATTTTAATGGAACTTTTATATTATATATATATATATATATATATATATATATATATATATATATATATATTAATTATAGTTGTAATACCAATAACAACAGAACTAATTCTGTCATGATTATCAATAATTAAACTACAACTGAGATCATCTTGAAACCCACCGGAAACGAACACGCAGGGAAAAGAAGGGGAAGAAAAAAAGAAACAAACGAAATGCCTGAATAAAAAGTTAAGCATTCGTGAGAAAGAAAAAAAAACCAAGACGAAAACCTTATCAATAAAGAGTTCAATACTAAAATTCTACATATATGCTGCATAATTCCTAAGTCTTTAGACAAATTTCCCTCACGAGCTGTTAAGCACGAAACCGTGGCTCAATTAAATTTTCGATTTATATATATATATATATATATATTAATCCCAAAGATTAACGAAATGGTTTTAACAACCGACACATTTCATTTATTTGTCTAAACATTATTTTTAATCGATACTCGTTTATGTTTTTTTTTAATCAAACAGCATATTTATATATTTATTTCTACCGGCCTGATTATTTACGTTAACATTTGTTACAAAAATGTGTGCCATTCGGCAGGATTCGAACCTGTGACCCCTATTAGCATACCACTTGATGTTGATAGGGGTCGAAGGTTCGAATCCTGCCGAATGAATCACGTTTTTGTAACAAAATTTATCGTAAATTATCAGGCCCGAAGAAACAAGTATATAAATAAAGTGTTTGATTAAAAAAACAGAATATCTACTTAAATACGATTATCGATCAAAAATAATTTTCAGAGAAATAAACTAAATATATATAATCAGCAGCAGACATATCTGTTCCGCAGTACAGTCAGACATTCGATTGCTTCTAGCCAAGATTGAAACCCAACCGAACTGACATCAGTCGGTGATTCTACCTCTAGCAATTGCCGCTCGGTAGGAAAAAGCAGACTTTTAGCGTTTGATACAACATGTAAACCTACTACTACTACTACACACACACATACATATATATATATATATAGATATTGATATTGATATTTATAACTAATGTAGAAGCAAGCAGATTACATTAGCATTCCCTTAGTTAACTGCTATCCCAAACGTGTAAGTATTCTTAACATATATATATATATATATATATATATATATATATATATATATATATATATATATATATATATATGGATTTCTTTGGTGAGATATTATCATTATTTGCACCTAGAATATTGTTCTCGTCTATTGTTATTACAACTGCAATTAAGGCACAAGTCCGTAGGTAAATAATTAAAATCCATCTAGGCTATAAAGAATTATCCAATCCAATTCTAAAACTCCTTCCAGCTGAATAATCATATTAGGATAAAATTCAAATTATCTTTATTTTAACATAAAAAGTATGGACATATTTTTGATCAAATATGATGTCTCGTTTTGTATTATACCTGCTGATATATCAACGAAAATAATTACATGTAAGAATAATTTATGAAAAGAATTGACAAATTGTGAAGTCATACGGCGCCTCCATATGCCTAAAAATTAATTGCATGCAATAAATATTTGTGAAAAACACTTAAGTATAAAACAAAACCAAATAAACATTTCTAACACAAATTTAGTTAGATGGGAGTTTCTAAATCATGTGTATCTTTTACCATACTGGTTAAAACACAAGACTAAATATGGTAATGAATTTCAGAAAGCCTTCACTACCTTATTCCTAACATTCTTTTAAATATTTATAATTCTTTATTCAATAAATATGTAACATAATAATCAACTTTTATGCTTCGCAAGAAATAATTATTTTTCAACATAATCACGCAGTTAATCGCAAATATTAATCACCGAATGAATATTTTACGTTAAATTCAGAAATAATTGTATTTTAACTTGAGGAATAGCTGATACACCCCTATAACATATATATGACTGACACATAGGTCGAGTTTCGATCCCGGCCAGAAGCAATTGAAATTCCAGCCACACTGATGAGCTCTGATACAGCAAAACAAGGTTGTATGTGGATGACGAATATATATATATATATATATATATATATATATATATATATAGATAGATAGATAGATAGATATATATGCAGAAAAAAAGAACAGTATATATATATCCACACATACATACATGGATACACACACACACACTCACACACACACACACACACACACACACACACATATATATATATATATATATATATATATATATATATATTAATTGTTTCACCACAAGCAAGTCGGTACAGCCACTGATGTGCAGGGGACTACATAAGAGAAAGGGGGAGAATGAAGACAAAGAAGAACCAGCTACAGGGGGTGAAAGATAAAGAGCAACAGAAAGATGTGAACACAGATATGAAGGCAGTTGCAAAGATAAAGAGAAAGGAAAAGAACAATATACACGGGTTGATGTGGAAAGGGCTAGAGTTAAGTGGATAAGAGATGGGATTTGACTTTGCATTTAAATTTCTGGAGGTTGTAGACGTTCGGAAAACAAGTATATGAAAGGGAGTTCCACGGGTGTGAAGTGTGAGAAAAGAATCTGAGGAGTAGATTTAACGTCTGTTTTTGGTTGATTTAAATGTAAAAAGATGGAACCTTTATGTCAGTCTGGTTGTGAAGGGGCACCAATGACCTACGTTCTTTTGAGTAGAAACCATGAAAATATTCGTAGAATAGGCAGAGGGAAGCCACATCCCGCCGATGAGAAAGTGGCTGGAGTTGAGCTGCCACGTCGGGACCAAACACATTAGAGATTCTCCTTTGCAGCCTGTCGAGCCACTTAGACGAACAGCAGGGGCGCCTGACTAGATATGACAACAGTATTCTATACACGGTCGAATGGTTGATTTATATATGTGCAAGGTGGATTCAGGTGGAAAAAACTTCCTAGCCCGATACTGTGACCTAAGCTTCCTAGCAGTGTATTTAGCTAGTGATTTAATATAATGGTTCCACTTGAGGTCAGAAGAAAGTGTTAGTCTGACGAGGCGCAGTGTATTGCTTTCAGGGAAACTTGCTTGGTACATGCTTATGGGTGGCAAGAGAGATTGCCTGTAATGTTTGACAGATAGAAGATTCGTTTTAGAGGTATTGAAATTAACGATCCACTACTTACCCCAATCCTGAGTGGAGGTCGTTCTCATAATCAGCAGCGAGGTTATGTTTGTCCGCTTTGCCAGATGTCTTACTGATGCGGGAGTAGATGGTGCTGTCATCTGCATAGATTCCTACTTTGGATTTGATCAAGTCTGGAAGATCGTTTATGAAGATTAGAAAGAGGGTCGGGCTAGAGGGTCGGGATAGAGCCCTGAGGGACTCCAGCATCCGTGCGGGCGGATGTAGAGGCATGCCCACTCAAGACGATATTCATTATGCGATTTAATAAGAAAGATTGGATCAGATCAAGCAAGCGTACACTGATCAGATTAAGCAAGCTTCCGAAGCTTGCGTAGGAGGCCAGTGTGTCAAATCCTATCAAACAACTCAGCACGAATCTTGCAACACTTATCGAGGGCCTGGTATATGATGGTCGTTAGCATATCGGCAGTAGACCTGCCAAAGCGGAATCAATACTGCCTGAGAAAAGTTTATGTGCAGTAAGATGTTTAACTATCTCAGCATTGACAATACTTTTCCGAAAATTAGTAGGAGGCTGATAGGATGATAACTGGACGGGTACGAGGGTACCCCCGAGTTCTTAAATACAGGAACCCCAGAAGAGGAAAACAGAAAGTAGAAAGGCATTAATTGTGGATTTTACAGAGGACAGAGGAGAGTTCAGGGGCACATTTCTTCAGGACAATGACAGGGATTCCATTTCCTCCGCCCGCCTACGGGGATCAAGCTTTGATATTATCTTAGACACCAGAGACGGAATTATATAAACATCTTTCAGTTAAGCCTCAGTTCTAAGCGGGACGTCGAATGCGGGTACTCATGACGAGTCAACTGTGGAATCTGATGAAAACCTGCGAGCAAACCTCTCGGCCTTGTCCATAGGTGCCGTGATGATCTCGAATTTATTAATTAAGAGAGGGATAGAGGGTTTGCTTTTGTTCAGCATACGTTTGCACAGTCGCCAATGGTCCTTGGAGACGAATATTCGTCCAGCTATGCGCTGCTTCATTCTCTCAGGAAACAACAGTGGATCTTCTTACACTCATTACGATCAGATGCGAATATTGTAGTCACTTGTATGGCTCCGGAATAACCGTAAGTAGTGGTTTCTGTGGACAATGACGGCCGAACTAGCAAGAGAGAACCAGGGGGAGGAATGAGGTTTTGGACGGAAATTCCTGATCGGTATGAAGGCATCAATGCCAGCTTTCACCCAGGAAGAGACCTCTTTGGTAGCAGTAGAAGATCGTTTTGGTAGGAGGTAGTGAGAGTGAAGAGAGATATTAGCAGAAATAACAGCATAATCGGAGTTATCGAGAGTGCAAAGCTGAGAGACTTGGCAGAAACCACGTACAGTGGTGAAGTAGAGATCAAGTAGAGAAACGTGTCCTGAAGGGATACTGGGAAAGCGCGTGGGCAAATATTCAACTTGCTTTCAGATCATATATGGATTAAAATTCGTCAAGATGGTTGTAAATAAAGACAAACACTCTCCAATACTTGGACAATTTGTTTGTAATTATTATGTATTTGTTTGCAATAGTATAAGTTAATAGTGTTCTGTTTATTTTGATGTACACCATTATTATGAATATTATCAATATTGTTAGAGCTATTGTTAAGTTTGTTGAGATACATTTTAATTTGTTGATCAATAACGGAGATAGGAAATCTATTATTGATAAGTGTTTGCTTAGTGTTGTGTAATTCTTTATAAAATATGGATTTGGAAGAAGATATCATTTGTGTGCGTTGAATTGAGTTTTTATAACAGCTAAATTATATCGTTGGGAGATTTCACTATTATAATTAAGAAAACACGAGTTTATGCTAGTTGGTTTCCTATATAGAGAAGTAGTAAATCTATGTGTGCTAGAATCAATGAATGCATGGGATTTTGTTATCAATATTATGTTCTAATGTAAATCTGAGGACAGATTGACTTTCAAATTTGTTTTTTAAATTGTGTAATTTGATTGATATTCTTAGCTAAAATGAAGATGTCACAATGTTTGGAACGGCTCATGATTAAACATAATAGACATTCATTGTCTCTTATATTTAACAGCATATGTTTAGAAAAGTATTTGCTGCCGCGATACACAATATATATATATATATATATATATATATATATATATATATAGAGAGAGAGAGAGAGAGAGAGAAAGAAAAAGACAATTTTGCCAGTGGAATAGCTGAGAAATAAAGAATAAAACTTCAGTTATTTTTCAACACTCTCGTTTTATTTCACATATTTCCTTTGATTTTAACGAAAATAATTTGCTTCCACATGAAAAGATGAGTCACAAAATTAGTGGATGCAAATATCAGTCAGTTTAGTGCCATATATGATACACGCCTGGGAGATCATTTCAAGAAAGAGACGACTGACTGAGCAGAATTTTTTCCCGCAGTAGGCTGCTATTACTTTCTGCGATAGACCTGTTGCTAACAAAGGTCCCAGAATGCAATCTGTCCTTTTATTTAGCACAGAGCGGAAAGACGAAGTGACGTATCAATATCCTTCCCAAGAGTATTTGCGCGTAAGTGAACATAATGAATTTAACTGGAATTCGAAATCGGCTCTCCGATTTCACGTTCCGAGCCAATATCCAGTGCACCACAATGCACATTCTACCGTGGAATCTTCGTCATCAATGTAACGAGTCGAAATAATTATCTTTGTTTCAGGACGATAAATAATTCACATACCGAGTGCTTCTTTAATAGATAGTGAACTATGTTTGACGATAAGTGCCGGTGCATTCAGTAAAATGTTTACACTTGAAAATTACACAGCAATCCACCTGGCTCTTGCCACAATTGCAAATTATATGACTATTTCTATATAATAACAGAAGATTTCAGCAATGAGTTTATTAGCAACAATATGGTTGAATGATGGTATTCTTATCTGCAGCAGAATCTGCTCTGAAAACGTATCGGTACCTGGCCACATAATTATTTTTGTGAGAGGCGTCACATCAAAATCAGTGAATCGTGGATAGGTAATAAATTGTTACCAGTTTAGTAGCAAATATTTTGCTATTTGATGCGAAATGAATATCACGTATTTAGGATCTCACCCATAATGGAGTTGTAACTTCATAATTTCAATCTATATTTCTTTATTTTCATTGTCAGTGCAGATCTATTGTACCACATTATATAACATGCGAATGATTGACAATGTTTAAATTAAATTATTATGACAATAAAATCTGGGACAACTCAACTTGCTGTAATGATTAGCAAGCTAATTAGTTAGAACAATTACCATTAAGTTGTGAGTTCGATCCTCACTGAGTGCGCCAAACTTTCAAACATAGACAAAAAATGACGCCGCGTCATAGCGATGCCACCGTAACCGACGGTTGCTGGGGCTTGGCAGTATTTGTACCTGGCACAAGTGTAAGAACTCGTGTTTCTTGACATGATTTCGTATCTAGTCTCACTGAAGAGACCGGGGTAAAGAATATGAGTCTTGTGCTAGATTCCTAAATTTATAATTTTCTCATGTACATGGTCCGAAATGCACTCGAGATAGGAACTTACAGAGCAAGAGGCACAATTTATATTGATATGTGTTGAAGATAACGTTTAACCTCGACTTGAACAGGTTAAGATTGTAATCTCCGTGGAAATATCCTCTTTTGTGTTGGTTCCACAAAGCCGTGGTTCATGAGAAGAGGCTGCTCGAGTAGAACTTGTTTCTCACCAATGGAATACGAACGGAATGAAGATAATTGTCTACCTATTTTGTGGCATGTTGGGTCTTAGCCGTGGGGCTTAGAACTGGTAGAACTAAGAAATGTAGTTCACCGGAACACACATATATATCATTGAAAACACTAAGTTGAAATCTTCGTGGAATCCTGATAAAGCTGAGAATTTTATCGATGGAATCACTAAGCGACAAAGAGGAGTTAAAAGAATTGAAAACTAAGATAATAGTCTCAGAATCAGGGGGAAATCGATCGAATTTCATGAGAACATAATGATTAAAGAGGACTTGGAAGAAGGTACCGTTACAGGGCATACTGTGTTTAGGAAAGATAGAAGAAGGCAGGAATCTTGTGAAAGGCGCACATGAAGCGGGTCCTTAGCAATTTGATAATAACAACTCAGAGTCACAAGAGATAGAGCTTTTTGTAGATACATATTCGTTCACGTCATGAAGGGACGTGGTACATGGAAGAAGAAGACATAATCATTCCTGTATAAATTAAATAAGTCCGGTGAGAAGATACCTCCTTGTCTTGCATTCATTTTTTTTAATTTGATATATTTTTGGAATTCATTTTCTATACTTATGCAGCCGGTTTGTTGCCAATATAGGTCATCGATTATTTTAATATACTTCGCAAATATGCCAAATTCACCTCACTAATAGATTGTACAGAAAACAAGAGTGAAACAATGGATACTTGCCATTATCTGAGAGTTGTTTGGAAGAAACATTGTGAGGTTGTAGAAAGATTAAAAATAAATAGAAAAAAACAATAATTTCTAAAGCATGTCAAAAATTTCTTCTTTGTCCAACAAGATTCAAATAGGCAGAAACAAAGCCAGAAAGAAAGTGTTGCAATAATATTCAAAATAATAAGAATATTTGTTTTAGCAAATTAGTATTACAGATGCTATTATTTAATGTACAGTAATTGGAAGTGAAATATTTTCTTTGATTTATGAATTAAACTAATTTAATTAAAATGAAACCCCACGAAAAAATGTCATAAATGTATACAACTTTCCTTTTATTCTATCGATTTTATTTCTGATAAGAAAAGATATATTTACATACTATTAAATTCCGAGTGCAACACAGCTGTAAAAAATGACGGCAAACTATTTAAGAGGATTATTAGATGTTTCCTCACAGGTTACCACCAGCACTGTTTTGTGTCACTGTTAAGCGAGTGTTAAGATTTCAATTAACCTGGACGATTTAAACGTAAATTCGGTCATGAATTTCTAAACTTATATCAAATATATATTCAGATTTGCCTGAAATAACAACAATTATTTCAATTTATTATAGAATATCAAAATAAAATACTGCTTATTTAAATATATATATATATATATATATATATATATATATATATATATATATATATATATATATATATTTATTCACCAGTATGACGATTGAACTGAACTAAAGGTGTTAACGGAGCACTAACTTCAAAACTATGATAGCAAAATATTCAGGTGAATTATTAGCAGTTTACTCATAGGTTATCCGCCCTGGACATCTTGATATAATGAAATATGATCATGATCATTATGGTAAAACGCAATCGTTTGTTTCGGTGTGTGTATGTGTAAAAAAAATGGAAGTAAGTGTAGCGAAAGGAAAATGAAAAATCAAATTGAGAGAGAAAGAGAGAAAGAAAGATAAAAGAAAGAAAGAAGAACGCGGAAATAAAAAGTTTCGAAAAAGCGTGTCAGATTTGAAGACCGAAAGGAATAGCTGCAAAGTGAAGATGCGGGAATTGAAAGAGATATACTAAGAAAAAGTTTAAATATAAAAAATGTGTATAGAAAAGAATGGTTCCACGTTTCGCCGGGATTTTACAAATTTTTCCTAATTTTTTTCAGTTTCAATCCAAAACAGGCCCCGAATATTGCTATTACAAGAATATTTACGCTTAAAACTTAGCTCAGAAAAAAATGATGAGAAATTAACGTATAATGCAAGTAAATTATATGGCTAAATGGAAGAAAAACAATTATTTTAAGCATATTAAAATTTAGATTAACTATAGGAAATTAAATTAGAAATGAATCTAAAATGTCATCAACGCTTAAGTAATATTTCTGTATAAAAATGGACTATATATATATATATATATATATATATATATATATATATATATATATATATAATGTATATTTAGTCAGCACATTTTATTTTATACATGCCAGATTAAATACATTAAATAAATTGCAAAAATTATGTCTGCTTATTTTTAATAAAATCTCTTCATACTCTCGGATAATCTTTCGAGTATTTTAATTGAACGATGTAAAATAAACTGTATATTTCATAGGTGATTTTGTTATTCATTTCTTGATGTTCCCAAGAACTTTCAATCTCCTTCTAAGATCATCTTTAGGGGTTTGATTTGTCTTAACAAAAACTGCTATCTTTAAATATAACATTTGAAAAATTACTCAGCGTACATTAGATCGTGACATTTATAAAAAAGGGAATTTTTATTTATGTTGTAATGTCATGGTCATTTTTGACGGTGTTTAAACTAAATCAAATAGGCTAATTCTCACTTAGGTCAAAATAAAAAAAATGCATCTACGGAACAAAAACGTAAAAATCCTGGAACTAGAGAAAATAGGGGTATAAAGATCGAAAAGTGTTATTATGAATAACATGCAATGTAGGGTTAATAAGAAAAAATAAACCAACTATTTTAGGTGAAAAGTGGTTCCAAAAAAACGGAAATCAATCATAACTTAACATGAAATCTTGAAAATGAAACAAAATTTCGGAAAAATTTCAATTTTGTATTTTGATTCTATATGCACTAACGTAGAAAAAATTTGGATCAAGTGGCAACCAAAAGGAATATAAAGTAAAACCGGGTGCTGATCTATTTGACGGATACACGTGACATCGTAGAAGTTGTCACAAGTATCACCTAACTACCCCCGCGCCTCAGACGAACAGATAAAGCTCTGAATAAAAAATCTACATATAATATAGTAAGTGGATTTCTCTGTGCATTTTTGGTGCATATCAACGAGATCAAGTATCAAAAAACAACATTGGTAATAATTGTCCGGTCAGTGGGAATCTTGAACAATGGTCTCCTTGAACATTTACAGCACCTCTAACATCTGAAAATATGTTAACATAGTGCAAGAACTGCAATTATATTTCTGCAATCTGAATATATATTTTTATGATATCGTATATACAAATTAAGTTATTAATTGAGCAATATAACATTTCATATTAAAATAATACATTTTGGAAATTGTAAAAAGTGTAAATAAAAGTAGTCAATAAAGTGGTAGGATGTCACGAAAGCGTTGAAAACTATGCCGTGACTGATGTAAAAATGAACCACCTAATATAGATTAATGAAATATTCATTATGCAAGTCAAAACTAAAAACAGAATAAATAACAGATTCAAAAATGAAGAATGGAATAGACACGAACCTTATGCAGTAAATGAGATAGTTCTTACAGTGCGCTGCGTGCATTGTTTGCAAAATATTAAACCATAAATCATTTACTAATAATATGATAGTTTTGATAAAAGGGTTAAATATTTAATTTCTAGCCAAATAATAAACAAACTCACGAAAATATGAGGCGGAAGATTCTAACGGGATATTTGAGCTAATTCATAACATGTTGATTGAAATGATGAATTACTAAAAATACAGTCCTCCCCTACATGTAGAAATTGACATTACAGAGTGGTGCTGTTGTCTCAGTGTTCAGTCAGTGGTTTTGAGTTGTGCATTTTCGGATTGTAACGGCCTCGCTCTACTGTTACTTGAAATGATGAGTCATTGAAATACAGATATTAAAATTACCGGATCGTAAAATGTTGAATTTCCCCAACCAGATTGGAAATTATGAGTTCTTATTAGCATATGATTACCGACTGGCATATCGAGTATTCTCAAAATGCCCTCCTTAATAGCATATAATAACCAAATAGCATATACCGTATTCTCAAAATACGAGGAATTTTGATCAGAAAATAGTAGGATATGTATTATATACTAGTACACTTTTTAAAATTCTTATTCCCAATAGAAAATGAAACCCAAAATAGTCAGTTGTTGATAAAAATTATTTCAAAAAGTATTTGATGTAACGGTGTTCTCTGGGAATGGGTGTATCTGAATATCTTTTGTCTCAAGAGAAGAAATTCACAGAAATTATTTTAAATAATTAATAGAAAGAATACACAAGACCTGTTATGTTTGGATGACATCAATAATACAAGAAAGCATCTTTCCTTCAAAATTAGAAATTAAGTTTTGCAACAGAAATTAAAAGAAACGTGTAATGATTAAAATCCAGTTCAATTTTGTTTTTTAATATCGTGAAAAATAATTAATAATTTCGCGAAATATATATACGAGTTTAGATTTTATTGGACAATATGGTTCATCTTTTTAAAAACTATGCAGATAAGGAAGGCTGTAATACGGTATCGTTTTACACACATAGGTGTAATTTATAACCTGTTCTTAGCTCTAGAAACACGGGATTATATTATTCTCAAGTCATATTAAAAACAAAATTTATGTAAAATTGAAGTGTTCTCAAATGCAGAGTGTGTCTCAATCTTGCCTTTAATAAGTTGAATGATTTGACTGTTTAACGTAATATCAACTCCTTATGTGTCATAATAATGAAATCTAATTTCTTGGGAGTTTGAGGTAATAAAAATATATGTCAATCTGCCTTTACAATGGAATACATGGTAGATGATATTCAGCATTTGTGCATATACATGTTTGTGTAGACATAATTACTGGCGGTGTTGATATGTGTTTTATGTCGTAGGTTTGTTGAAGTTAAATTTTGCTACACTGTTTTTTCTTTATTTAAGGATATTATATAATTGTCATGAAAGTTCATGTTGGATGTTTGGTAGTAATTTAAATTGTTTTGAGAGAAGCCACTATAATTTGATAGTATATGCGTATTATTGGTAATTTAAATATATATATATATATATATATATATATATTGGCTACCTAGAGCATAGATAAACCATCCGAGACAGTCCCATTTCCTTATATCACAGCTCTACAGTGTGGCTAGATATAGTTTTGCCTCAATATATATATATATATATATATATATATATATATATATATATATGAGAGATTCTCATTGACTTAGTGTATTTTCTTCGTCAAAATTGTTGCAGACTGAGTGACGTCCATTATCTCTCACACGAAAACTTAGCTACGAATGAGTGTAATAGGAATTCTAATTAAAATCAGCTGCTTATGAATAAAGCACATGCTCTCATTAAATGATATTTTCACGAATATTATTTACTTTACCTTTGTTTCTTAATTACTTTTAAATTTGTTTTTCTAAATGCAATATTTTTATATTCATACAAATAAATGATACAAATAGATACATACAATTTCAATATGTGCGGATCATAAAAATATACAAAAACTTGTCGATGCTAAATAAATATAATCTCGAGAACAGAGTCTTTGATTTACTGCACGTACACTACCGGCCATAATTATTAAGCGACCCCCAGTTTTTTTTTTTAAAGAAAATGATATATTTCATGCTATTTCCAGTATGTATTGTCAAGTAGATAATTCTAAATGAAAATGGAATGATTCTATTGTTATTATTACTTTGTAAAATTTTACAAGGAAAGGAAGCATATATGAACTCGTCCTAATCACTTTAATTTTCCTTCTTTCTTTTAATGAGGAAACTGCAATATAGGTAATTATTAAACATTTATAAATTCATTTGATGCACATGTTATTGTGCAATATTTGATGCACATTTTATTGTGCAATATTTGATGCACATTTTATTGTGCAATAATTTGATTTGCACATTTTATTGTGCAATATTTGATACATTTTATTGTGCAGTATTAACAAAAACACTATTTTTCTTTACAATTATTCACTTGGCAATAAATACTAAAAGATAGTATGAAGTACATCATTTTTTGAAAACACTGGAGTGGCTTAATAATTATGGCTGTAGTGTAGGCACAATGGGTCGCAATACCAAATGTTTGTAAACTGATAATTATTCTTTCTTTTTAAAGGAGCGCCAGAAAGATTCGCAGTGAAAAAATACGTTACTACTATTTTAGGATAAACAAAATGTAACCATGATATTTAAAGAGAACTGGAAAGGTTCATAGTTATATATGTGTTTTTGTTAAAACAATGAATCATTGGATATAAGACATCCGCCTTTGGAGCTAACTGCATAAGACAATTCATAAATGTGGAAAGTATTTTACTGCAATGTAATCTTTTGAAAATGATTTTAACATTTTGATTTTTCTACATCAAAAGCACTGGTTGCTTGTTCTTAGTCAAAGAGAATACAAAATGAACATTTCCAATTCGTCATTACGGTCCTTATAATAATTTCCAGACAGCCTTATCGATAGTTATTAACATGTAAGGCGTGAAAACCGTATTGATCTTGGCAAGAATCAATAGAAATCC
Organism: Ascarosepion bandense; assembly: GCA_037127315.1. Lineage (NCBI taxonomy): Eukaryota > Metazoa > Mollusca > Cephalopoda > Sepiida > Sepiidae > Ascarosepion > Ascarosepion bandense. The sequence goes on from JBBBDQ010000259.1 coordinate 2,299,585, forward strand.
TACAGATATCTGTTTTACCCAACGATCACCTATTTCCGACAATATAATAGGTGTGTTCTCTTTAGAGTTTCGATAGAAGTTTTTTGTGATATTAACAAAGAAGTTATCTCTCTTTTCCACGCAGTTTGTTGCATATTCAATAGTTTATTCGTACCAATGCTGGCTGAATAATTCATGATGCGAGCATCGTCTATCTCATGTCAATTCAACCGATTTGGACTAGAGTAATTGTTAAAGAAATCTCATTTGCAAATGTTCTATCAGCTTCTGCTTTGAACATTCAACGTTGCATCTCTGCGTATAGTTTTAATTAAATTATCCCAGTAAATTATATGAATAAAGCAGTGGTTCCCTACCGCTGTGGTGCGCTTCATAAGTGCGGTGGAAGAGGATAGCTAGTGAGGCGGAATGAATGAAAGACAGTAAAAATTTAGAAACTGTTTAAAATATTTAATATGTCAAAAATAAATAATATTTCAAAATATAAAATATAACCATTAATTACTTATAACTACACGCATCAGTTCAAGTATACATAGAAATAATTATTGTCCTGTTTCATCACTGTAGTATTTTTGCATTACATCAGGTGTTCCGAATAGATTAACTAGGGTCCATAAGTCGGAGGAGAGAGTTATCAATAATAATCTTCTGACTTTGAGTCCTCGATTGCTTCCCTTTAATGAACACATTTTTTGTATGTATTTTATCACATAAAATTTGGTAAGGCACGAGTTAATTGTAATTCTAAAAGTGTGTCTCAAAGAAAAAAATTTGGAACCGTTGCCAAAGATTATTAAAGCGTGTATAAATATTGACCAATGTAATCATTACATATATAGTTACACAAGAGAAAATGACTCATATATAATATTTAAGAAAATAGCAACACAACAGAAGAATTTAAACGTTACTTTTAATGGATACACATATTTGAGTAGATGCCCTGTTAATTTAATTGAAACAGTAATGATTTCGTCTATCGGACGACTTAATAAAGAAAATGTGCAAACCAGAAGAAATCGAATCTGCCCACCACCAACTTTGCAGGAGAAGCCACTATCTGAATTGTTGTGTTCTTTACGACATTGCTACAAAACCGCTAATATAAAGCAAGATTCTATCTTGCTCTGAGAAAGTAAACCGTATATTTCTGTTTTTCTCAAAACGCATGTCAGCTCAGTTCCGTATATGAAATGTAGACAAAACAATTTCTGAAGAAATAAAAGATTTTTTTATTCTGACATTTTTTAGTTTAAATATTTGGAAAATGTTCTAACAGAGACGGAAAGGGCGACACAGAGATTTGCAGGAATAGCAAAAGACGCGTTCCAAAAACTGCCTAAAGTATTAAGAGACAAGAAAATTTCGCTAGAAACATTGAAGAGAGTACTAGGTTGCTTTGTGATGTCAGTTCTACAATATGAAAGTGAATGCTGGACAATATCATCAAAAATGAAGGAAAAATTTTAAGCAAATGAAATGTTGTTCTACAGAAGAATGCTGCGGATATCATGGACCAAGCAATGACGAGGTTTTGGAAAGGATCGCAACCGAAAGGAAATTAATACTGAGCATCAGGAAGAGACAACTAAAGCTCCTGGGATATGCAATGTGGAAGGAGGGCTTGGATAACCAGATACTAACAGGCTAGAAAGAGGTGAAAAAGCGACAGGAAAAGCAGCAGATAACATATTGGAAGGGCCTGAGCAGGTGAATAACAGAACAAGGGTTGCGTGGTGTAACAGAAGAAAGCATGCTAAGACCACAAGGGATAGGGAGACGGAGAAAGATATGATCACCTACGTTCTGAAAAGACAAGGTACATAGAAAAAAGAAGAAGAAAATATTTTTAGTCGATTACCATATTTAAGAGGAGACTCCGTTTAGTTTAAACAGTATTTTTCTACCGATAAGAGAACTTGAAAAAATAGATAAAGAAAGAGGGTCATATTTTCATTAAGTTTTCTTTACTACGCTGGCCATTAGACGAAATAAATAGTGTGTGAGATAAACAAAGCAGAGCGTCAGTTTCAATAAAGTTATCCGCCAAAAAACATTGAAGTAATAAAAATTTACAGGATTAAAATCAAAATACATTATTTTTTCAGCTGAAATTAACATACATTTGACTTGTTTACATTAAAGTATCTAATAACTTTAACTTAATTATCTTATCAAAATGCAATATGTAAATTAAAACGTAAAATATAATGTACAAAGTATTATTTCAAATAGCCGAATGTACCATAAAACACAAACTAGTATATATATATATATATATATATATATATATATATATATATATAATCCAGGTGCAGAAAATAAAAAGTTTTAGAATTCCGACTAAATTTACCGGTATGATTAAGAACATATTCTAAGCAATAATGTATTAAGCAAAATTTTCAATAGAAATACTCTTAAATTAAGTTATTTTAGTAAGAATACTCTGGAAAATGTTAAAATAAATCATATTAGTAATAATTTAAATAATAAATTAGACCCAATTGAAAATAAATTGAAAATAAAAATAATCCATTAACTGAAATTAACAATTTGGGAAATAATATATGTAATCGTAGAAACCATATATAGTGTTCTTAGGAGGAGAGGTACCTTGCAGAATCCATTGTCTATCAATGTACTATTTCTTCTGTGGAAAACCATAGTAACGTAAAAAATTATGTAGGTAGTACGAAGAACTCTCTGAAAAAACGATTTTATTAACTCACGTCATTATTTAATAACAATAAGTACAGAAATAAATCATCCCTTTCGAAATATTATATTTATCTAATATCAACAAATAAAATACTCACATTAAATTAGGAAATTTAAAAAAAGCTAGAATATGAAAGTCTTTAAACTACCCATGCCTCTGGTCTCTATGATATTAAAAACTAATTATTATTAAATTTCTTAAGAATAAAAATCTATTGAATATACGTAATGAAATAAATGACAAATGTGAATATTGCAAAATAAAAAAAATGCATATTCACCTTAGAATATCGTGAAAAGGTTTCTTCTTAATAAATCAAAAAGAAAAAGGAAAAAGGTTTATGAACATACATATATCTAATAAGTTGTTTTATATTATGAAAGAATAATAACTGAATAGATATTAAAATAATTAAATTGATATTTATGATTTTAATAATTAAAGAGATATTTTAAAAGAAATTGTATTATGATATCAAAAATTGTATTAGCATATAATAATATAATAGATTTTTTAAAATAATAAAATAAATGTTTAAAATTTTAATCAATAAATATTTGTAATTTTGTTTACAAATTAAGAGTTTTAAGAACAATTAGAATCAAATGCAATTCAGAATCGGAATACAATAATATTATTACACTGAAAGTTCCCTATAGGTTAGATCAAAAATATACGTAAAATATATCTATCCCGATAATATCTAAAATTATAGTCGAATTCACTCGGATTACAAATCATTTGGACAATTTTTTATAAATTAAGTTCTGGAAAATGTAATAAAATCGCATGAATAATTATATGAAAACTTAAGTATAATTCCTTGTCTGTCATTTTAAAGGAAACCCGCATAAAAGAGAGATTTCTGCTCAATTACGCAACATATATATATATATATTTTACGTATATTTTTGTGTGTGTGTGCGTGTGTATTCACAAACATATATATATGTATATATGTGTGTGTGTTTGTGTTTGCATATTCGTTAGTTCATATTATACCTTTATATAATTTTTAATAAATATTCTAGTAATCGAAGGAACATTTTTAATAACAGAAAATTCCTTCATTTCTTTCTAGGTATATACGTCTCAATATGATACAATTGTATACATTCAATAATATTCGTTATAACGCCATATTTTTCGAATTTTACAAACAATAACAAGATAGCGGGCCTCTTGTAATCTAACATATAAATACTATCATATATAAATAATATTTGGGTGGAAATCTACAAATGCAATCTTCAAATTTTCATTTTATATTTGTAAATGTTTGCTTGTTTTGTCCTTTTTTGTTTGTTTGTTTTTTTTTATTTTGAAAAGAAAAACAGCAATACAAATCAATAAATTATTTTTCTGGATGCTGACCAGAAGAATTCCAAAGAAATAAAGAGAAAAAGCGAAAAATCAAAGGAAATATTTTCGTAAAATTAAATTTATTGGAACCAACTGAAAGCGAAGAAAAAAAAATAAATCTGAAGAAACTTAAATACATTTCATTTGAAGTTTTGTATTTGCGCATAAAATTCACAGCTCATCACAAGAAAGCGGCTCTGAAAATAAAGTAAACAGAAAAAAATGTACTCATCTAAAATGCGCATAAAAAATAATCTGTTTCTCAGAAGCTTAAATGAATATGCATTTTCAGGCTTCAGTGACGTTTGGCGAGGAAATGATAAATTAAAAAAATTACAAGAACAATAAACATTCTCTCTTAAATAAGCATGAATGCGTATTTCAGCTTGAGTTATCGAAAATAGAATTCGGTTAACAGAAGAACAACAAATCAGTATTTTTTTTTAACTCTATTAAAATTAGCTATTTATAAATAGAGATGAGTTTTCTAAATTATTCATTAGAAATGTAAATTATAAATTGGGTCGAAACAAAAATTGCTAATATTTTTAAGTGAATTTCGTAGACAATACGTAGATGTTTGCAAATAGGGAAATGTATATTATAAATTGGGTCGAAACAAAAATTGCTAATATTTTTAAATGAACCTCGAAGACAATATGTAGATGTTTGAAAATAGAGAAATAAAACCAGATATGCACTTTTTTATTCCAGTGTTTAAGCCTGGCGCATGCCTCCATGCTTCCAGAACATTGCCCGTTTCCTGCTGATAAAGTTGTCTATGTAAATTTTATAAATATTCTGACTAGATTTGAACATTAAAAAAATTTTATAAGAATCGAAATGTGTAATAAACCAAATGTGGAAAGTGAAATATCACCCCGTAGATATATATTAGCATATCTCAGTTAAAATGGACTAAATTCTGCTGATTCTGCAAATGCAAGTTCTAGTGGAAGACGACGCCCTTTCGAATAGACAATATCGCACGCTTGCCTTCAATTACTATTTCTAATCGGTTCAATTAAGGAAATCACTCACCACATTGTTGTACAAAATCTATTTTGCATCATTCTTTTAGAAAATGAATAATTTTTTGTTGCTTTTGAGCAAAGAATATTTTTAATCCTTTCACCCCAAGCAAGACAATACCGCCACTGATGCGTAGGGAGATACATAAGGGAGTAAAGACTTAAGCCAGAGGAAACCAAAGAGAAAGACGAAACACAGGGGGTGTCCGATGAAAGGGCAAGAGAAAGATGAGAATACAGGTGTGATGACAGTTACGAAAGTCGAGTAAAAAAAAGAAAAAATCAAGATGCACCCGGTGATGTAGAAAGAGCGGTGGAAGAACTGGAGTCAAGTGGATAAGAGATGGGAATTGATATTTCATTTAAATTCCTAGATGTTGTAGCCATAAGAAAATCAAATATACGGGAGAGAATTCCACAGGCAAAAAATGCGAGAAAAAATGCTGATGGACAACAATTGTCAGCTGCATTTGGTAGTTTTAACTGCAAAAGGGTAGGAACTTGTTGCCAATCTGGTTATTCGAGTAAATACTTGTGGAGGGACCACCAGTGATCTAAGCTCGTCGGAGCAGGAGCTATGAAAATATTTGTATAAAAGACAGAGGGAAGCTACATCCCGCCGGTGAGAAAGTGGCTGGAGTCGAGCTGCCAGGTCGGGACCGATCACATTACAGATTCTCCTTTGGAGACTGTCGAGAACCCTGAGATGAACAGCAAGGGTGTTCTTAAAATTACGTTGGGTGCGCTAAATGGCTGTAATTTAGACACACCGAAGTCTGCAACTGTTTGCTTCCATTCCGCCCCGAGATGATCAAAAATGTCAGATGATCAGTCGAAAATCCTTTACTTGCTCTGCCTTGTTGTGATTACTGATCTTAGAGAGTTAAGCACCTGAGGAAAAAGAGGCGATTGTCTTCGTGCTGTATTCCTCGATAACTGAAAACCAGAGGTGGTTGGGTGCACACGCAGAAATAAGAGAACAAAAGAAAACAAAAAAAAACAAAAACAATGCAGTATGGAAGTCTAGTCTATGTGGACTAATGATTATATTGTAATTCTTTGTGCCTCAGCAGAGAGAGAGAGAGAGAGAGAGAGAGAGAGAGAGAGAGATAGTAAAAATATAAAGAATAAAAAGAAAATACAATCAAACTGTTTTCAGAATCCACAATTTACTCGGGCTACTCTGTCTTTAATTGCTAGAAGCGGTGTACTTATTTCGCGTCTTCACTTCACGCGTTCTTTTGTCTCGTCTCTCTGACGTTCTGTGACTCTCTCTGACTTGATTTTCAAATTCGTTTTTTTTTGTTGGACTCGGAATATCTCTTCATTAAAATTTAACGTAGACTTCGTGTATCAGGCTTAGATCACCCGCGTACAATTCTCGCCATGCTAGATGCATGGAGATGCAATTACTTTGACTATACATTCACCTGTCAGTGTTAATTAAAATTACACCCTTACGTGTGTGGCCTCTTTCAATAATTTACCGATAATTTTTTACCTTCGGTCTATCCTTGAAATTTTCTTTCTCCGATAGAGCGAAAGGGAGAGCAACAGACAACAAGAAAAAAAGAAACGGAATTCTCTCCCTCTCGCATATCCATCTGTTTTTTGTAGAATTATTATCATATCAGCAATTTCATCTCGTAAATGTCTTTTGTCTGGCCTCTTCCTTTCTCAACAGCACATTTTCTTCTCTCTCTCTCTCTCTCTCTCTCTCTCTCTCTCTCTCTCTCTCTCAACCCTTCCTACAATAAAAACAAAATGTTGATTTTTCTGGAAGAGAAGAATATTATATATATATATATATATATATATATATATATATATATATATATATATAACATAGTACACTTGGTATACAATCAAGCTAAATTCCGATAGAGCCGAACTCAAGAGAGCTCAATGTTAAATTCATTTATTTAATTTAGCAGAGTTATATAACTTAAGATTTTTACATCATTACAATGGGTAATACATATTTCACCGCGTCCTGATGTTATTATCGCGGCTCATCAGACATTAATGGTACAACAGTTGGTCCCATTAAATATCCCCCCACTACAAAAATTTGTTTTGTTTTCTTTTCTTTTACATAGACGCTTACATGTCCATATTAAAATAGACATTTGTAACGGTTATTTACGAAAATTTCTCGCTCGTTCAAAAAGAACCCCAAAGAAAGAGGAAAGCAGGGATAAAGAAAAGATAGACAATTGATTAATGTAATGAAGAATAAAAAAGAGAAAAAGAAAAAATGGGAAACAGAAAAAACTGAATAGAAAACAAGAAGAGGAAAAGAAAGGACAAAGCGATACAATAAAAGGAAATTCAGTATCACGAGAAATAAATGTTGACTCAAACCACCTAACTGTTCTCTTAGTAAAACATGGAAAAAATTAACTATGAAATTTAATTTCAAATATACTGGGATATATTTACGGTATAAAAAATTGTCCATCATAATTTTAATACAATTTGAAATAATTACTACTCTTACTATTATTTTAAAAAGTAATGCTAATTTAAATAAATAAATGAAAATACTAAAATTAAAAAATCTAAATATAGAAACAAGAAAAATTAAATAAACTTAACAGAAGGGGAAATTACACAAAAACAAGGAAAGAAAAAGGAAGAAATCACGATAGAACGGATTTTAAAATAATTTTAAAAAACGCTAGACCGAATATATATATATATATATATTTGTGTACACAGAGATATACTCCAAGTTCAGGGTCCGTTGATACACATTTTAAATTTTGTGGATGAGGAACACTTACAGAGTTATACTTCTAGAATATGTATTTATGTCATAAATTTTCGTAACGTATGAAAGAAAGTTTATCTATTACAAAAACTACAGACTACATTACTCCAAACTAATACTATACATGTTTCAATGAAAAATTATATAAATAGCTTATCTTAATTTAGAATTGCGTATTCAAGATTTCAAAACAAAGATTGTTCACAAACGTAAATGTTTGTAAAATGTATTAACAGGCGATTGAGAGTCATACTGAAAAACTAAGGCGCATTGGAAGAATGAAAAATATCTTTCCGACAGTACATAAAGTATTAAGATACAGTTTAATATTGTTAAAAGCAAAGAAGAGACTAATGAATTGCGATGGGATATCTAATCCTCATAATGTAGTGGATATTGGAACAAAATCCTCCCAGTGAGAATATCCTTCAAGTAACAAAGATGAGTTTCTACCGATTAATTCTGAGAATATTATGAACAAAAAATAAGGAAAATAGAAATTCCAAGTCAACTGATAATTGCAGTCAAAAAAAGACAGCAGATATTTCTGATGAGGAAATAAGGTATACAACATGAAACAATAACTAAACAAATTGAAAATATGTGACGTAGGTGGAAACAGCAAGTGACCTACTTAATGAGTTTGTATGCATGAATAGCAGAACAAGATTGAATAGAAGGGCATGTTGAAATTTCTAAAGTTATTTAAAGTAACAAAGGAATTTGCAGAGAACTATAATAACCACGTACTAAAGGCCTGTCGCATATAAAACTACATATTAGTATTTGTCCAAAAAGCATATAAATGTTTCTAAATATATTAGAATTTATTATCTAAAAGAAATGGTACCCAGAATAGGCATATCACTAATACGAATATATAGCGTTAAATTATTGCTAAAGGTCGTGACAGATTAGAAAATTAAAAATAAAATTTTGCATACAAAAATATTATTACTCAAGTAGATAGTCTCTATTAATTTTAACAAAAGTCTTTCGTAGATTGTTGGTACCATTTCTTTAGAAACATTGTGTATCTTGTTAAAAGCATATTGTGAGTTAATTTTACAAATTGCATTTCAAATTTTTAGTCATTTAAAACCTTTTGTACCGAACGGAACAAAGCATAATGCGAAGGAGCCAAAGTCACGGGAATTACTGTGAATACTAGAAGACTTCAGCTTTATCTTCTTGCAACATTCATTTTGCAACATGCGCTCTTGCATCTTTGTGGTGGAAAATGAAGACTTTTCGATTTCCTAAAAATGACAGCTCTTCTTATACCCAGATCAAAAAGCGGTTGAGAAATTAATTTTCAACCTCCTAGCGGTGGATATACAAATTTTCACACTCTACCGAACAAATCGTTGGTGTACTCACCACGGTGTTAAGTAAAGCGTTTTCATCGATCTCATAAATTCGCCCGTAGCGTAGTTGATCACTTAAGTTAAATCTAATAAACTACTTTTTTGATTGTCTGATGAGTAAGGATATTTTCAAATCAATATTCTGAATGTTTTTCTCCATTTTTGGCCGTAGTTCTGATTCTTATTTCTTTCAGAAATACATAGAGTATCATATGGCAGAAGTGCAACTTCTTGATCATCCATCTTTAAGGCATTATATTGTGGACAAAACGTCAACATTCAAAGAAAGTCTAACACTGAACTGACAGATGCGAAGTTTCAATCTAGAACACACGAGACATGGGCAGCACAGCAAACACCAGTTTACAGTTACGGTCATTTTTCGTTGTAGTTCCGAACCTTACTTCTTTCCTATATTCATAAAGCGGAATATGGTGAAAGTGCAACTCTTCATCATTTATCATTAAGGCATCATTAGTGAACAAAACAACAAAATTCAACAAAATCTGACTCGCAACTGAGGGATGCCTGTTGAAAAATTAGAGTCTTAGTAAAAATAGTACGATAATTATACGACATTGGTGTAAAAATAATGAAAATATCTCTTTCCGAGTTCAGATAATACATAAAGAAAATTATGTGAAAATATATACTGGTTAAATACCGTAATACCCTTTTCATTAGATTTTATAGTTTATTTTAAAACCAAATAGTATATTAAATCTAAAGTTAAGCTTTAACTGTAGGTATTAAATATTTTCTGAAAATATATATTTTTTTTTTTTGATCATTTCACCCCGAGCAAGGCAGAAACGCCACTAATGTGCAGGGGGTTACATAAATGTAAAAAGATTAATTAGAAAAGAGTGAGGAGTACAAACTAGTTAGGAAGGAACAACAGAAAGCTGAGAAAGCAGGTGCGATGACAGATACATAGGTGGAGAGAAAGGGAAGGTTATACAGGGGAGGGGAGAGAGCTAGAGTCCGGTGGTTAGCATATGAGTATTGACTTTGCATTTAAATTTCTGGAGGTTGTAGCCGTCAGGAAAGCAAGAATACGGTAGCGAATTCCACAGGTGGGAAGTGCGAGAGAGGAAGCTGCAGGAGTAGAATTGTCGTTTGCATTTGGCTAACCTGACTGTGAATGGGTGGGATCCAGTTGCCAGTCTGGTCGCACGAGTAAACACCTGTTGATGAGGCATCAGCGACGTAAGCTCATCCGAGCAGAAGCCATGAAAGTATTTATAGAAGAGACAAAGGGAGGCCACATTTCGACGATGAGGAAGTGGCTGCAGTCGAGTCGCCAGATCAGTACCTATCACATTACAGACTCTCCTTTGGAGCTTATCAAGAACACTGAGGAGAACGGCAGGGACACCCGACCATAAATGGCAGCAGTACTCCATGCACGGACGGATGGTTTACTTATATCTATGCAGGATGGATTCAGGTGGAAAAATCATCCTGGATCGACATAGTGACCCAATCTTCTTAGCAGTGGATTTTGCTATGGATTCAATATAGTGGTTCCATTTGAGGTTTGAGGACATGGTAAGTCCGAGGAGGCGTAGTGTATTACTCTCAGGGAGAATCACTTTGTCCCTGCTTATGGGAGGCAGAAGAGGTTGCCTGTAATGGTTGACAGACAACAGCTTGGTTTTAGATGAATTGAAGTTGACAAGCCATTTCTTGCCCCAGTTCACCACAGAGTGTAGATCCCGTTCAAGGTCAGCAGCGAGATTATGTCTGTCCACCACGACAGGTTTCTTACTGGAGCGGGAGTATATTGTAGTGTCATCTGCGTAGATGCCTGCTTGGGACTTGATCTCATCTGGGAGGTCATTGATGAAAATAAGGAAGAGCATCGGGCCTAGGATAGAGCCCTGTCGGACACCAGCATTCGTGCTGTAGGACGAAGAGGCACGCCCATTCAGAACGACCTTCATGTTGCGGTTATTTAAGAAAGATTGGATTAGGTCAAGCAGGCGACCGGTAATACCATAACCGCGTAGTTTGCATAGGAGGCCAGAGTGCCAAACCCTGTCGAAGGCCTTGCAGATGTCCAGAGCAAGCGCGCGAGCCTCGTCAGACTCATCAAGGGCCTGTAGCATGTACTCCGTTATGGTTGTTAGCAGGTCGGCCGTGGACCTGTCAAAGAGGAATCCATATTGCCTGTCGGAGAACAGTTTGTGGTATACCCGCTTTATTTACATCACCAACTCTTCCGTTTATTCATTTTCACTATTCTAAGTTTAATCAACATATTTACATTTTACTATATTTCCTCTGCGCAAGTCTTGTTGATTTCTTCAACGATATATTTTGAAATTTTCTTTTTACTCTTGTTAAATAATTTTAAATTAAATTGACCTTAGTCTTTTTATTTGTTTCATTTTTTGTTTAAAAAGCCCATGTTAAATATCGAAACATTATTATCCAACATTTTCCAGCATAACTAATATACTCGTGTATAAGACGGATCATGTATAGTACGACCATTGAAATATGTGAATAAATTTTAACCCGATAGAAATAAGTGACCTCTGTACAATTAAATCCTTGACCAAAAATGCATGATTTAAGAACGCATGGCCCAATAAATATAGACGTTAGTTAGTTTCTGGGATTTAACCCAAAGAGTTGAGAGTTCAATATAAGGCAACAACAGTAGTGAACAAGTAACTTAGTGTGTTAGAGGGAGGTAACTCATGACTATTATAAGAGGTTCTACGCAAGGAATAAGGATGATTATAATAATAAGTTTAGTACACAACTCCTAGCAACTGAAGAAGACCAGAGTGTACAACGGCCGAAACGTCGTATAAATTGCAACAAAGATGAAGGCAATAATCCAAATTATGGAAATAGTGTGATTTCTACCTCTTCCACAAAAAAAAACACGCAAAGAACATGATTACTAGAAGCGTGATATTTGTTTTATGTACTAGTTTTATTGAAGTTATACTTTGGAATAGAGTTTGATTTCTTTAAGAAAGTGCACGATATCATACTGATTAATGCAACTAACCCTAACCCTAACCCAACCCAATCCTAACCCTAAACTTAATGCTATGATTTGTTATTATGTTCATATTACTGGTAATTTAATTATTAATGTGCATTGTTGGCAATTTTGTATATACAAATGTATTTCTGCTATTATAAAAATATAGTATTTTTTTCTTTTCTTTTGTTATTGTTTGTGTGTTCACTTTGACAGGAAATTGTAGATGGATTAATCTCGTGAAAGAGTTCTTTCACATTGGCTGTTTGGTAGCATTTTAAATAGATTTGTTTGGGGTTCATTATCTGACTATATGTGGGGCCGTAAAATTGCTATCACGCCGGCTCTAGGTGGACTTGGGAACAATACCAAGAAAGAGACGATTTCATGCTCCTGGAAACCTCTAATCTCTCGATCAAAGCCTTTGCTACCGGTTTTAATTTATCGTCATACCCAGGACTGACCGGTATTTATTACTGTTTCACCCAACTATAAGGACACAAGATATGCAGATAACACCATATTGATGACATGTACAGAAAAGAAATTGCATGAAATATTAAAATGAATCGCAAAGTGAATCGAGAAGAAAGGACTATCAATTGTAAAAATGCATAATATATGGTTGTCATGCAAGTCGGACACAAACAGCAAATTAAAGATGTAAATATCAAGCACGTATAACAAATTTAATATCTGAATGCTTTCAATGGGGGAAAATGCAACATAGAATATGAAGGCGCACTGGAATAACGAAAGATGCCTTAGCAAAAGTAAATAAAATATTAAGAAACAAAGAAAAAATGTTGAACTGTGATATATAAGTCCTGGGTATGACTGAAAGTTTTGAGATGCGTGGAACCAGACCTTAATTCTTGTTGTTTCTAGATCTACTCTTAACAGGGGTAGTAGCCTCTATTACAGTACTACCTACGGACAAATAGTGCACTCCCAAACGAAAACAAACACTATGAAATTATACGAGTATAATTTTATTATAATAATATCAGCAATCTATTTTAGATATGAAATACCAACAATACATATTTACAGTAATATTAACAACAATACTTATAAAATAAAAATTACCAACTATATAGTTTGTAGCAAAATAATCCTAAATACATTTTATCTATAGTTGAAAGTTGCGTTCAAAATATACTTAGTTAACACTATATAATTGTGTTCAAATTATTCCGATTTCAGTATTAAATAACATATAGGGGTTCATATGCCACAAAACAAATCTAACCAAAATCAATCTTCCTATATGGCATTGTCTGCTGGACACCCTTCTCACAGATGAAGAAGAAACTTCAATCAACAAAAATGTTGTTCTACACAAAGATACTGATAATACCGTTGATTGTAAATGTGAATAATGAGGATGTTTTAATGAATTTAGAAACTATATGGACGCTTATATTTAGATTCTCTATGAGAGAGATGAACACTCTATGACACATAATAAAGAAATAGTATTCGATATTTTGACACGGGATATTGAAAAAAGCGGAATAGACTGAAAGAGTAAGACTTGTGTGAATATCAGATCAAAGATAAATGGCAGAATATAGATTGGGAGAAACAGTAAGTGAACAAAAGCTGCTTAAAGCAACACATATCTGAAATTGTAAAAAACCATAATCACCCATATCTTGAAAGGACAGGCCATATAAAAGGAGATGTAGGCTCAACTCAAATTTGTAGTTGATCTAAAAATGTGTTGTTAACTGGAATAAAAAATGTCATGTTAATTTCAGCACTTTTAAAGTTAAACTATTTTATCTGAATCATTTGAGAGATCCATTTATGTTTTCCATGAACATGGAGAATGACTCATTGCCTTTTAAAGGGCTAACATGTTGTAGTAGAAAGAATCTGGAACCACGGTTGAGTAATACATAGCGGCTCCGATTGAAGAATCGGAGAGTTTTATGTGCTATTACCCTTTGAAATTATATGAATCGACCTCTTCCCTCCCCAGCTATGGGTAGATAGCAGAATAGTTCTATAGTCTTGGCTGGCAACTACTCTACTGCAGTAAGAATTGGCAATCTCTTGTGGAGCCAAAAACTTTCTTGAAACTCAACCTGCCCAAGGTGAATTCCGCCACAGTACATTAGTACGGTTATGGAAGGGTTATATTGGGTCACTTACTAAAACTAATGATAGAAAATTTGGTTCATTGTGTCGTGATAGACAGTATTTCTTGTTAGAATCTGTTTTACATATTTCTACGTGTATCATTCTTCCATGACTTGAATATTGCTATCACATATGGTTTGGTGTTAATGTTATATATTTAGAGATATTTAGAAATCCTTGATAAAATCCAAAAATATGTTCAATGTCATTGATTATGAGCTGATATCAGCTTACAGTCACTTTACCAGCTTCTTTTCTCGCAATTTTTCCATGTGAACCTTTTCGTCCAGCTTCTTGCTTACTAGCAAAATTTGATTCTCAAAAATTTATTTGCATTATAAATCGTTATCTTCTGTCTTCAATTATGGATATTTTTTGTTCTTTCCCCTTAATAATGTTTTTCTTTTCTTACTTTTTTCATGCTCTGAAACCCTTCTTTACTAGTTTGCATATTGTCTTGCTTTGTGCAGGAATGATTAACAAAAGGGGATACTGAAGCTGGATTTACTAATTAATCCTAAACATAATGACTTGACTTAAATAACATTGTAATTGATGCAAGGCCAGTTGAAAGCTAATTAACTCTCTACATTGGAAATTAATTTTCTTTTTTGGTTTATTAATTAGATATTATTTAGCTATTAGACACTACACAAATTTACCCTCTCCCTGAAATGAAGTTTAAGGCAATAAAATTTGTAAACGCTCGGTTGCAAGATGAAATACTTCAGAAAAGTTGATTTTTTTAAGCGCAGCTTAGATGTAGCACAAAGCCGAAAGTATTGGGTACCCAGTGAGGATCAAACTAACCACTGAGTTGTAATAGGTTCTAGCAAGACAAGCTTGCGAACCACTGAATCACGTCGAGGCTCAAAAAATTCTTGGAATAAGGAATCAAAGTCAATTGAATTCGAGGCAAAATACAAGTAATTATACTAAAATGTTCAAACCTCTGTAGGAATAAAAATGTATTCAATACAGTCTGTTCTAGACTTAATTATTATCATTTCACGTATTTTGGTGACGGATACAAGTTCTGATAAAACCGCACCAGAACTGTTGCTATGGTAAAGGAGCTAGATGACGCATAATGCAGCTACTTAGCGTAGATTGACTTTTAACTCTTTCGCTTTAGACACAAAATTTTAACATTTTTGCTTGTTTCCATTTCTCATAGCCGCGCTTTAAAAAAAAGTATGTTTAGTCTGGTCGTCTCACCACACCACAAATCTTTGATCAGTGACTATGACTCGTGCATCAGTTTTGGGCCAAGCAAAATATTCCCTATGTCTTAAATCCACTATATTCAATGGATCTCTCCCATCGCGACTTTTCACTCTTGAAAAATCAATTCTCACTTAAAAGGAAGAAGATTTCAAGTCATTGAGGAAATCCAAGAGGCAGCTGCTTGCTTTCACGTGTTCACTAATGCTTCCATCAGTGGAATCGACGTTAGATAATGTATGTCGCTTCGGAAAGGAACTAATTCAAAGGAGTTGTAGTTTCGTTTTCATAGCACCAGTTCTGACATTTTTATAGTTTGAGCTCGTATAGTTGTGACACTGACATATTTAGGTAACTCAGACATTAAAGTTACATTAAAATCCTACGATCTGAATGTCTTACTATTCATCTCATATTTTGAACAATAGAAATTTTCTTTTGTTTCTTCTTTAGCGTGGAGTTACCGATTCTCTCTTCTGAGACTATAAGATTACAATCTTTTGTCTTTTTCAAACCCGTTCTTTTACTATCCTATCACTTCATTAATATCTTACAATTTTCTTTCTTCTTAAGCAGAATCTGATATCAACTTGGCATTATTTCCTGGCTTAGGGATAAGTGATTAAAATACATATTTATTTATACATTTAGACTTTCTTTCTGGAAAGTTAAGGCGGTAAAGCACTCTTCATTAAAAAACAAGTCTAAGGTTAGAATCCACAGGGAAAAAAATACTGTCCTCACCTAGTTTAGAGATCTTCTGCAAGCACGGTGAAGAAATGCGCTTATTTCAATAAAGCGCCTACATCCAAACAGATACAAATACCCAGGTAAATAAATGCCTGAGGGCAAACTCCAAATTATATATAGGCATGTAAAACAATTTTGAAAACGTCCACTTTTACAAGTTACATAGATAAACTGGTGTCATGTCCATAAAATATATATATATATATATATATATATATATATAAGAAAAATTAAGGCAGACACGTTATTTCATGGTAAATCGGAAGTTATAGGCCTATTTCAGGCGAACCATCATCAGCTTCCGTCTTTATTGTACAAAAGAAATTACACGAATGAGATTCACAAAGACCTAAACAAAAAAAAAACGAATAAAATAACGGTCATTCCCTTCAAAGAGAAAACTCAAGAAAAAATCCATCAGTTCGGCGAACACACACGCATATCCGTACATAACATATATATACGCAACATATAATCAGAGGACACGCGTAGTGGCGGATGTCAACAAAAGTTCGAAGATACATTCGACCTGACAGTTGGCTTGCATACCCGTAGATTTGAAACGTAAAGTGGGTTAGGAGAGAGGCAGAGAGAGAGAGAGAGAGAGAGAGAGAGAGAGAGAGAGAGAGAGCGCGCTAAAAAGAAAGGGTAAGTATCTTAATGTGTAAACGAAAAGAGAAGAAAGAAGAGAGGTATAAATCTAAAATGGAAAGTAAAAATAAATGAGAAAATGAAAATAAATAAATAATATAAATTAACGTTGAAAGGATTTGAAGTCTAAAAAGATTAAAAATATGTTTAAGAGATAATAGTTAGTTAATCTGTTGTGATCACAAAATACTCACATCATTATATAAACAAAATTATACCAATTATACAATCAACAAAACAAATATCATACAATATAAAATTTAAAATTTAAAAAATTTTAATTTAAAAGTAAGCCTAATCATTCTATTTAGATATAGTTGTTTAAATTTATTTATTTAGTTTAAAAATAAATTTACATATTACTAGTGAGAGGATAAGAAATTGGAATTTTTAAAAATCCTAAGAAAATTAAACAATTAAGATATACAAGTTAATCAATCCGCTTTAATTATAATTATGACCACAACACTATATAATCAAAATTATACTAATTATTTGGTTAACAATACAATAAAAATAATAATGCCATAATGTAGGTAAATTATAAGACCGTATAACTTTAGTACGATAAAATATATATATATATATATATATACACACATGCAGCTAACACACACACGTAAATGCATGCACACGTACCCGCATACACGTGTATATATATATATATATATATATATATATATATATATGTGTGTGTGTGTGTGTGTGTGTGTGTGTGTGTGTGTGTGTTATATCTTGAAGGCTGTCACAATGCGTTGAATGAAATAAAGGAAGGTCGGGAGGTGATTGTATGACATGTTTATTTATATTTATATTTCGAGACTATAATCTCATCGTCAGAATGGCAGAGAAAACTTCAAACTGTCCGTGCTTTTAGTTGTCCATCTATGAATGGCTGACTTTATCCACTGCTGCTGTACGTGTGTACCTGTATGTACGCGTGCGTGTGTGCGTGTGTGTGAGTGTGTATCTATGTGTGTTCTAGTTGTTTTTTTATATGGTCTAATGGTGTGTGTGTGTGTGTGTGTGTGTGTGAGATAGAGAGAGAGAGCGTGTGTGTGTGTGTGTGTCTGTGTGTCTGTGTGTGTGTGTGTGTGTGTGTGTGAGTGATTGTGTATGTGTGTGTATTCAAGACGGGGTTTTTTGGTGGTCTGATGGAATCAGTTCGTAGGATCTAGGAGTTGATGTGACTTTGACCGGGTCAAAGGATATCAGTTACATGCTTGTTATCTTATCTGTTTGATTTATCTGGTGGTGTTTGCTCGTTGTGTGAGCTGTAATTGAATGTACTTGTATGTGTGTGTGTCTGTCTGTGTGTGCGTGTGTATGCATGTTCAGTCCTGGTGCGTGCTTTGTTATGGGCACTTCTACTAATACGGCTCGGGGGGGGGGGAGAAAATCTGTTAGCGTGGTTATTGTAACTATTTTTTGTGTCGTATTGTAATTAAATCTGCCTAACTTATTTATCTGTGTGTGTGTGCGTGTGTGTTTTAGCCTGGTTAACGGTTTCTTATAAGGGAGGAAGATGTGTGTGTGTTGTTATTGTTATTGATTGCGTGTGTGTACGTGACCTTTGTTGTCGTGTTAAGTGCATGTTGTGTGCGTCTTGGTGTTGTCTATACTGTTACGTAATCTAGGTTTAATTCTTGGCGATTGTTAATTGCCGGATGTCATTTAGATATTATTATGGACTCTTTAATGCGTCGGTTACCTATGTTGTGTTCCTTAGCCTAGATATTAACGGTTATGTTTTTGTCCTTATTTTTGAATTTTTTAAGTGTTTTTGGAATGACAAAGCTTGCGTGTATAGATGTTCTTTTATTCTAATGTGTAGATGTCTTGTAGTGCAGCCGACATAGAATGCATCGCATTTGGCGCATTTTAAGCGGTATACGACATATACCTGGTGGCATATACCGGCACCTATAATAGGGCAGTTGGTTAGTGTGCATGTGGTGTTGTTGTTTGTTCTGTGGTTGGGGTTGAGGTGTCTTCGAAAAGTGGGGCCGTGTATATATATATACCCATATATGTACACGTACACAGATACATATATACATATACACACATACGAAAAAACATATATATATACACTCGAACACCAGCAAAAACATGTATGTAAGCAATACCATAGATATGTAAAACCCGTCTTTATAAAAAACAAAAAAACAAACAAAAACACCTCGACACATATAACAATATATATTCCATAGAATAGTGTGATGTGTGTAAAATCTTCAGAGGAATGAACGAGGGGCTAAAAGTTTTACATAGTTTAAACCGGCTCCTGTGCCGACATTTAAAAATTAGTTCCATTCTCAGATTTAGCAGATCCAGTTGGTTTTTGTGTTTTATAATAGTTATCTTTTCATCCAGGCATAAGTGACCGCAATCTTTGAAGTTGGTAGGTGTGTTAGATCTTTTAAGGATATTCCACTTAATTCTGGGAGTTAGATTATTTTCTTTCAATGACCATAGATATTTTGATAGTGCTGTCTGGTTTCTTATTTCAGGGTTGGAAAAGGAGTGTGTGTGGTTGCACAACCGTTGCTTCCAAGCACCTGCAGAAATACCAATGTAGTATTTTTTAAAGTTTGTTTTTTTTGTGGGGGTATATCATGCCTTGATATGCTACCCTCCTGCCATACACTCTCCACCCATCGGATACTCATTTTTTTATTCTGCAAACGTATTATCCAAGATAGAATCTCACAGATACAAACCTCATTGAAACTTAATTAATGGAAGAACTCCGATGATGCTATTAAATGGTTTAAACAATTACGCCACCAAGACAAGGCCTCATTTATTCAATACGACATCATAGATTTCTACTCTTTAATCTCCGAGGAATTGTTAATAAATAGCATGAATTTCGCTGAAAATTTCATCAACATTACTGAGAATCAAGTAAACATCATAATGGCCTGCATGAAACATATTTTGGTCCACAATTCTTCCATTTGGATTAAGAAGGGACGCCGGAATTTTGACGTTTCTATGAGTGTTTTCGACTCTGCCCAAGGGGCGGATCTGGTATGTTTATATATATTAAACATTATACGTAGATTTTGGTACCTAGTACTAGTCGGGTTATACAGAGATGACGGATTAGCAATTATTAAAAATATCACTGGTCTAATTGTACCACAAAAACAAAATCAATTAACTAACGTCTTTAAATACCTAGGTTTTAAATTAGATTTCCAGACCAACCGTAGAATAGTTAATTTTCTAGACATCACCTTCGACATCTCTAGTATAATCTTTAGACACTACCAAAAACCTAACCAAACGCCTTTATACATCAATAGTAATTTCAACCATCCCTCACATGTAGTGAGACAAATTTCTAACTCCGTTAATACTAGAATCAACAGACTATCTTCTAACAATAAGTTTTTGACATACACAAAATAACATATAACGAGGCTTTACATAAGAACGGATTTCAAAAGCCGCTCTTTTATGACGAATCCTTGAAATATAGTAATACCAATAAGACCAACAGAAGAAGGCAAGCAAATTTGTTCAACCCCCCACTTTGAAAATTATGTAATATCAATATAGGTAAATATCTTTTAAAACTAGTAGATAAGCATTTTAGTAGTTCTATTCCCCTTCATAAAATATTTAACAGAAAAACACTAAAAAATATCTATTCGTGCACTACAAATATAGAAAGTATAATCAGTTCCCACAATAGAAGAAGTTTATCTAGATATAAAAACCAAACTGACAACCCGAAACCTACTACTACTGATCAAGCCAGCTCCAGAGTAACAACTCCTAGTCGAGTCAGCCTTAGTTCTGCAGCCCCCAAACAAAGCAACCCTAACAATGCCCGGAATTTACCAGACATAAGGAATACAGCTGGACATGACAGTTATACACCTAAATGCAATTGCAGAACAAAAAATGAACGTCCTATGGGTGGAGAGTGCATGACAGAAGAGGTAGTATATCAAGGCATGATATACCCGAAAGAAAATACAAACTTAAAAAATACTACATTGGTATTTCTGCAGGTGCTTGGAAGCAACTGTTGTACAATCACATACACTCCTTTTCCAACCCTGAAATAAGAAACCAGACAGCACTATCAAAATATCTATGGTCATTGGAAGACAATAATCTAACTACCATAATTAAATGGAAAATCCTTAAAAAATCCAACACAGCCACCAACTTCAAAGATTGCGGTCAGTTATGCCTGAATGAAAAGATAACTAT
Source organism: Ascarosepion bandense (assembly GCA_037127315.1). Taxonomy (NCBI): domain Eukaryota; kingdom Metazoa; phylum Mollusca; class Cephalopoda; order Sepiida; family Sepiidae; genus Ascarosepion; species Ascarosepion bandense. Next base: position 2,320,850 of record JBBBDQ010000259.1, read on the forward strand.
TATAAAACGCAAAAACCAATTGGATCTGCCGAATCTGAGAATGGAACTAATTTTAAATGTCGACCCATGAGCCGGTTTCAACAATGTTAAACTTTTAGCCCCTCATTCATTCCTCTGAAGACTTTACATAAATCACACTATTCTACGGAATATATATTGTTTAATTGTAAACCATTGTTATATATGTCGAGGTTTTTTTTGTTGTTGTTTTTTTTATATATATACGGTTTTTTATATGTCTATGTTATTGCTTATATATTTGATTTTGCTGGTGTTTGAGTGTGTATATATATATATGTGTGGGTTCGTACGTGTGTATATGTATATATGTATCTGTGTGCGTGTACATATATAGGTATATATATATATGTCTCTCTCTCTCTCTCTCTCTCTCTCTCTCTCTCTCTCTCTCCTAGCCCACTTTTTACGTTTCAAATCTACGGGTCTGCAATCCAACTGTCAGGTTAAATGTTGTCAACCGCCACTATGCGTGTCTTCTGGTTATATGTTGCTTATATATATGCTTACGTATGAATATGTGTGTGTGTTCGCCGAACTGATGTATTTTTTCTTAATTTTTTTCTTTTAAGGGAGCGACCGTTATTTTTATTCGTTTTTTTTAGGTCTTTGTGAATCTCATTCGTGTAAAATCCTTTGTAAAATTAAGACGGAAGCTGATGATAGTTCGCCTGAAATAGGAATATAACTTCCGATTTACCATGAAATATCATGTCTGTCTCATTTGGATTCTTCTATACCTACACTGCATGCAGTATATATATATATATATATATATATATATATATATATATATATATATATATATAATTGTTTTTTATACTTTCATTTTACTGGCGCCCAAAAACTTATGTGAAATTCTGATAGACAGAGATCTAGTTTTGTTTGTTTCTTTCCGCTTCCTATGTGAGTAAGGATTTTCTCGTCAACCTAATATCGAATTCTAAATAATTGCTTTTGTTTTAACTTATATCTCTCCCGTTCTAATTCACGATGGATCACTTAACCTCACTTCCACGTATAAATATATCTAATTAATAAACCAAGTATGCTTTTACTTATTAGGTACACATTTCTTATTTTTTAAATCATGTTATATCTATTTTTATTTGTTGCAAACAAATTTGTTTGTGTACATTTGTTTCACTCTTTACTTACAAATTCTAATACAGTTTAATCTCTGATGTCCTCAAAATATCCTCCTTCAAGGTTGCAAAAATATTCCTCGAAACTCTTCAGAACACTATGACACAAAACACAATACGAATCACCGAATTCCTTCAATGTCAGTAAATACTTAGAAGACATACACTTTTAATTCCTCCACAATCGGGGAATCTCTCTCATGAACATATTTTACTTCCCTAGAAATGAAATCTATTAGTGTAAGTTTAGTTGAACGTAGTGGCTATTCGATGCGGTCCCTTCTTCCGAAATAGTTTGGTTAAAGGTGTCCGTTACGAACAAATCATTATCGGGAGACACCCCATATTGATAATAATCCATTTTGCCGAAGTTAGATCTAAACTTCGAAATAAATATTGAAACAACAGTAAGAATTATTTTAACTTAGACTTTATTACATTTATTATACTTATCTGATGTTTTTAACAATTATCATTTAAGTCTTTGTACATAAATGCAAATCATTTCATTTATATTTAATGATAGATACATGTGAAATTACACATCTAATTTGCAATTTAAATTGTCTATTCATTCTTTATAAGTTATGAATAGAATATGAATATATTTCAAAACAAAGAATAATCAACGCTGACTGAAGAAATTTGAATATTTCATTATGAAGGACAAGAATTAGTTTGAATTGCAAAGTTAGTATGTTATGATTTTAATATCGCTAAATGAAAGTTTCAGTGGTTATTATTATTAGTCTTCTATGAAAATTATGTTTTAAATGAGCAACATTTCATTCATTTATAATTGTACTGACGCTATTCTTGAGAAACGTTTGGATACTGTTGATGTAACTTGGCAACCAGTCAGAGAACATCTTACGGCTCATCCGTGAAGAGACTTTCTTGAATCGAGTTAATCAGCTGGCAATGAGACGCTATTGAGTCGGTTTGCGTATTGTGTGTCCTTCGTATTCACAGGGAATATGCATTAAATTTTGTTTGAAACTTGTTCATTCATCCGCTGAAAATATTCGAGTGATTAAGAAGGCTTTCAAGGATGATTCAGTAAGAATCGCAGAAAGTTTCGTGACGACAATTCATTCTTGTCTGGGAATATATCGTAGACGTTCAAACGTCGGAAAGGCCTTCAACAAGGAGAATAGCTAAAAACGTTAGATACGTAAAAAAAGCGAATAAGCGATTGACAGTGAAATAATTAGATAAAATATATATAGATATTATGGGTTTTTTCAAAATGTATGTATGCAATTTTCATATCTCATCTCCCCATACATCAAGACTGATTTTTTGTAGTATGGGTGAAGAATCATGTATCATCTAATTAAGTCTGTGTTTGCTGAGACAATGAGGCACCGTATTGCGTCTAAGAACTTTAGCTTTCGTGATTATAGGTTGCTCTTTAATAGCGTATAAATAATTGTAAATTCCATATTCCTCCTCTCATCTGTCAGTTTGAGGTGTTAACGTCTTCTACTGATAAAACTGAATGCGTCTCACGTAACTTCTTTTTAAACTCTACTCTTGATACATCTGGAATATCCCTGCCTAATCTTTCACTTTGAACTGAGTTTCTCTTGCTTAACACTCATAGAATTTCTTCTGTTGTTTCTTATATAATCTCTAAACTAATTCCACGTAAATATGTAGACTCAATGGAATCCCTATAATAATTATTTAAAAGTGAGCTTTCAAATTGGTCCCTGTTTTCTCTCAACTGTATAACGAATACCACCACGGTCTTTCCTGCTGTTTACTTGCTTGTTTGAAGTCATCAACTGTTTCTACAGTTTTTAAAAACTCGGGAAAACAATCCGACTTTTCCAACTTTGGGCCTATTAGACTTCTACGTTTTTGGGGAAATTACGAGGACCTAATGAGTGCACAACTGATTAAGCAACTGTTATCGCATACCTTTTCTTCAGATAAATAACATGGCTTTATTGAGGTCAGCTTTATATGTAATAGAAATAATTTTAGAAAGAGTCTATCATGCACTACATAAACGCGGTGTGGCCCGGTCTGTAGCTTTTGAAATCTCTAAAGGTTTTGACGGGGTTTGGCATAGAGTATCTTTTCACAAGCTGAAAATTTACAGTATCTCCGGACGCATTTTTGAATTTATTGACTCATTCCTATCCAATTGTGAAATGAATATTATCCTGAATGGCACTTCTTCTAGATCATTTCGTACTAATGTCGGTGTTAAACAAGGCCCTATCTTTAGACCTAGTTTGTTTTATTTTTATTTTCATTCCCGATGTCATAGTATTTCAACTTGGTTAAATAACACTGGACAAAGACATTAAGAAATGTGTCCTGGGATACTGCCAGTTTTCTGAGAGATTCCTCTTAATTAAACTGATTAAAAGACCCCTCAACATATCTATCATAGTAGTTTATGCACCAACAACGCAAAGTACTGAAGAAGAAATAGAATCATTCTACTCCATACTGGACAATGTCAAGGCTAAGTGCAAAAGCCAAGAAATTAGAATCGTAAGGAATGAGTTGAATGCCAAGGTAGGAAAAAAGAGGGAAAGGGAGACGACTGGCAACTTTGGATTAAGAATCCATAAAGAATGAGGAAAAAGATGAATCCAATGGCGCTCAGCAAATGACCAGGTAATAACTAACACCTGATTTCAAGAACACCCACGACACCTATGGACATGGAGAAGCCCAGGAGGCAACACGAAAAAGTAAATAGACCACATAGCCATCAACAGGAGATTCAGAAATGCAGTGGTTCAATGTAAAACCTATCCGGTGCCGACTGTGGAAACGGCCACTTCCTAGTCATTTGCAAAATAAGAGTGAAACTCCGGAGAATAAAGAAGCCTAGTACAGCACCAAGACTGCAATACAACACACTCGTGAATGACCTCAGCCTGCATAAAGAATATACACACAGCGTGAAAAACAAGTACGAAGAACATATTTGAAAAAAAAACTCGAAATGTGACTCACTAAAAGAAGCGATGGTGTCATCAGCAAACAGCATTGCTCCAAAGAAATAAGATTAGAAAAAAACGAGTGGATGGCTGAATAGATTCTCGACATGATGCAAAGGAGAAAAATGATACCTGAACATGGAATGAAATACAGCAAACTACACAAGGAAATAAGGATCAAATGAATACAGACTAAAATAGGTATGGCACAACAACTAACGTTTAGAAGTAGACAGATTGAGCAGGACTAATAAAGCATGCATGCATAAAGAAATAAGAGAACTGACAGGACAAAAACCTGCTCCTAAACAGGATGTATAAAATCCAAAGATAAAACAATCATATTTGGAGAAAGAGGAAATGTTCCACTGATGAAAATAATCTTTTTCACGACAAGAGAGAACAACCGATAATACACAAAGATGAGTACAGAACGTAAATATTAAAGTGGAAAATGCAATGGCCAACCTGAATAGAAACAAAGTAGCTAAACAGACGTCATTGTAATAAAGCTGCTGATAGCTCTGGAAGAATTTGGCATAGAGAAATTTAGAGAAATAGTAAATTAAATTTATAATAGTGGTGTAATACTAGACGATTGAATCAAGTCGATTTTCATAGCACTGCTTAAGAAGCCAGATGAAAACGAGTGCGAATTCCGCCGAACAATTCCGCCTGCCACATTACAAAACTGATCGTCCGAATCCTGATGAATAGCGCAAGAAGCAAACGCAAGCCAGAGATAGGACAGGGATAGTGCAGTTTTGTCAAAAACACTGGAACAAGGAAAACCATATGCATGATTAGGATGATCTCCGAAAGGGCAATACAAATGAAGGACTTGTACCTACGTTTTATCAATCATGCAAAATCGTTCGACAAAATACGCCACATGGGATTTGAGATGCTCAGAAGCCTCGATATACGTGGGAAAAAATAAGAGTAATCAAGGATCTCTACTGGCAGCAACCCGCCTGCATACGGACAGGTAACGAATTCAGAAGATTATACAAAGATAGTAAGAGGCGTAAAAATGATGTCTTTTCACCGGATCTATTCAACTTGTACCGTGAAACTGTTCTGAGAACCCTAGATGTTATGCCAGGATGTTATGCCAGGATTCGTCATAGAAGGCCACAATTTGAACAACGTGGTTTTGCAGATGATACAGTGCTATTAGCAGACATGGAAATGTAACTACAAGTCTTTCTAAGGTGGGTAGCTGAAGAGAGTGACAGAAAAGTACTACAAATAAGGCCTGGTCATCAGCAAAATGAGCAGCCAAAAATACCAAATACAGGTGAGGGATATTAAATCAAGCAGCTACAGAAGTCTGGGAAGTGTTCTAACAGAAGATGGAAAGTGCGACACAGAGATCCGAAGACGAATTGGCATGTCAAAGAACGCGTTCCAGAAGTTGAGTAAATTATTAAGAGACAGAAACATTTCGCTAGGAACAAAGAAAAAAGTACTGGATTGCTATGCCATATTGGTTCTTTAATATGGCAGTGAATGCTAGACAATATAATCAATGATGAAGGAAAAACATGAAGCAACTGAAATGTGGTTCTACAAAAGGATATCATAGATCGAGCATGTGAGCAATTATGAGATTTTAGAAAGGATGGAAACGAAAAGGAAATTAATACTGAGCATCAGGAAAAGACAGCTAATGTTCATAGGACATGCAATGAAGAAGAAGGGCTTGGAGAACCTGATACTAACAGGTCACATAGAGGGGAAAAAAGAGACAAGGGAAAGCAGCAGATAATATATTTGTACAGCTTGAGCCCTACAAATTGATGAGAGAACGGGGGTTGCGTGATGTAACAGGTGAAAGCGTGCTAAGAGCCACCGGGGATAGAAAATCGTGGAAAGCCATGATCGGCCACGTCCTGAAAGGACACAGCGCATAGAAGAAGACATCTATGCTAATGACACAACTATTTACTCTTGATAGTAAGGCTGATCAGTTCAATAAGTTTGAAATGGTAAATGATGTCTAAAACAATTTCAAGTCTCTTGCTTACTGGGAAAAATAGATTTTGTTAATTTTAATGTCTGCAAACTAAATATATATCCAATAATCGTTTGAGAGACACCTCTCTCCCTTCCATCAGTATGGCCGATGCTAAACTCCTAGATAGCTGCACCTTCTTCGGCTTTCTCAGCTGACATGAAAGGAAAAGATTATATTGAATCTTTTCCTAGGTCAGTTGCTACTAAAGTTACTTCACAGTGTCAGGCGAGATATTTTTTTCTCTCCAGAATCTATCATACATATATAAGTTTACTATTCGTCCATATTAAGAATATTGCTTCTACATATGAACCAGTGTCCGTTTTATTTACTCGTTGATAAAATACCCAAAACAATCAACAATATTATCTGTCCTAATCTGATAGAGTGGCTTCAGTCACTTTCTCACCGCTGTAAGCTTGGCTGTTTGTGACTTTTCTATAAATTCTTTCATGATAATTGTTCAGATAACCTCTTTGCAAGAGTACTTAGACTCTTTTAATTCTATTTTATTTTATTTTGATACATTTGTAGAAATTCCCTCCGGCTTTATGCTTTCCATTCAAATTTAATCTGCAAAAATTAAATGCAACGTCAATCGCCCTCTACTCTTCTCCTGATTACTCTTTTTGTATCCTGTTCATTAATACTGTTCGTGTTCCTAATTATTTCATACCCAGTAACCATTATGTCTTTCTGATTTACTGCCTTGCTTAGGGGGAAATCGATTAAAAAATCACGGTAAACAAGTCGAAGGCGTAAAAAACATTCCTTTCTGGAAGCTATTTTTGCTAATGTAAAATGGTTGGATAATCTTCGGGTAGAACTCGTTTTGACATTGATCATTAATGATTTCACTCTATAAAATATGGAAATGTATGGGTGTCAAAAATAAATGACTATTGATTGGCCTAGTATAAGTAATTTTTACAATGCTAAGGCGACAGCGGCCTATAGTGGCAACTGAAATTTCCTAGAATGTTTTCATAACCTGACGTAGAATTATTATTCTTCTACTATGGCGTTTTAGAACGTGGGCGATCGCGGCTCTCCACAGTTGACTATTCTTTGTGGCTCCTTTGCACTGTCTTCTTGCCACACTCTCTTTTGTCATTTAAACAAGCTCGTCAAGTACTTAATTCGCTTGCATTTGTGCCTCTTCCATTCAATAAGTCTGAATAGTATAAAATTTTCAAGCATCTTTCCTCGTTATGTTGCCTAGAAATTTCATATGCATTTCTTATTCAATGTATTTGTGTCCTTTTTTTCACAACATTTTTAAAACTTTGTCGTTACTGATATGAAGATGCGTCACACGGATACACTCAGAATCAGATACAGCCAAAAAAAAGAAACAAAAATATTCTACGTATTAATATAGTGATGTTTCTATCTACAAATACAGTATCAATTAAGACCTCTTTAAGCCTCTTACGGAAATGACTGTTTAATTGAAACAAAAATATTTTTTAATTTACAATAATTAACGTGAAATGAAAGATAGGTACAAGAGGTTTGCTCAAAATACTACATTTTACGCCTAAATAATGCAACGTAATAATGTTATACACCACTTTCTCTGGTATATAATTCTTCTCAAACACAATACTAGGTCGAACGCAGCTGAATCAAAGATGTTGGTACAACGAACGACGAATTCTGCACGACGATGTTGGGTTGGTGACGCACATTAAACTTAATATATTCGGCGGTTTTAACGGCTACCGGTACGGCGATTATTCTCATATTTCTTGAGTGACTATAAATCTTCAAAATCTTCAACAAATTACGAGCAACGATTAAACTTTTATTTTCATAAATCACTTTGTTTGGGACTACTTAACCTGATATCTTCACAACAATCAGTTTCATATAATCATTTCATAATCTTTTCCTTCATCTACTTTGTCCTTTTGCCGTCACCGTCAGCAACAACAAATAAAATATGAAACGAACGTCTCCGTCTGAAACAATAAGACCAGACTCAAATGTAAATAAAATATAAAATATATTTTATTTCTTTTTTCATACAAAAATATTTTCGGTTACATACCAAGGGTTATAAGGTTGTTTGGTCAGAGTTGTCAGCCCACCCACCCCCTCCGGGGAAACCAGATTTTTCTCAACTGTTCCCGTCGACTGTTTTGTCCAGACTCTTGCAAAACCAAACTGTAATTACCACTAAAATTTTTCTGTCAGCTTGACGTAACTTCCGTACTATTAAGAAATATTTTCCTTTACACACTTATCTAGGACAGGAGTTAATATCTATCTCAGTAGACAAAATGAAAATTCAAATACGAAAATGTTTTCCCTTTTGGGTAACTTGCTCACATTTTTCAACAAAATACATTTTACTCAAATTTCAAAATATCTGTTGCCAAGTTCAAATCAATATCATTGCGAAAAATCTCATGATTTTCAAAAATTACTTCCAACGAATATTTAACCAAACACTGGGTTCATAATATAGGTTTACATGTAGATGTATTGCAAACCTGTTTACAAAGTGTTGTTAAATTTTGTTGGGAACTTCTGTGGTTTATACATCACCAAATTGGGAGTGACCATCTGCTCAATGGAAGCAGTTGTAGAATGATTGTCGTTCGTGCAAAATTCTCAAAAGTTGGTACTGCATAAATTGATAATTTGAGAGACTCATTTGTTGTCGTATTATTGAGGTCAGTTTGTTGTAGTAAGGTGTCTGCATCGGATAACTATATTCAGAATTATCTGTTTTACTTTTTTGCTGTTTTTTTTTTTTGTTATATATTGGATACCGTCCTAGAAAGTCGCTTCTATTTTCAGAACTCTCTGCGCGGGTTAATTGCCCTGCTGCTATAAATTGTCCTGAATATACATTTACCAACTGTATCACGATGATACTGACTAAGTCAGCTGACGTCTTTCCTAATATTATGCCGACTAAAAGTCCTTCAGAATGATTGAAAAAATCTTGCGGTTTCCTTTTCATAAGCTTTTTCTAATACATTCCATAATTTTTTTTTTTTTGACAAAGAAGTTTTTGCTGCCTACAAAAAAGTTTTAAAGTGACTGTTTTTCACATGATACCACTTTTATTGCAACTAATTTTGCTCTTCGGTAATGTTTATTGCTTTAAAATTGAATATGAGAACTGTTATTAACACCTGAACAAATGATGTTCTCGATAAATTAATACGAAAATATTAACATTGTTTTCTTTTTGGATTGTATATTTACAAGAGTAATTCTATATTTACAACTTTCTAAAACATAATACAATTTACATTTATGGAACGCAAAATTCACAAATTGATAATTGATAAAGAAATAAATATGACGACCATTTTTTTCAAAAATATATAAATATTTAATGTATTAAAAATATGTAAACAAACTATCAGTAAATGATTATTAATCCTCATTTTATAAAGTTGGAATCAATTGGCTGTTAACCGAAGTTTTGCCAACCTTTCTAAAAACAGATCAATATTAATGCGTAAAAGATTGCTTTGCAAAAATTACAAAAATTTAATTGACAATTACATAATAGGACACTAGTATGTAAATGTCAAAACTATTTCAGGAAATAAGAGAGGTATTTCATTTATTTGGTTTCGTTTATTTTATTTTACTGTGTATCAATTTCAATGGGTTATTTAATGCCGATATTTGTTAGGTTTATGTTTTTAGCCTTATGTCACTTTAGTGGGTTATTTAATACCGACGTCAATAGGTTGATATACCGTAATAATACGAACAAATTGTTTAGGATAGGTTCATAGGAATAGATTATGTATTAGTCTTCTCTGCAGAAATGTATTGCTGGTAATATATTTTTCAAATACATATTGGTATTTGTATTATAAAAATCTATTTTTATGCATTCATAATTGTTTGACACAAGCTAAGAGATAACAATTTGCCAGTAGCTGTGGTCCTAACAAATGCTACCAATCCAAGTCAGGGTAGACATAGAAACAGCAGCAGTTAAGAGGTGATTCCAATATTTTCAAAAGATCCAATTTACTCATCACAGGTATTGCTGCCGGATGAAGTTTATTACCATACCGAAGACAGAGTCATTTAAGGAATTATCTTAGCCTTTTAGTTTCTCATACATTTCCTTGTTACACTACAATGTGTTGCTAGCGTCTTGTTTGTTTACAGTCTTTGACAGTTTAGGACTTTATGATTAATGAACATGTTTCTTCATCAAGTTGAGACAAGAAAAACTGAAGGAGATGACATGAGCTTCAGTCACCCAATTACATTGATCTGCAATGTTTACTGACGTCAGAAACACACAATCATCTTTTGATGAGGTTATTTTAGTATCATTCATCAGTGTCAAAGCGTTGATTTCATATCGTCTGAATGAGCTGCATTATTACTCTTGAACTGAATTCTTTTTTTTTTGTAGTCATTGTTAAGAGCATATTATCTTTCAAGTATCTTAGCTCGATAGAAAAAGAACTGTTAGCCAGTTCAGGATATATATAAATACAGTGACGAAATATGTATTACATTAGAGTTATAAGATATATTCTGCAGAGACAACCTTTACTCTCCAGAATATATCTTACATATCTGTAACTCAATCATTCGCCCATACTTAAAATATTGCTGCCACATATGGCCGGTGACTCTGGTATTTACCTTAATCTCCTTGAGAAAATCCAACGAAGAATCAGTAATATTACTGATCCTGGCAGGTCATATTTGGTCACTTTCTCACCACGGTAAGGTTGCCTCACTGTGACGTTTTTATAAATGAGATCTTCGTTCTTGTACCTAGATTAGTTGTAGCGCAGTGGAAATCAGCTCGGAACGAGAAATCGGAGAGTAATTTTCGAATTCCAGTTTAATTCGTTGCATTCATTTACGCGCAATTACCCTTGAGAAAAGTATTAAACCTTCACTTTTCTCTCTAGCGATGAGTAAAATGTCAAGGAAGGTTGTCTTCTATAGCCTTGGTTGGTAACCAATCAAGCGCAGAATGTAATGGCAACCTAATACGCGGAAATCTTATGCCAATCAGTCATGTCTTTCGAGACATGATCACCAAGCGTGCATCATGCACTAACTGACGACACTGTCGTTGAGATCTCATCAATTTACAGTTGACCTAGCGAGATGCAACCGTAAAGGCTAGGTTAATAGTTTCTTTTTGCACACTTCGCACTGTTGGAACTCCCTTCAGGCTCCATGCTTTCCATTCAATTTTATTCTTCAAAACTTTAAATTTAATGTCATTCGCTATCTAGTGTCCTGATTACTTTTTTTCTCTTCCCACTCATTATTAATATCTATGTTCCTAATTCTTACAGACTTTCTAGACCCTTGTGTCTTAGTAGCTTTTATGCCTTGCTTGGAAATATTCCATTTAAAAACATATCCTTAGACAGTTATGAAGAAATGGTTTCAGAATATTTTATTTAAACGTAAAAAAACATCTTTTACTAAACAGGAGTCATATTATTTACATTGTTCAGACTATGAGCTTCAGTCTCCCAATTACATTGATCTGCAATGTTTACTAGCGGCAGAAATACACAATCATCTAAATGCCTTGTTTACGACGTTTTTGGCTGTTGTATTCCCCAGCTTTCCTCAGGGGCTAGGAATTTCGAACCGAACCCTTTATTTCGATCACTGGGGTGTGTCAATCTCGTCCCATGTTCGATGCCACTTCTAGTAGCACTTATCTCCCTTTCACTTAGCTACCTAAGTTATTTGTTCACCACTGCTTTAGCCTGGTATTGAACTCACGACTTTTTGGGTCAAGTCACTCGAACTATCAAACATCTATATTTACTGGGCCATGTGTCATTGAGGACACATGGCTTAGTAGACGTTGATTAGTGATAAGTGTTGCATCTATAGTTGCATCTAGCTATTTCACTGTAAATTGATAAGACTTAACAGTCAGTCTATTACTGCGCTGAAATAAGTGAAACTAAGGTAACAAATAAACAATTCATCAGAATAAATAATAATATAGATAAAATGAAACAATCAAAATTAAATGGCTTCAGTTAAAAAGCACAAACAATATCGGGTAAAATTAGTTATTAAATAACAGAGACTATTTTTTAACAAAAACAAATATAATAGAAGTATTATTTTATATAGAAAAATAATAGAATAAGATAGTAAAAAGAGTTGGCCTAAAAATGATACCTGATTGACGGTAAATGTCCTCGGCCTAATCTCCGAAACTTTCTTAGCTATATCTGGAAAGTTGCATGTAACCCCCTGGGTAGGGACTTCCTTTTGTTTTATTTTGCCTTTTGTTTTCATGAACGAGATGTTTATACATACTAAGTAACAACAACAGTTACATACAACTCTAAGAAAATACCTTTTTTATAATAGACGAATATTAGACGATTGAACTTGAAATTAACGTTATCTGAAAAACCGTGTGAAATAACATTAGAAAAAAACTGTTTTATTTAATTTTTTCAGACTAAAAACGAGTGAATCGAAATTCTATATCAGCCAAAACACTACACGGAAGTTGAAAAATAGCTACAACCGGCACAAATGATTAAAGGGAAATTTAAATTGAGAAACAAACTCATGATTACAAGCATAACTTACGTATTTTTCATTGGGAGGAAAGTTTTATATTTTTTTCGCTCTTAACTTATTGCACGATCCCGTGACGACAGTAGCAAATCTAGTAATATAGAATGAAACGCACGAATTTTGTTTCATCATTATACTGCTATGTATTCACAAAACAACATGTGTATTACCATATTTGGGCAGAATGAATCCTAGAATAGATGAAAACGACCAAGAATGAATGCGGTGCACAATAGCTAATCATGAGAATCTGCTTGTTTGTAACTGGCGGGCTATAAAAATACTTGAACTGGCTGAAATCTCAAGCTTTTCGATCTTTACAATTCTGTTTGGTTAAACATCAAATGTTCGAAATCGGCTTCCGGTTGGTCATGGTGAAACTGTTTAAGCAATATATTTTCATAAGAATTATTTTTCTTATATATAATAATTTGGTTCTCTGGACAAACAACGATGACGATCGTCAGAAAACGACGGAGTCACTAGTGTAGAAAAATGTGCAGCCAGTAAGAGATTGCGCACACGCGGGAGATGTTGGGGAATCATTAACAAGCGAGAGTTTTTCTCTCTCTCTCTCTGTGTGTGTGTGTGTGTGTGTGTGTGTGTGTGTGTGTGTGTGTGTGTGTGTTCTGCATTTTTTTCCGTTTTCTCTTCTCCGTGTTCTGTCTTCGACCAATAACCGCAGATTTATATAGCCTCGAAAATGCTTCTTTTTTTTTGGCCTTTTCAGGAAGTTTCTTAATTGACGTCAATCATAACTTTCTCGACTATTGCCTTTCAAGCTTATGTTGTTACACTTCGCCGCCAAGACCCACGGACGGAATATAATTATATCATATTTTTATTGTTGAAGGTAATATGTTACATTTTGAAAGCTCAGGGTATTCGATAATGAAGAAAATAAACTGCTGGAAATAAAAATCTATTTATAAGCAATAAGCCATTTTGGCTGAATTACTAGGATGAGGTTATATAATTATTTATTTATATTCGGACTATTCTTCTCATTTTTGTTGATATATAAAATATCGACCACTGTTCACACCGGTCTTCTTAGATTGAGGTACATTACAAGGAATTGTGTACTGAACCCTTTCATTTAATCACTGGAGAGAGATTATTCTTGTTCTGCTGCTCATATGTACGGATATCTTCGAGTTCGTATTTATATTACAAAATATAATTAGAAATAGACGTGAAAAGATTGAATAAAGTGTTCACTTTGGAATCATCTCTCGGTTACCCAAGTCGGTATACATCTGAGTAAGCCGGAGTAATGGCAGAAACGTTGTAACAATAACAATAATGAGGACAATGGCCCCATACCAGTCAGTCAGTTAAGTGCTATATATGGTATACGCTTGAGCAATCATATCTTGAAAGGCAGATTTATTCTTAGCGGTTTGGTGTTAATATCTGCGGTAGACTGGTTACCAACCTAGGCTATAGAACCCAATCTGTTCTACTCAGAGCCGAAGAGAGAAAAGAGGGTATTGGTTGCTTAAATGAATGCACGAATTCAACTAGAATACGAACTCGGCCCCTCGATTTTTTGTTCCAAGCAGATATCCACTGCAGCAAAACGCACATTCTGTGCCAATATAAAGTGTGTAAATAAACTGTTCTTAATGTGTTTCTTAGAAGGATTAGTCTGGCAATGTTTTCAGAAATATCTGAGTAAAGGCACATGATAATCAGAGGTAAATGTGAATATAAATAAATGTGTTACGTTTTACTTTGATATGTTGCCAAAAACATCAGAAAAATAAAGTTTTTGAAAAATGAAATCTGTATAAAATTTCTGTTAAATATATTCTAACGCTTGATGTTCACTGGACGGTAAGTTGTGGCCACCCGCAAGTATCTGACTATATCTTCCTACTGTCTCGCTATTAATTCCCATTTGCAACCGCGTGCTCGGTCATACTTTTATTCGATCAACAAGCACAAAACCAAGTCATTAATATCGCAAACTGGTTAATATGCATCTCTGCAGAACGTAACTTAGTCACGGGTTATCGGAGAGGATGCATTATCTGTCGTAATTAACAGTTCTGAACGACTCGTTTGCTCAAAGCTTCGATAATATGAGTTCATGCTAACACAAATATTGATGAATTTCAAATGTATTTCGTTTATACAATTCCAGATTCAACTATAGAATCGTCGGATATTTTCAAGGCAGAGAGATTCATACGCGAGTCTCATGCCCAGAATACTAACATTGTGTTCCTTTGTCAGCATATATGAACTATATCGGGGGTTTCCGACTTTTTTATATTATTGTCCACGTTCAAATGGGAATTTTTTTTCCATCGTTCATCTGTCTAATAAATAAAAAAACATACAAGCGTTAAAAATATATTGTTTTCATAATTGTCAAATTAAAAATAATATACACTACTAGCAACTGATATAAATTCTGCAACTATTTTTATATCTTATACTTTTTCGGCCATAATTTTATATGTGAAAATAACTATTGTTAAAATCACACACTCGATTTGTTTGTTTATTTTGTTTTATGGCATATCAACGTCAATGGGCTATTAATGCTGACAAACTTTTTTACGATAGGTTCGGATGAATGTAATATATTTTCGTAAAAAATCAGTTTGTAGGTCAGGTTTCATTGACACTTTTTGTAAAAACACATTTTTTTTTATTAGAGCCAAACGTATTGCTGGTTATTTTTTTAAATGCATTGCAGGTACTTTTACTATAAAAATGTATTTTTATACATTGCCGAATGTAATTTATCGTCATAACCAGGACGTCTACTCACACAGTGTTATATATAATCTATAACCGTTCTCCCTCCTCTCCTGACTGCTCCCTACTAGATAGCATTGCTGACGACATAGATAAGGCTATTTCCTATCACCCATTCGCCCACATATTTGTATTTGGAGACCTCTGAGTGGCTTGAAAACGCCGTTACTGATCCAGTGGGCATTCACGCCATGAACTTCTCTATTTCCCAATCCCTTACGCAAGTCGTGGACTTCCCCACTCGCTTCCCAAGCACTCCCTCAGGTCATTTCTCACTACTAGATATATGTTTTACCTCTGCCCCTGACGCCTGTCAAGTCTCGCGGCTTTGCCCTCTCGGCAACTCCGACCACGCAGTTGTCTCTCTCAGTATTTCTTTCCACTCTCACTCCCCCCAGGACCCCCTACCTATAGAACCTCCTACCTCTACCAAAAAGCTGACTAGGATGCCTTTTGCGATTTCCTCTGCGACGTCCCTTGGGGAAAAGTGTTCGACCTATCAGTTGATGACTGTGCCTCTGAGGTCTCGTCATGGGTGAAAGCTGGCATTGATGCCTTCATACCCACCAGGATTGCTTAAAACCTCATTCCTCTCCGTGGTTCTCTCCAGCCTGCTCAGCCGTCGTTGCCCACAGGAACCATTACTTCCGTCTATTCCGGAGACAGTCATCTGATCACAATAGGCGCCTGTTCACGTCTGCTCGCAATGAGGGCAAGAGAACCCTAAATGACGCCAAACGGTTGTTTGCTTTGAGAATTCGACAGCGCATAGCTGACCGCAGGTTGGCTCCAAGGACTATTGGAGGATTTTCAAACGAGTGTTGAAAAATAGCAAATCCTCAATACCTCCTTTAACCCATGATTTTGAGGTTCTCACATCATCTGCGGACAAATCTGAGTGCTTTGCCCGCACATTCTCATCCAACTCCACTTTTGACTCGTCTGCACAACGTTTGCACAACGTGTATATACACCGACAGTTTGTATCCCGAGTAATTCCAAAACTCGACCCCCATAAGGCGAGTGGAGACGATGGAATCCCGGTGATAGTCCTTAAGAGGTGTGCTCCTGAACTTTCCCCTGTCCTCTCTAAACTGTTTAACTACTGCCTTTCTGCTTCCTGCTTTTCTGCATGCTGGAAGTTCTCTTCAGTCGTTCCTGGATTTAAGAATTGTGGTGAACCCTCGGACCCATCCAACTATTGCCCTATCAGTTTTCTACCGATATTCGGGAAAATATTCGAGGCCATAATCAATGCTGAAATAGTTCAACATCTCACTGCCCACAAATTCTTCTCTGACAGGTAATATGTCTTCGGCTTTGCCAGGTCCACGGCCGACTTGCTAATAACCGTAACGGAGTACATGCTCCAGGCCCTTGATGAGTCTGACGAGGCTCGCGCGGTTGCTCTGGACATCTACAAGGCTTTCAACAGGGTTTGGCACTCTGGTCTCCTATGCAAACTACGGGGTTACGGTATTACCGGTTGCCTGCTTGACCTGATCCAATCTTTTTAAATAACCGCAAAATGAAGGTCGTTTTGAATGGGCGTGCCTCTTCATCCTACAGCACGAATGCTGGTGTCTCACATGGCTCTAACCTGGGCCCGACGCCCTTCCTTATTTTCATCAACGACCTCCCAGATGAGATCAAGTCCCAAGTAGGCATCTACGCAGATGACACTACAATATACTCCCGCACCAGTAAGAAACCTGTTGAGGTGGACAAACATAACCTCGCTGCTGACCTTGAACGGGATCTACACTCTGTGATGTACTAGGGCAAGAAGTGTCTTGTCAACTCCAATTCATCTAAGACCAAGCTGTTGTCTGTCAACCATTACAGGCAACCTCTTCTGCCTCCCATAAGCATGGACCAAGCGATTCTCCCTGAGAGCACTACACTACGCCTCCTCGGATTTACCCTCTTCTCAGACCTCAAATGGAACCATTCTATTGAATCCATAGCTAAATGTATCGCTAAGAAGGTTGGGTCACTATGTCAATCCAGGATGTTTTTCCACCTGAATCCATCTGTCCTCGACAGGGTCCAAAGAAGAGTCTGTCATGTGATAGATACTGATCTGGCGGCTCGACTGCAGCCACTTTCCCACCGTCGAAATGTGGCCTCCCTTTGTCTGTTCTATAAATACTTTCATGGCTTCTTCTCGGAAGAACTTAAGTCACTGGTGCCTCCTCAACAGGTGTTTACTCGTGCAAACAGACTGGCAACTGGGTCCAACCCATTCACAATCAGGTTAGCCAAATGCAAACGACAATTCTACTCCTGCAGCGTCTTCTCTCGCACTTCCCGCCTGTGCAACTCGCTCCCATATTCTTGCTTTTCTGACGGCTACAACCTCCAGAAATTTAAATGCAATGTCAATACTCATCTACTAACTATTGGACCGTAGCTCTCTCCCCACCCCCGTATATCCTTCTCTTTCTCTCCACCTATGTATCTGTCATCGCACCTGCATTCTCAGCTTTCTATTGCTCCTTTCTAACTAGTTTGCACTCCTCACTCTTTTCTAATTAATCTTTTTACAGTTATGTAGCCCCTCGCTCATCAGTGGCATTGCTGCCTTGCTCGGGGTGAAATGATTAAAGATATATAAGTATATTATCATTATCACTTTATATAACTTATATTTGAACTATTTCCCCTCAATTTAAATTTTTCACGTTTATTATTATCTTTTACTTTAATATTATTTACTTTTTTAATAGTGTATGCATTCTACATTGTATCAGTCCCTAGTTTATAATAATGAGGGTGCACTAAAATACTCCTATGGCATTTTAAACATCAGGGAATCATAGATTAATGTATCTTCCTCTAAATATTAGTAAAGTAAAATACGCCATAAATGCTTGGGCGATCATTTCACGAAAACATTTTATTTCACACATTTTCTTTGATTCTGACAATCATAATTTTTCTTCCACATAAACAAACAGTCACACGTTTTAGTGGATACAACATATCAGTCAATTAAGTGTCATACCGGACACTCGCTTGGACGATCATGTCAAGAAAGATACATGACTGACTAGGCAGAATATTTTTCCGCAGTATGTTGCTATTTCTTTCTGCAGTAGATTGGTTGCCAATCAAGGCTCTACAACTCAATCTTCCCTGCTATTTAACACATAGCTGGAGGGAAGAAACAGATTATCTTTCTCAAGGTTATTTGATCATGAGTAAATGCAACGAATTCAACTGGAATTCTAAATCGGCTCACTGATATCCATTGTACCACAACGCACATCCCCTCTGAATATATAAGCCTAAAAAGATTTCAAATTAATACACTAAAAGAACTTAGTTTTCATCGTGAACACAATTCCGATCTGAGAAGTAGCGTATCAATATAAAGAGAAACATTCATTTAAACGAAGCGAAATTCAAGGCACTATGATCAGCAAGTCTCCTATAATTAATCTATGCGGCCAAGATATTTCAGTTTTTATTAACTAGTACTGAAACAGTGTCAGTCAGATAAAAATAAAGTATTCAGAATTGAACATAAATCTGGTTTCATCTTGCTAGAGAAGATTTTGTTATAAATAAATTACTTTTCCAGTAAAACAAGTAAAGATATTTTGAAATTTTTGCAACGAAATTGTACAAATCTTTATTTTTCATTATTGTGCCATTTTGTAGCACCATCATTCGCCATCTTTAAATCGGCTTCATCATTGCAGCCTCCCAGAATACACGTCTTTCTGATTGATGGACTTGTCTAAGTGATGTTTACAGGATTAGAGAGAATTGACGTTATTCCATTAAGAGAATTGTGTCGGGCTCAAAATAACTGTTAATTCAAGCATCATCTGTGTACAGTAAATGTAGAAAGACCACCTAACCGAATGCTACCAATTCCTCGCGGGTATATAAAGAGAAGTAAGGTCTGAAAGTGCCCTAGTGGAAAACGACACTCTACCGTTTGGTCAAATCAAGAGGTTTTCCAACGATTGCTGCAATTAATCGATCCACTTAGAAAAATTCTCATTCTTTTACATATGCCATGTCCCTTTGGTGCGTTCACAATTATTGACTCCACTTGGCCTTATCTCTTGTCACTGTTAGTATTTTTACTCTTGGTATCACTCCCAAACCTTGCTCCGACATCCATTTGCTCAAACTTATCAAATACATCTTGCACTGCTTTCCCCTGTCTCTGCTCCCTCTATTTGTTCTGTGAGCTTCAGATTCTCCAGACCCACTTGTTTGAATTTAATGCTTGAGTGTGCAGAACTATCTCGTAATACTCAAGTCTTTTTCAGTCCGATCAAATAGCAGGGCTTTCGTCGGATGTAGACGGGTTTTTTGAGGAGTATACATTTTGTTTTCAACATTGTGCATGTGATATAATCCTTCTTTTTATAGATGTGTCGTTTTTTGTTGTGTATGGGTAGAGAATCCCTGATGTAAATGCATTTTATTTTCATTTTACCCCAAGATAAGCAACAAAACCATTAATATCCAACATATATTACTTTATCTGTACTGAAAATTGTCTAGCCCGAAACATTGCACTAAATTCAATAGCAGCATATCTAGCAATGGATTCAATATATCTTTCCACTCCGGGTAAATAAAAATATTAGTCATAAATCACTCTCTTGGATGTTCGCAGCAACTATACTGATAGGAGGTATAAAAGGTTCTCTCAAATTCTTAAAAGAGAGAAGTTTCATTTTAAGGGCAATAAAATTTACAAGCGATTTTTTGCCCCAAGTAACAACTTTATTTAGGATATTTCTGAGAGCACATTTTATTTTAGATTTCTAGAATGTGCATAATGACTGACATAATAAAATCTGTTTAAAATAATGTGAATAAAAAGGTGCTTCTATTCTAAATGAAAGTATCCCCTAAATAATAACGTTTGAATTCATAACAATCCCAGATTAAAAATAAATCCAATAATTCTTTCAAAAATGGTCTTGTTTACGTTTCGGATGGAATGGAATTCGAGTTGAAAATTATCTAAATGAACATATTTTCTTCCTTTGAAAAGAAATCTTAAATTCTCCCAGTAAATCATCCAGGTTCAGACAATTGTTTCTATAAAAAAAAGAAAAAAACGGAGGTTCGATCTTTTCTTTAGACTTTTCGATAGATGTAATACAAATGGTTTTAAGATAATATAAATAAGATTCAAATAAAATTGTGCATATATCAATTCGTTTTTTGTTATATAGTCTGTTTGACTGCGTTCAGATGAATGTAATTCCTTAGTTCCACCAGTTCTAAAAATTATGGCTAGGACATGCTATGCCGCACACATTTTAGAGAATCGCATTCATTTTATTCCTATTCCGTTCGTTACATAAAATTTCCCGTCGTGTAGCTTCTTCCTATGAAGGTTGCCTCGAAGAAGTGACTTGCAAGAGACTGCTTCCGTGATCAATACAATTTTAGTTTGTCCAAGTTTCGGGTCAACCGTTATCTTCCCAACCTATCTCCATAAACTTTGCATCATACACTCTAACCCAGTGTGAAAACCATTGTAAAAAAAAACAAAAAAGTTCCCATAATAATTTCTGATTAATCAATTTGTTTTCTTTCAGGATATCTGAAGACGTTAAACGAATAAGTATTGCATAAAATACATTATTTACATACATTTGCAATGCATTTCTTATATTCTTTTTAATTTCCACCTGAACATTCACATAACGGCGGGAACCCCGCAGGGTCTAGGGGATATGTATGAAAAATTATTAAAACGATAGATAGATAGATAGATAGATAGATAGATAGATAGATAGATAACGGAAGAATACTTTTGATCGGAGATGGAATGTTTGTAGATATAGACAGTGTGCAGTGTGGGCGTAAGACTCAAATGTTGCCTTGATCTGCTACCAAAAATTTAATGGAACAGGATATTCGATAGGAATTGGCGACGGACATTTGCATTTTATGTGCTGCAACTTTTCTGATTCACTGAGAAAATTAGAAAATAATTACTTTATTAGCATGGTGAAAACTTCTGAAATATTTCTGTTGCAAAATACACAGGAATATGGTTAGAAACCAATGCCTATTACAATGTTGTAGGAATTTTTTTTCCGATAATTTGGAAAATGTATCTCCTTTCTTTCAGTTTTTTACTATCAATTTAATATGTTCTCAAAGAATACTTTGACATATAATTTGAATTTCAATTTAATATAAACATTCCCATGAAAGTCTTGTATCAAAGTGGATCAAAATATACAAGTGTTCCCGGGTGGATTATAAATACAGAACTCCTATTCTTTATGTGCCATGTCCCTTAAGACATAAGAGATCATGACTCCCCTTAATTTCCTGCCGCTTGCAGCTCGGAAAAAATGTTGATTATTTTTGTTTTTGTTTTTGCTATTTCTCCCAAACTCTGTTCTGCAATCCACTTACTCATTGTTTTCCTCTGACTCTCTTGCCTTCAATCTTCCCTGTGAGTATTATATTTTCCAATCTCTCATTATCCTGCTGAGGATATCATGGACCTCCCACAAAGTAGGTCTATGATATCTTCAGCAGCTTTCTGTAGATTGAAAGTCAATATCAAAATTAGTTTCAAATTACAGAATTCTGTTCAAATGGTTTACGCGTAAACATACTGTACACTGACACATTGCACAATCAGATTGCGTTTTTGACAATATTAACCTATATTTCTCCTCGTTATTAGCACTCCAGTACAACTGCAAATTGTGGTATTTTATTGCTATTTTTAGAGTAATAAAACTTGTCTGTTTTTTTTTAAAGTTCATTAGTCATCTGTACACCATTTAGAACCAGCTGTTCAGAAATAAATGTTTATGCTTGAATAATTTACAAATGTCGTCTCTAATTAATGATAACAATCTGTATTAATCATGATGTTTTTGCAATAGACAAACTAAGTTTCCTCTACTGAAACTGAAAGTTGTTTAGATATTCTGTAATTATTATCATCTGTTAAGATTTATGGCGCAATCGGAGTTACTAGTTGTTGTTTCAAATGTAATTTTTATTACTAATTTGATGTCTCTCCGGTGAATTAAAGTTAACTATAAAAATAAATATTTATCAGTTTCTAATATCCTGTCAAATATGTAAAAGAATGGACAGAAATTTCCAAATATTACATGCTTACTCATAGTGTAATATTGATAATATCCAAGTGATATTTTTGCAATTAACTCTACCGTCCCATTTTGGGACACTCGGTATGTATAATGATATAGTTTGTAACCTCTAATCAATACCGCTTTTTGATGACAATATTGAATATCAAATTTTCAATATATTTAGTCAACTGTATAATATTTATAAATGTACAATGTGTAGTGGCTCGCAACGTGCTACTGGAAATCGACGAGCTGGGTTGGAATTCCTAATTTTTGTACTAATTGTTTCAGAACCTATCTCTTCTCCCTCCAAATAAACAAATAAAATGATCTTGTCAGAAAAAAATAACTCTCTAGCTTTTCTTGGAAACCAGTCTCAGAAAAAGCCAAATCTGAATTTCAAACAGTATGTTGCTCTGGAGAGTGGCACTTAAAACCGTTAATAAGAATATGATTCGTTCATCAGTGCTATACGTGATACGCGCTTGAGCGATCATTTAAAGAAAGAGACATGATTGACTGGGCAGGAGATTTTTTCGCAGAAGGTTGCCACTTTTTCTGCAGTAGACTTGTAGCCAACCAAGGCTATAGAACGCAATATGCCCTGTTATTTAACCAACAGCTGTAAGGAAGAAACAGATTAATAATTTTTACAAGGTTAATTGATAGTAAGGGAATGCAACTAATTCAACTAGAATTTGAACTCAGCACTCCGATTTATGGTTCTGAGCCGATATCCACTGTACCACAACGCACGTCTTTGAAAAGAACCTACAGATCACAATTAAGTACAGGACGAAGTTGCAAACTTTATAATCTCGAATGCGATAACTTATACAGAATGGTGTTTTTAATGTCTTGTCCTTTTAGAACGTAATTGGCCATGGTTCTCAATAACTTCTTGTCCCGTGTAGCACTTAATAAATTTTGTTTTTATTTCTCCTAAATCTTGTTTCTCTATCTATTTACACAAGTTTACTGAGTTTATGCCTTTTTTTACCTCTGTCTTTATTCCCTGTTTGTGTCAGGTTAATTATAAGTTTTCTACATGTTTCCATTTTCTCTAAAACTTTGTTGTTACTCACATAAATTGTCCACTGTATCGTCAGCATCTTTCTGTAGAACCAAGTTTCTGTTGCATCAATTATCATCTTCATCTTTAAGGAGATTGTTCAGTACTCACTGCCCAGCAGGAGGATAGATATCCCGTAACCATTCAGTACCTTTTGCCTTGTTTCTAGCTAAGATTTTTATTACTTTGTACTCTGTTCAACTTTTGAATTGCATCTGTGACTACATAAGTGTGTCTTCGGATTTCAGTGTCGCACTTTTCATTTACTGTTAAAAACCTTCCCGGATGTCTAAATTTTTTGTACTGTTTCGATTTTGTTGCCTCCGATTTACAATTCTCTCTTAGACTCAATCATTTTACTATCAACCATGCAATATGTGTTTTTGCATTTGATGTTTTATTCTTCTCGTTTTCTTTCACTAACTTCTACAGACGTTTTGTATTTTTCTTTCAATGCCATCTGCATATCTTGCTGTTAAGATTGTAGTCGCTAGTAATGAATCCTAGCAGGAATTATAACTCTTTCAGAATCGACCTGCGGTTTCAGTTGAATAATTTCGACGTTAAGATACATCTTTTTTTATTTTTGCATCCCGGCTGAATTCATTTTCTATTTGTATGCAGACGGTTCACTGCCAGTATAAATCCTAGATTATTCCAACAACCTTTCTCAATATGTCACGGCAAATGAGCAATTCCAACAGATATTTGTGGCGTAATTTACCGAACACTTTGCGCAATCTATGAAACACAGGTCCACGTCTTTCCTATTCTGTGGTTCCTGTTAAAAACACAATGAAGCACTCTGGCAACTGTAATTCTTGCTTTTTTATTTTTTACGCCTTTTTGACAAAATGTTTTAGGCTATTACCAGTCCTGAAATTGTTAACCATTTCACATCCCACATTTTACTCAATGAAAAGCAGTATGACTTTCGCTTCGCCGGGTCTACCGCTGATTAGCTAAAGGTCATCACAAAATATATATACCAGGCTCCTGGTAAGAACGGCAAAGCTAGAGCTGTTGTTATGGATATCTCGAGAACGTATGAAATAATTTGATATGCTGGCATTCTGCACAAGCTACAAGACTCCAATATTTGTAGAGGATTGTTCAGTTTAACAATATCGTCCTTGAATCTTAAAGGCGTAAGCTTCCAGATTTTTTCATAAAAAGAATGGTGTACCTCAAGACTCTATTCTAGGTTTTATGCTTTTCTTGATATTCATCAATGATTTTCCTGATGTAATCAGTTTGCAGGTAGGTAACTATGCAGATAAAACTACCATTTACTCCTGTCAATAAGAAATTTATCAAGATTGACTAAGTAGACTTTTCTGATGTTCTTAGAATGAACCCCCAGTTTGTGATAGTTTGGGGTAAGCGGTTCCTTATGAATTTTAATTTTTCCATCCTCTTTTAACTACCACAGACAATTTTTGCTACTTACAACAGTATGGATAACGCTGATCTTCCAGAAAGCAACACACTGTGCTCCTTGGCTTCACTCTCTCAACCGAACTTAAGTAGAACGACTACATCGAGTCAATAGATACATCTGCTACTAAGATGTTTGAGTAACTGTATCGGGCCAGGAGTTTTTTTTCTTCTGAATTCATTTTGCACAGTTATAAATCTACCATTTTTCACTGCATTGAATACTAATGCCAAATCTGGTCGGGTGCTCCTGCTATTCATTTTGGAGTTCTCAACAAAACCGAAAAGAGGATCTCTAATATAATCGATCCCGATTTAGCAGCTTGAGAGCAATCGCTTTCTCACTGAAGGAATGTGAATTCCGTCTGTTATTTCTACAATATTTCCACAGTTTCTGCCCTAACGAGCTTAGTCCCCTGATACACTAACCACATGAATGTATGCGTGATACTTTGCTTGGTAACTAGGTACCACCTTTTCCCGTCGAAATAGTTAAATCTAACCTCCACGTCTACTCTATCAAGAAGTCTGCTTTTATATTTAATAATATAAATTTTATTCATGACCCTAAAATAGTTTTCATACATAGAGATCCCGTTTATTTTAAATACAAAATATATTTTTCAAACAAAAAAATGTCATCTCAGTATAATATATAACTAGCCAAACATTGCGATAAGCATAAATGTAAATAAGTCAAAATCATTTTATACTAACCACAAGAACATTACATTTTGCGTGAAAGTCCGTATATATGGCCTAATAATTATGGCCGGTAGTATATATATATATATATATATATATATATATATATATATATATATATACTACCGGCTATAATTATTAGGCCATCCCTGTTTTTTAAAAGACATGATGTTTACTTATTGCCAAGTGGATAATTCCAAATGAAAACAGAATGGTTCTTTTGTTATTATTACTTTGCAAAATTTTACAAGGCAAGGAAGCAAAGATGAACTCGACTGAATCAACCTAATTTTTTTTTTCATTTCTTCGTTGATGAAACTGCAATGTAGGCAATTATTAGATATTATAAATTCATTGATGCACATGTTATTGTGCAGTATTAACAAATGAACGATTCTATTTTCATTTACAATTATTCACTTGGTAGAGAATACTACAAAATAGTATGAAATACATAATATTTACTTGAATAATGGGGGTGGCCTAATAATTATTGCCGGTAGTATATATATATATATATATATATATATATATATATATTACATTAGCAATTTGAAAGAATGTGTTAAGCCAACATAGCTGGCAGTCAATGAAATACTGGGAGAAAGTCGTTTAAGGTAAGCAGACTTTGTAATAATGTGCTAGATATAAAAAATAGTGCATTAATATAAGTAGAAGGTTGTCACTTAACTGATTGATATAACCTTCAGTATCCTGATTCCAGAGTTTCCGAATTTTCCCATCCCAAACCCAAGGTTTTTCGCAATTTACTTTAAATATTTCAAATTTTTTGTCTTTTGTTAACTGCTCATTTATGTAAATTTACGCTCTTGTGCGCATTTATTATTTTAACTGGTGTTGGCTCTCATGTTTCGTCGGATTTCAATTCTGGGTAAAAGGAAATCGTCTGTCAAACCGTACTGATGAGCTATGATACAGCAAAACAAATCTGTCTGCGGATGACTATATATATATATATATATATATATATAGGTGCGTGCATATACATATGTGTTTAAGCTATTTTATATATGTGCGTATGCGTTTATACATATGTGTGTGGGTGTGTATGCACGTATTAGCAAGCATTCAATATTCAAACATTATGAAAAGATGACACTTCTACGAACACAAACGATAAGTCAACATATCCCAAAATTCTGTCCAGTCAGTACCGAATATTTTCATAGTATTTCCCATGGAAGAAATAAAAGAAATAGAAAAAAGTGTTTGGTGCGAAATTTAGAAAAAAATAAACAAATAAAGTAAGAAATAACAAAATGCAGACTTGAACGCATACTCGCTATGTGACTGATGTTCACACAAAGATTTTTTTAATAACAAACATATTACAAACGTGAATATTAAATGAAATTCATAGCGAACATCAGGGAATTTCAAGGATGAAATCGCCTATGAAAAAATATGTATACTGGACCAAAATGGATCAAGACTTTCAAATAGAAGTAAAATCCTGCTAGCAAGAATTATCTTCCTTGAAAATACAACCTTGGCCAAAGATATATACTCTGTGGTAAAAACTGTATTCAGATTTTACAAGTTCAATAAACGATCGTGGATAGCTTTACTGAGCGACCGGAAATTTAAAAGTACAACAAAAACTTTCAGTGAAAGTTAATTTTTTACACAAACTGTTTGTAAGAGATACTACAGTCTCATATCAAACTACACATTTCACTTCTCAAATGCAAAGATTTTTGTACTACCCCACCGTATCACCCACCATCAAACGGACAAGCTGAAATGTTTATGGGTACCTTTAAAAGAGCTTTGAAAAAAGCAGGTCATGAAAAATTGAACGAAGAAGCACTGCGAATGTTTCTTGAGAATTTACCGGAAAACGACAAATTCCAATGTCACCGGCAGAATTAATCTTCGCAAGAAAATTAAATTGACGCTCGACAATTTGTTACCTATTTTAAAAAAATAAGAACGGATACCAAAAAGATTCTCATTTTTTCAAGATTGGTGAGAGTGTTTTTTAAGAAGGTATAAATATTTACATGAAATGTGAGAAGACGGCGCAAAAATTTCGTAAATTGAAAAGATAATATACAGGGTAAAATGAAAAAGTGAGAACACAAATGGCAGCTAAAGAAATGTCCGAAAGAATGGAAAAACACATGAAAGAGTGTATAATGTTTTTGATGAGCCTACATCTTAAACATTCAATGAAAGTATATGTATGATTTCCAAAAAAGGAAGCGTACAGAAGAAATAGAGTTTAATATGGAAAGGAGTAAATGCAAAGTACGATGGTGAATTCGTCAAAGAGAGGAAGGATGTAATACTAATACGTAAAGATAAAATAAAATATTTATTGATAAAAGAAATCTCAAAAGTAGGGTATTGTGGAGTAAACTATACACCCCCAGGGACAGAAATAGAATAGTTCATAGGCTTAAATAAAGAACACCAAGTTCTCTAGAAAAGAAACAGATGGAGAGAATTTCGAGAATATCTCTTATAGAAGTCACGGTGAGGCCTAATCAAGTCTAATATTATAACTGCTAAAAAGCGAGCCATAACAATATATCATACATATACATATATTTGCGTGCATGTGTGTGTGTTAGAAATGTATATCCTATGCTTACCGTATTAGCGACTTATATTTTCATCTATAAGCCAATCATCCCACATATACTGTGTAATTGTTAGTGAATTAACTATATTGAAATAGATATCCATATCTACAGTGTTGTGTAAATCCTTTCATAGAAATCACCCATACTGTACTCCAGAGTTAGGCAAACTTTTCAGTGCAAGGGCCACATTGAAAACTTCATTATGTTATAGAACCGCATCGTATTTTAACACAAATAATTAGTGCTTAAAATATAGAAAATAAAAGGCCTTTAAAGAAATAATTCAATTAACATTTAATATTTTAAATAACTGTAGACGATACATATGAAATGCATTTATTGAAAAGACAAATTAACACAAAAAAAAAAATTAACTTTAACGAAAAAGAAATTTTATTAGTAAGTATTTTTATGTTGGGGCTTCTCATGAAACACATTTGATAGACAAGATAACCATATTTTAAAAAAACGTAATTATTTTTATTAATGAATATTAAGTAGAGAAGCCCTTTTGGAAACAAAGTAACTCGGTTTAAAGAAACGAAAAAAACAATTTTATTAAATTATATTTTAAAGTAGAAATCTCAATGAAACACAATTATGAAGTAACGCTATTTAAAGAAAAAATATTCTAAGTAGAAACTTCACATGAAACACATTTGTTTGCAAAGAAAATAACTCAGTTTAAAGAAGAAAAGATAATTTCAAATTTACTAACATTTCGTGAGACACATGAATTCATTTGACAGGCTGCATGCGGCCCGCGGTACGTAGCTGTCCCGAACCTGCTGTAATCTGATGCGAGGCAGATACTGGGTTTGTGGTATGGCATTTGGTCCTAGATAGTCCTCACACATACCTATATCCGTATTACATACATAAGCCCATCAAACTCAGGTGTTATATGATAGTACACCCACAAACATAATTGTATTTGAATAGATGGAAAATGTTTCAAAACCCAATTTCAATGATCTTATATTAGACAATATATTCTTTTATGTATTTCTTGATAAGGTAGCGAAAAGTTTCTTAGTCTAGCTGAGCGTCCCTTAGAGATTCACTGTTAAAGGCTTCTACTACATGTATATAATAGAATCAGTTATTTTATTAGATTATAACTTATTCCACAGTCTACTTTGTTTCAGCGTTTTAAAGTATGTGCAGTGTTATCAAGTGTCTATCGCAAAAGCAAAAGATTGAATAAAATGCATTAGTGAATTTTTTATCGTACTGTAACGCCTGTTTCCGTCTGTGTTGCGTTTTGTTTTATTCCTTGTTGAGGCCATCTGAATTATTTTTTCCATTGAATCCTTGGTTGAATAGCTCAAGTGAGGCCTTAGCCGGTGTCTTTTCTCATAACATTGGAATTAACGATTATTCTTACAAGTTACTGAGCAAATTAATGAATTAATAAAAACATAAAATCGCCATATATCGACTTGTTAGTGCAAAACAGTCAGATGAATGGAATAAATGTCGGCAGTAAATTTGGATCTCTACCGTGTATAAAGAGCTGTCGTTAGATACTTAATGCTTCCTACGTTATTAGTCAGATGGGAGCAAAACGAGAAAGAGAAGAATTCGTTTCTGCTAAAAAAATGTCTGATTTACGGTAGGAGAAAAGCAATATAATTCGTTACAAACCATGTAAAAGCTTTCACGGCTTACAAGAAATAATATCCATGAAAAAAATGAAACATATTACAAAAAAAATAGAAATACCGATAAAGAAATAAAGCACTGAACTGAAATCCTGCGGAACTAAATCGTTATATATATATATATATATATATATATATATATGTGTGTGTGTGTGTGTGTGTGTGTGTGTGTGTGTGTGTGTGTGTGTTTGCGTGTGTGTGTGTTTGCGTGTGTGTGTGTGTCTGTGTATGTGTGTGGTAGAAGGATAGCCTCTTATGAAGTAATGGAAAATGGATAAATCATTCAATATGGTTTTCAGGCTTTTACTGGAAGGAATATATAAGCCCCATGCATAATACCTCCAAATAGAAAAGGACAACTGTAAATAGAGATTGACGTTTCACATATATTCTCTTTTTCTCCCTATTTGTCTTTCTTCTATTTTTTCTCTTTCACGCAAAAAAAAAAAAAAAAATCTTTCATAAATTCACACCCACGTCCTCATGAAGTCGATATCACAAGAACAAGCGCTTAGGTTTGATGTGCTCATATTTTAAATAGCTTTTAAATATTTCTACTAATTCTTTCTGAGTTATAGCACACAGCTCGAACTAAGAAATGCAGTACACGAACAAGAGAATATTTTTCTTTTTCTTTGAAATTTATGCCTTTTAGACGTACAGATTTACTTTCATTTTTGTCTGTCAACTTCGTGCAATTCTTTCACTCTATATTGTCACATTGAATGCGGTTTCTTTGGTTGTCTGGAACGCAAACTTGAAGTTAAAATACTCACATTTCTTACTTGTTTTGCTGTTTATATTCAGTGTAAAAATAAATTGGTTATATCCAGTCGATAGATTTGATTTGATTCAAATAAAATTGAAAGATCTGAAATACAGTCACTTAATCAAAACGAAATGATAAGAATTAGCTTTCCTCACACTAATGATCATCCCTTTTTACATTCTTTTCTATTTGTAAAATAAGTTTAAAATTGGTTTCATACGGAATCATGAATGAATCGCGAATCTTCAAATGCTTTCCGTGGTATAGATTATTTTTGTCCTCATCTTTATTGGCATATTTCCGATGTTTTGCCCATGTAATGAACTCACAACTCTTTGGATCAATTCACTAGATCTATCCACTGGGTCATGTGTCCTCAACATTTTACTCAACGGAAGAAGGCTGGAGCGTATAACGAGCGAAACTTTGTGAATATGTCAATGAAGATGAGAAATAACAGTCCAAACAAAGTAAATAATGTAAATTTATCTCATCTCAGAAGTACAGACAAACATATTTTCAAATTTTTAGAACATCTTATGAATTTCTACATATAATATTCTACATATAATATTTTGAAATTCTACATATAATATTTTCTCAAATATTATGAAATTCTACATATAATATTTTCTCAAATATTATTTTATGGGTTATTTCTATTAGGCATTAGATAGGAAAATTATATTTCTTGATTAAATTCGTATTATCTTTTTTTATTTTTTGAGATGAGGCTTTATCAAAATATTCCGAATATTGCTTTTATCTTTGAAATATTATTGAAATGACAGCAACTTTATGAAAAGCAGATGCCGTGAGAGAATTAAAATAAACTAATGATTAAAATAATAAAAAATAAAGAATTTCATTTTCCCCATAATCCTAAAGATAAAACGGTAACCAAAGTTTTTCCGGCCACGTGTGAATTTTATGAACCAACTTCTTGAAAGGACATGATCTGTCTCATTACACCTCAAAACCATTGATATCGGACGTGTTTGTTAGTTGTAACAACGAAAAGGAAATTCGGTCACCCTAACTCAATATTAGGCTTAATTAAGATTAACCTTTTCCACACAATCATATCTTTGTACCTACGTGCATGAATAAACATTGGAGATTCATTTTCTACTCATGACTTCGTTTTGTTTATTGCACTCCACCGATATTCAAAATGTTATCGACACGAAGTACAATAACCTCCTCTACAATGACCTGTTTGTGGTATGACGTTTGACTGCAGATAGTGCACATATGAACTGAAATTCTATTTTTTGCTTTAATGAGTATTTGCTACCTAAATAAACAGAATGTGCATACACATAATAATTAATTAATTTATGTTATCTAACAATTTATATACGCCTCACGGTTTTAAAATAGAAAACCCTACATTTGGTCATTTTTTATTTTAATTAATTTTACAGGGTTGTATAAAAGTAAGTGTACAGTAAATGATAACATTTAGTTTGAGATTAAATATGCAATTACATTTACTAATACAATTATTACATTGACAATTACATTTTATTGTTTACAATAATACAAACATTTTAATTAATTAGCCCTCATCTTTGACAAACATTTTTGCTAAGGTTTCTTTGTTTATTAATATCTTAAAATGACTTTTTATGTCATTTTAAAATAGACAATACTTCTTGGTTTACGACGATAAATTTTGTCCTTGAGTACTCCACAAAAAAGAAATCCATCGGAGGTCAAGTCAAATGAACGCGCTGGCGAATTAATTGAACCTCTTCGGCCAAACTATTTTTCAGGAAATGTTTCATGAAGATACTCACGGAATACTTCTTGAATAATGTTGAGGGTCCCCATCTTGTTGGAATTACAACCTATTTACAAACATTTTCCACCCTGTAGTGTATTTCTTTTGTTTATAGTTTATGGAAAATAATCATAAGTAAGAATGTTGACTCGAATTCACCTTTAGAAGATTTTAAGCAGAATTCTCTGAAAAATAAAACTTCAGTCCTTGAATGACAATAAGAATAACAAAGTTTAAATTTGACAACTGTAGAAATAATACATTTAAAATAGCACATCAAGAGTGTTTCTATGTCAATCGAGACAAGAACTGACACTTGCTATCAAAAAAAAAAAGAAATAATATATTGAAAACTATTTTAACGGAAAACTTATATTTACAGTTGATGTTTGATTCGTCTGTCAAAATAAATCTTAATGGTTTCTATATTTCACAAAAAGAGAAAATCAGTGATAAATCTATGAACTCTGAATTGAAATGTAGACAGTAAGACAAACTACTGAACGTACCAACACAAGTTGCTTGGAAAAATTTCTATATGAGCAGAGGTACCCGGCGTTGCTGAACAGGGAATTTTGTCTCAGACACGTCATTTTATTTGTATTTATTAATAAAATGACAAAAAAGTAGCCACATATTAATCAACATTCAAAAGTTTTATTCCTACTACTTTTGAAAGGAAGATGCTGCGAGATATTGACAATAAACTAATTAATAAAATGATAAAAAACAAAGAATTGCATTTTCCCATAACGCTAAAGAAAAAAGGGAACCAAAAAATGTTTCTAGTCATGCACGAATTTTATAACTCAACTTCCTGAAAGGACATGAATGGTCTCTGTTCCCCTTCAAGACATTGAGTTCGGACAAGTTTGTTAACTGTACCAAAGAAGGGAAAAATTCAACTACTCTAAATTTCTTTATTTATTTAAATGGGAGTAAACTTCCACGAGAAATGGCTTCTTTTACCTGATATTTGGCATTTTCTGCTTTGACATACGTCAACTTTGCATCATCTATGAGACACCGTAGCTCATAGTCTATATGCATGCCAAGTCAGGTTTAGATTCATTTGCTGCCACACAGAATTGTTATAGCTGTGCTGATACCCTTAGATAATTTCGTCATTGACAAGATAGACAAAATAAATAAAATAAACAATAATGGCTATATACCGGAGGACATAAGAAAAAACATTTTTGGTTGATTGATTTAATCCAATATTTCCTATCGAATCGTGAAATGAAGGTTATTTTAAAAGGACAAGCTTCCAGAGTATTTCACATTAACACTGGTGTCTCTCAATGTTATATCCTAGATCCTTTAACTGTTTCAGGTTTTCATCAATGATCTTCTTGATGCAATAATTTCCCAAGTCGGCATCCAAGTAGATGACACCACAATTGACTCCCCTCTCTATAAGAAATCTGCCAAGGCTAACAAATTAAACCTTGCTGCTGATCTTAAAACAGACCGTCAATCAGTGGTTGCCTTATAGCAAAACTTATCCGAATTATTATGAATAGAGTGTGCAGCAGAATTAAACCAGAAATAGAACATGAAAAGTGTGGGTTCATTAAAGACATGGGAACGAGAATGCGATAATTATATACAGAACTATATCAGGAAGCACAATGCAAATGAAAAAGCATGTATAACTATGTTGCTATAGATTACGCGAAAGCATATGTCCCAAAGAAATGTAGTGACTGCTAGGTAATACTGACATATTTGAAAGTATATTGGAATAATGCAGAAGCTACTCTGACATCAAAACGGATACATACGGAGGTAAAATTAATTCAGTTATTATACAAAAATTTATAAAAAAATATAGTGTACAACAAGCATTTGGCTTCTCATCAGTTTCATACCAGAGAATAAGAATTTTTGGCGGCCTCAATCTTAAAAAAGTAAGATATGCAGGTGATACAGATGGTATTGAAAGAAGTGAAGAAGACATCAGTTGCAAAAAAACAAACAGAATATATGATGGCCAAAAAAAGTAACAGAACAACACACAAATTACAAAATGGAGATAAGAAAATCAAACAAGTACGACGACAATTTGCATATCTGGGGTGTGTTTTCACAGAGAACAGAACGTGTGACACTGAAACCCGGAGGTGCACTGGGATAGCGAAAGATGCCACTCAAAAGCATTTTAAGTAATACCAGTAATTCTATATGAGAGTGAAGGGTGAATCATCTTATTAGATGAGGAAAAGATTTGAAGGAGCAGAAATATAATTCATAAAAGGATCATGTGAAAACCATTGACAGAACATGTGAAAAATGTTAAAGTTTAAAAGAATATGAAAACAAAAATGACATACTTAACATAAGAGACGGTTGAAATCACCAGTGCAGATATTAAAGAAAGAAGTCTTTGAAAATTTGTCTTTCCTACTCGAGTAAATGCATAGAAAAACAGGGCATACGACGGATAACAACAGAACAAAAATTAAGAGTTACATAAGTGAAGAGCCATGTCGACCAACTCTTAAAAGATTAGTCAAATAGAAAAATTTCTCAGCCTATAGCGAACAAACATATACAGATTTTATTTTATTTTATTTGTATACATGATATCAATATAATAAATAAACAGTATTGATTACAAAGTATTGCTGCTGATTTGAAGAAAACCCTGTACAGATTTACTATTAACCAGATATTAATAATACAGGTAACGGCATAAATATGTCCCAGAAATAATACAGGTAACGGCATAAATATGTCCCAGAAATATCGACCACATAAGACATTATTTAGAAGAAAAAAAAACATTGCCAGTAGTTTCGAATGCTACGGAAAAGCGAATATATTTCTTTAATAAGATTTATTGTGTATTCTTGTTTACTTCTTGTATATGGGAGGAAGACGAAATTAAAAGATAAAAATTGGCCAACATTTGGATATCTTTTTATTATGCTTCTTCTCACGTGAACCATCTTCATGAAGACATCTAGCATCAAAGATGATACTATCTTGTGTTGACATAAAACATTGCTATGTGACGATAACAGTCACCGAATAGCAGACGCTGGTCGTAAATTTGTAATGCGGTTCTATGACATCACACCGCGTGAGAGACCAAAATGTTAACAGAAACTTATGTCTAAATCCAATGCAATGTGTTGTGACTAGATTGAAATGTGGTTTTTATTAAGTCTGGGTTGTTTTGATTTTCAATATCTGAAGGTTATTTTTACTGTGTTTATGCGTATTATTGTCTTATCGACTAAAATATGTTTAATATTACCTACATGGCTATGTTTTTTCTAAAACTGTTGTTTAATTGAACTCTTATCAGAATGGTGGCAGGAAAGTCTACGGGAGTGCGTGGTTGTAGTAAAACAAATATATGTAGATTTTTTTTAATCATATCACCCCGAGTAAGGCGGTAACGCCACTGATGTGCAGGGGGCTACATTAGTCTAGCTACTCCAAGTGGGTTTATTAGTAGTACCTGAGATACAATCTTTGAACTGCATTGGTTTTCTGTAGAAAATATACGTATATATATTTATATATATATATATGGTATTACTCAATAAAGCATTATATATGGTGATATTTTTATTATAAGTTTATAATGAATCATAGATTGTACTACTTGTAAGATATATCTGTGTGTGTGTTTGTGTGTTTGTGTGTGTGCGTGTGCGTGTGCGTGTGCTAAGAAAATTATCGGACAAATGGAAAAAACTTTATTTGTGACAGTTTTAACCGATAAACCAATAAAGTCCTCTCATTTAGCATAACTCTTCTTTCGATTGATTTTCTCTCAAACAATTTAAATTTCGAATAACTGTTTTTCTGACGATGTTCACATAATCTGTCTTTTTACCTTGTT
Source organism: Ascarosepion bandense (assembly GCA_037127315.1). NCBI lineage: Eukaryota > Metazoa > Mollusca > Cephalopoda > Sepiida > Sepiidae > Ascarosepion > Ascarosepion bandense. The sequence goes on from JBBBDQ010000259.1 coordinate 2,357,357, forward strand.
GTGAGCCGAATCTATTTCTACCGTTTTACTGGTTTATAGAAAGCAGAGTAATTTTGATATTTATAATTTCTAAAAATGTTTGTTTTTGATTCAGAGAAAATCTTTCAAATTTTAGCTTTCTTCTTCAGAACAACGAGATGTTTAAAAACAAATAAATATGCCAATCAAACTGTTCTATTGCTATAATTACTCAATTTGCTAATCGGTCCGTACCTTTCAAACATCCAAATTCGACGCCTTTTATGACGCTCTTTTTCTGCGTAATTATGGTAAATAGTAGACTTTGTTTTGTTTGATTATTCTCCCTACTGATAGATATTTGTGTTCTTTAATGAACGTCAAGAAATAAGCCGCTTGTGCTGCTATTTACTTTTGTGTGTACGTGCGTTTATTCATAAAAACATACACTGAACACCATTAATCACTGTCAATGTCTTCAAGTAGGTCAGATCTTCTGGACACGGTTGCCTACTCCCAAACAAAGCCACCTTATTAGTAAACTCTTGGATATTATATATATGTAGATGTGTGTGTGTGTGCGTGTGTGTGTGTGTGTGTGTGATTTTCTGTTTCGTTGTTTATGACAAAAATGAACCTACTATATTTTCTTTTCTTAGGGGGAAAGGTCATACGACCCATTGTGCTTCATCGTTAGCATAATCATAGAGACATCTCAAGGGAGAAGAGTGAAAATGAAATTCTTAATTTTATTTTTATAGGAATCTCTTCCAGTTCAAGTACAAATATATTCTTACACACATATCTTCATTAGCTGAACCACGTAAGACAATTTCATGTTTGTCTAAAAAGAAAAAGATACACACTTGTGACGACAACTCTGAGTAGAAAATAAAATAATGTAAGAAAAAAGCAAACAGAAGAGAAAAAAATGGAAAGAAATATACGAAACAATTTATAAAGAGAATATAAAAACTAGTTAACTCTATGAGAAACCAGTGACTTCAAAGAATTGGACACAGAATTAATGAGCATAGCATAGTCAGTCAGTTAAGTGCCATACGTGATACACGGTTAGGCGATCTTGTCTCGAAAGAGACCTGGCTGAGTGGTCAGGAGATTTCTCCGGTCTAGATTACCATTAATTTCTGTGAAAAACTGTGTACCAAGTAAGGTTATAGAACCCAATTTGTCCTGCTATTTAAACCGTAGGATGTGCGTTGTGGTGCATTGAATATCGGCTCGGAACGAGAAATCGGGGAGCCGTGTTCGAATTCCAGCCGAATTCATTGCATTCACTTACGTGCAAATACCCTTGGGAAAGGTATTAATCCGTCTCTTTCTTCCAGTTATGGGTTAAATAACAGGACAGATTGGGTTCTATAGCCTTGGTCAGCAACCAGTCTACCGCAGAAAGTAATGGCTACCTACTGCGGGATAATCTTCTGCCCAGTCAGTCATGTCTCGAAAGTGTAGAAGTAAGTCTCTAACCAACACTGCTGTGAACTCTGCATTCCTTACAAAATTTCCTGTTGAATAGTCAGTTTGTGTACTATTGTTAGCCGAATGCTTGATTTTACTATATTAACACTTTATTTTCAAGCTACTTATTAACAGACTGCTTATTTTCACGCCAATTATTGATGGACTACATATTTTTGTACCAATTGTGAAAAGACTGCTAAATATTGCGCCAATTATTAACAGGCTGTTTATTTTCATGCTAATTATACCCATAACACTATTTGTTTCAGATATTTTCTTGCTAGTTAATCCAGTTTTCTGTCAGAGCACCGTTTATATTTTCTCGAATAATTTTTGTGAAGTTGTTAAAGCCAATGTTTCGTGTTTATTTCTTCGCTTTTTTATTCTCTCATGATTTCCGTTCAACTTTAACCCAATTTTCTAGATTACTTTAACATCATTTGCATAATAAATATATTAATAGTTGCCTACTTGTTTAGTAAAACATTAATTATTACAGGGTTTGGCAATGAACTCCATTTGGCAAGAGGGCCCATGATCGAGTCCTTTTGAAGAACGTCGAACCACGTCTGAATTGCTGTTCCAAGGTCTACCCTGGTCTAGAGTGGTAACACCTGTTAGGGTCCAAGCCATCAGTAGATAATAAATTCCAAAAGTTAGTCAAAAGGTTATGAAAGAATTGAAAACCCTTTTTGTAGTAAGAAAAATTACCATCATTATATTACTGGAAAAAAAGAGAAAAATTAACCAGACCACACCAAATCAAGCCAAGCCATTATTTTTACTGCTACATTGACCTTTCTCGGCATTCATAATCATGAAGACTGTCCATTTCTTTCTTCTACTCATGATGTTAATTTATTCACTGTTGTTCTCTGAATACACTAGTACCTTTTTTCACAAATGTTTTCGCTAGTCGACCTCTACTTTTTTCAATACTTTTAATATCACTGCAGTACATCAACGACACGTTTTTCTTTATGCCACTAGGTTCCTTATATTTTCAGAGATGGGAAGGGCTGATTTTCTAAGCGTCACTTAGATATGACACAAGGCCGAATGCTTAGTGGTACATAGTAATGATAGAACTCACTACTCAATTGTAACAGGTTTTAGCGAGACAAGGTTGTTAACCATAACACTACGTTGTAGTGCCCATCAGAGATGAGAAGAGTTTTGGATTATACTACCTTCTGTGACAAATGTTGACGTCACTAGCTATTAAGTGTAGCCTGGAGCGTTGTAGTTTAAGTCTAATTTACATTTTTCTCCATTTGGTTGAGACATGATAAGAATGGATTCAACAGATACAGAAAGTAGAAGACAATTTTAATTCTCCTGGAAAATTTCATTTTACACATACTTTAAAGTTTGTAAATAGCACCCCGGACATGTCATTTGTAGAGCTTCCAGTATAGGTCCTGAGGTATTTAGAATCCTTGACAAATTTATTCCCCGCTTTGAGAATATAGGATATCATCTGTACTCTGGTTATAAGCCAAATTATCAGTTTCAGAATATTGATGTAGAAGCCCATCCTGTTTGATGAATCTTATAAAGAGGAGTGCATGATTATTTGAAGGGATTAGTGGCAATGTTTAACTTATCTGCGCTGTCCGCTTCTGTAATCTAATACAAATTACATGATGCAGTTTACTCTGTATATTTATAATATAAATACAATTATAACATGAAAACCAGACAGGCAGAGATTGGTTAATAGCATTATTATGAAGCCAAATTAAAATGAATAATAAAATCGGAGATAGTGACTGTTCAGTCAGTTAAGTGCCATACGTGATACACGTTTGGGCGATCATGTCTCTTTCGAGACATGACTGACTGGGCAGAGGATTATCCCGCAGTAGGTTGCCATTGCTTTCTGCGGTAGACTGGTTGCCAGCCAAGGCTATAGAACCCAATCTGTCCTGTTATTTAACCCGTAACTGGAAGGAAGAGACAGATTAATACCTTTCCCAAGGGTATTTGCGTGTAAGTGAATGCAATGAATTCAACTGGAATTCGAACTCGGCTCCCCGATTTCTCGTTCCGAACCTATATCCACTGCACCACAACGCACATCCTAGTGACTGTTACATTTCTCCAAAAATAGAAGTTAAATAATGCAATATTAATTCCCCCCAGGAAATTATAAATTCAAAATCAAGGGTTCTTTATTAATTTTTTAATATTTGGGCACTCATTAGAAATTATAAATTTTAAATAATTTTTTAGCCTGCCTCGCAACAACTCTAACCTACACAATAAAAAATCAAAGGAATTATTCTTATTTCGCAAGTTCAGATTATATTCGAGGTATTTACAAGAAATATTTTACAATTTAAAATAGAAAAAAATAGTTGCTTCTGCGTTGTTCATAGGGATGTACGTTGTGGTGCAGTAAAGATATAGGGATGTGGGTGTGGTGCAGTGAATATAGGGATGTACGTTGTGGTGCAGTGGAATATAGGGATGTACGTTGTGGTGCAGTGAATATAGGGATGTACGTTGTGGTGTAATGAATATAGGGATGTACGTTGTGGTGTAGTGAATATGGGTCATACGTTGTGGTGTAGTGAATATGGGGATGTACGTTTGTGGTGTAGTGAATAACAAGGATGTACGTTGTGGTGTAGTGAATATAGGGATGTACGTTGTGGTGTAGTGAATATGGGGATGTACGTTGTGGTGCAGTGAATATAGGGATGTACGTTGTGGTGCAGTGAATAGGGATATGCGTTGTGGTGCAGTGAATATAGGGATGTACGTTGTGGTGTGGTGAATATAGGGATGTACGTTGTGGTGTAGTGAATATAGGGATGTGCGTTGTGGTGCAGTGAATATAGGGATGTACGTTGTGGTGTAGTGAATATGGGGATGTACGTTGTGGTGCAGTGGTGAATATAGGGATGTACGTTGTGGTGCAGTGAATATAGGGATGTACGGTGGCAAATTTTGATGAATGTAAGGATGTACGTTGTGGTGCGGTGAATATGAGATGTACGTTGTGGTATGGTGAATATAGGGATGTACGTTTGTGGTGTAGTAGACGTGTAGAGATGTACGTTGTGGTGTAGTGAATATGGGGATATACGTTGTGGTGTAGTGAATATAGGGATGTACGTTGTGGTGCAGTGAATGTAAGGATGTACGTTGTGGTGCAGTGAATATGGGGATGTACGTTGTGTTTGCGGTGAATATAGGGATGTACGTTGTGGTGTAGTGAATATGGGGATGTACGTTGTGGTGTAGTGAATATAGGATGTACGTTGTGGTGTAGTGAATATAGGGGTGTACGTTGTGGTGTGGTGAATATAGGGATGTACGTTGTGGTGATGAATATAGGGATGTACGTTGTGGTGCAGTGAATGTAGGGATGTACGTTGTGGTGCAGTGAATATGGGGATGTACGTTGTGGGTCACGGTGAGATGTACGTTGTGGTGCAGTGAATATAGAGATATACGTTGTGTGTAGTGAATATAGGGATGTACGTTGTGGTACGGTAGAATATAGGGATGTACGTTGTGGTGTAGTGAATATAGGGATGTACGTTGTGGTGCAGTGAATATTGGGATGTACGTTGTGGTGTAGTGAATATAGGGATATACGTTGTGGTGTAGTGAATAGGGATGTACGTTGTGGTGCGGTAAGAATATAGGGATGTACGTTGTGGTGCGATGAATATGGGATATACGTTGGTGTGATGAATGTAGGGATGTACGTTGGCAGGTGTATTGAATATAGGGATATGCCGTTGTGGTGTGGTGAATATAGGGATGTACGTTGTGGTGTTTGGTGAATATGGGGATGTACGTTGTGGTGTAGTGAATATGGGGATATACGTTGTGGTACAGTGAATATAGGGATATACGTTGTGGTGCAGTGAATATGGGGATGTACGTTGTGGTGCAGTGAATATAGGGATGTACACGTTGTGGTGTGGTGAATATGGGGATGTACGTTGTGGTGTAGTGAATATGGGGATGTACACGTTGGTGTAGTGAATATAGGGATGTACGTTGTGGTGCAGTGGGTATAAGGGGATGTACGTTGTGGTGCAGTGAATATGGAGGAGTATACGTTTGTGGTGCAGTGAATATGGGGATGTACGTTGTGGTGCAGTGAATATGGGGATGTACGTTGTGGTGCAGTGAATATGGGGATATACGTTGTGGTGTGGTAAATGTAGGATATACGTTGTGGTGCCGTGAATATAGGGATGTACGTTGTGGTGTAGTGAATATAAAGGATGTACGTTGTGGTGCAGTGAATATAAGGATGTACGTTGTGGTGCAGTGAATGAGATGTACGTTGTGGTGCAGTGAATATAGGGATGTACGTTGTAGTATAGTGGGAATATAGGGATGTACGTTGTGGTGCTGTGGTAGAATGTAGGGATGTACGTTGTGGTGTAGTAGATACAAGGGATGTGCACGTTGTGGTGTGGTGAATATAGGGATGTGCACGTTGTGGTGTAGTGAATATAGGGATGTACGTTGTGGTACAGTGAATATGAGGATGTACGTTGTGGTGTAGTGAATATAGGGATGTACGTTGTGGTGCAGTGAATATGGTGTACGTTGTGGTGCAGTGAATATGGGGATGTACGTTGGTACAGTGAATATAGGGATGTACGTTGTGGTGCAGTGAATATAGGGATGTACGTTGGTACTGATGAACAGGATGTACGTTGTGGTGTAGTGAATATGGGGATGTACGTTGTAGTGTAGTGAATATAGGGATGTACGTTGTGGTGTAGTGAATATGGGGATGTACGTTGTGGTGCAGTGAATATGGGGATGTACGTTGTGGTGCAGTGAACAAGGATGTACGTTGTGGTGCGGTGAATATAGGGATGTACGTTGTGGTGCAGTGAATATAGGGATGTACGTTGTGGTGTAGTGAATATAGGGATGTACGTTGTGGTGTGGTGAATATAGGGATGTACGTTGTGGTACGGTAGATATAGGGATGTACGTTGTGGTGTAGTGAATATGGGGATGTACGTTGAGGTGCAGTGAATATTGGGATGTACGTTGTGGTGTAGTGAATATAGGGATTATGCGTTTGTGGTGCAGTGAATATAGGGATGTACGTTGTGGTGCAGTGGGAATAGGGATGTACGTTGTGGTGTAGTGAATATAGGGATGTGTACGTTGTGGTGTGATGAATATAGGGATGTACGTTGTCGTGTAGTGAATATAGGGATGTACGTTGTGGTGCAGTGAATATAGGGATGTACGTTGTGGTGTAGTGAATATAGGGATGTACGTTGTGGTGCAGTGAATATAGGGATGTACGTTGTGGTGTAGTGAATATAGGGATGTACGTTGTGGTGTAGTGAATATAGGGATGTACGTTGTGGTGCAGTGAATATAGGGATGTACGTTGTGGTGCAGGGAATATAGGGATGTACGTTGTGGTGTAGTGAATATAGGGATGTACGTTGTGGTGTAGTGAATATAGGGATGTACGTTGTGGTGCAGTGAATATAGGGATGTACGTTGTGGTGTAGTGAATATAGGGATGTACGTTGTGGTGTAGTGAATATAGGGATGTACGTTGTGGTGTAGTGAATATAGGGATGTACGTTGTGGTGCAGTGAATATAGGGATGTACGTTGTGGTGTAGTGAATATAGGGATGTACGTTGTGGTGCAGTGAATATAGGGATGTACGTTGTGGTGTAGTGAATATAGGGATGTACGTTGTGGTGTAGTGAATATAGGGATGTACGTTGTGGTGCAGTGAATATAGGGATGTACGTTGTGGTGTAGTGAATATAGGGATGTACGTTGTGGTGCAGTGAATATAGGGATGTACGTTGTGGTGTAGTGAATATAGGGATGTACGTTGTGGTGTAGTGAATATAGGGATGTACGTTGTGGTGCAGTGAATATAGGGATGTACGTTGTGGTGTAGTGAATATAGGGATGTACGTTGTGGTGCAGTGAATATAGGGATGTACGTTGTGGTGCAGTGAATATAGGGATGTACGTTGTGGTGTAGTGAATATAGGGATGTACGTTGTGGTGCAGTGAATATAGGGATGTACGTTGTGGTGTAGTGAATATACGGATGTACGTTGTGGTGTAGTGAATATAGGGATGTACGTTGTGGTGCAGTGAATATAGATGTACGTTGTGGTGTAGTGCGAATATAGGGATGTACGTTGTGGTGCAGTGAATATAGGGATGTACGTTGTGGTGTAGTGAATATAGATGTACGTTGTGGTGCAGTGAATATAGGGATGTACGTTGTGGTGTAGTGAATATAGGGATGTACGTTGTGGTGCAGTGAATATAGGGATGTACGTTGTGGTGTAGTGAATATAGGGATGTACGTTGTGGTGCAGTGAATATAGGGATGTACGTTGTGGTGTAGTGAATATAGGGATGTACGCTGTGGTGCAGTGAATATAGGGATGTACGTTGTGGTGTAGTGAATATAGGGATGTACGTTGTGGTGTAGTGAATATAGGGATGCACAAGGTGTGGTGAATATAGGGATGTACGTTGTGGTGTAGGAATATAGGATGCATGCTATAGTCCAGTGAATATAGGGATGTACGTTATGGTCCAGTGAATATAGGGATGTACGTTGGTGGGTAGTGAATATAGGATGTACGTTGTGGTCCAGTGAATAGGATGTATGTGGTGCAGTGAATATAGGATGTACGTTGTGGTGCAGTGAATATAGGTATGTACGTTGTGGTAGTGAATATAGGGATGTACGTTGTGGTGTAGTGAATATGGATGTACGTTATGGTCCAGTGATTATAGGATGTACGTTGTGGTGTAGTGAATATAGGGATGTACGTTATGGTCCAGTGAATATAGGGATGTACGTTGTGGTGTGGGTGAATATAGGGATGTGCCGGTGTAGTGAACAGTAGGATGTACGTTGTGGGTGCAGTGAATATAGGGATGTACGTTGTGGTGCAGTGAATATAGGGATGTACGTTGTGGTGTAGTGAATATAGGGATGTACGTTGTGGTGTAGTGAACATAGGGATGTACGTTGTGGTGTAGTGAATATAGGGATGTACGTTGTGGTGCAGTGAATATAGGGATGTACGGTTGTGGTGCAGTGAATATAGATGTAATACGTAGCAGTGAATATAGGGATGTACGTTGTGGTGCAGTGAATATAGGGATGTACGTTGTAGGCAGTGAATATAGGGATGTACGTTGTGGTGCAGTGAATATAGGGATGTACGTTGTGGTGCAGTGAATATAGAGATGCACGTTGTGGTGCAGTGAATATAGGGATGTACGTTGTGGCAGTGAATATAGGATGTACGTTGTGGTGCAGTGAATATAGGGATGTACGTTGTGGTGCAGTGAATATAGGGATGTACGTTGTGGTGCAGTGAATATAGTGGATGTACGTTGTGGTGTAGTGAATATAGGGATGTAATGCTGTGGCAGGTAGGGATGTACGTTGTGGTGCAGTGAATATAGGACGCCGTTGTGGTGCAGTGAATATAGGGATGTACGTTGTGGTGCAGTGAATATAGGGATGTACGTTGTGTGGTGAATAGGATGTACGTTGTGGTGCAGTGAATATAGGGATGTACGTTGTGGTGCAGTGAATAGGGATGTACGTTGTAGCAGTGAATATAGGATGTACGTTGTGTGCAGTGAATATAGGGATGTACGTTGTGGTGCAGTGAATATAGGTATGTACGTTGTGGTGCAGTGAATATAGGGATGTACGTTGTGGTGTAGTGAATATAGGGATGTGTTGGTGCAGTGAATATAGAGATGTACGTTGGGGTGCAGTGAATATAGGGATGTACGTTGTGGTGCAGTGAATATAGAGATGTACGTTGTGGTGTAGTGAATACAGGACGTAACGTCAGGTGCAGTGAACACAGGGACGCACGTCAGGCGCAGTGAATATAGGACGTAATGTCAGGCAGTGAACATAGGGATGCACGTCAGGTGCAGCAACGGTAGGGACGCACGTCAGGTGCAGTGAACATAGGACGCACGTTGTGGTGCAGTGAACATAGGGACGGTCAGGCGCAGCGAATGAGCAGGGACGTACGCCGTGGTGCAGTGAACATAGACGTACGTTGTGGCGCAGCAATATAGGGACGTACGTTGTGGTGCAGAACATAGGACGCACGCCGTGGTGCAGCGGAATATAGGGACGTAATGTCAGGTGTAGTGAACATAGGACGTAATGTCAGGCAGTGAATATAGAGACGCACGTTGTGGTGCAGTGAATATAGGGACGTACGTTGTAGCAGTGAACATAGGGACGCACGTTGTGGTGCAGGAATACAGGGACGCACGTTGTGGCAGTGAACATAGGACGCACGTTGCAGCAGTGAACATAGGACGCACGTTGTAGCAGTGAACATAGGGATTTTACCGCCAGGTGCGGTGAACATAGGACGTACGCCAGTAGTGAATAGGGACGCACGTTGTGGTGCAGTGAACATAGACGCACGTTGTGGCAGTGAATACAGAGACGCACGTTGCAGCAGTGAACAGACGCACGTTGTATGCGAATATAGAGACGCACGTCAGGCGGCAGTGAACATAGGGACGCACGTCAGGTGCAGCGGAATATAGGGACGTAATGCCAGCAGCACTGATAGGATGCACGTTGTGCAGTGAATACAGGGACGCACGTCAGGCAGTGAATACAGTGATGCACGTTGCAGCAGCAAACATAGGGACGTAACGTCAGGCAGGAATATAGTGACGTACGTTGCGGCGCAGTGAACATAGGGACGTTGTGGCGCAGGAATATAGGGACGTAATGCTGTGGTGCAGCAAACAGGGACGTAACGTCAGGTGCAGTGAACATAGGACGTATCGCCAGGCAGTGAACATAGGGACGTACTGCCAGGGTGCAGTGAATACAGGGACGTACGTTGTGGCAGTGAACATAGTGACGTATTGCCAGGCAGGAATATAGGACGCACGCTGTGGTGCAGTGAACATAGGATGCACGCCGTAGTAGTGAATATAGGGATGTACGTTGTGGTGCAGTGAATATATGGATGTACGTTGTGGTGTAGTGAATATAGGGATCTACGTTGTGGTGTAGTGAATATAGGGATGTACGTTGTGGTGCAGTGAATATAGGGATGTACGTTGTGGTGTAGTGAATATAGGGATGTACGTTGTGGTGCAGTGAATATAGGGATGTACGTTGTGGTGCAGTGAATATAGGGATGTACGTTGTGGGTGCAGTGAATATAGGGATGTACGTTGTGTAGTGAATATAGGGATGTACGTTGTGGTGTAGTGTGAATATAGGGATGTACGTTGTGGTGTAGTGAATATAGGGATGGGCTGTTGTGGTGCAGTGAATAGGGATGTACGTTGTGGTGTAGTGAATATAGATGTATGTTGTGGTGCAGTGAATATAGGGATGTACGTTGTGGTGTAGTGAATATAGGGGATGCATGTTGTGGTGCAGTGAATATAGGGATGTATTGGCGGTGTAGTGAATATAGGGATGTACGTTGTGGTGTAGTGAATATAGGGATGTACGTTGTGGTGTAGTGAATATAGGGATGTACGTTGTGTGTATAGTTATAGGGATGTACGTTGTGGTCCAGTGAATATAGGGATGTACGTTATGGTCCAGTGAATATAGGGATGTACGTTGTGGTGTAGTGAATATAGGGATGTGCATGCTTGGGGCCCAGTGAATATAGGGGATGTACGTTGTGGTGCAGTGAATATAGGGATGTACGGGCGGTGCAGTGAATATAGGTATGTACGTTGTGGTGTAGTGAATATAGGGATGTACGTTGTGGTGTAGTGAATATAGGATGTACGTTATGGTCCAGTGAATATAGGGATGTACGTTGTGGTGTAGTGAATATAGGGATGGCCGTTATGGTCCAGAATATAGGATGTACGTTGTGGTGCAGTGAATATAGGGATGTACGTTGTGGTGTAGTGAATATAGGGATGTACGTTGTGGTATATTTAGGGATGTACGTTGTGGTGCAGTGAATATAGGGATGTACAGGGTGTAGTGAATATAGGGATGCATGTTGTAGTGTAGTGAATATAGGATGTACGTTGTGGTGAATATAGGATGTACGTTGTGGTGCAGTGAATATAGGATGCATGTTGTGGTGCAGTGAATATAGGGATGTACGTTGTGGTGCAGTGAATATAGGGATGCACGTTGTGGTGCAGTGAATATAGGGATGTACGTTGTGTGCAGTGAACATAGGGATGTACGTTGTGGTGCAGTGAATATAGGGACGTACGTTGTGGTGCAGTGAATATAGAGATGTACGTTGTGGTGCAGTGAATATAGGGATGTACGTTGTGGTGCAGTGGAATATAGGGATGTACGTTGTGGTGCAGTGAATATAGGGATGTACGCGTTGTGGTGCAGTGAATATAGGATGTACGTTGTGGTGCAGTGAATATAGGGATGTACGTTGTGGTGTAGTGAATATAGGGATGTACGTTGTGGTGCAGTGAATATAGGGATGTACGTTGTGGTGCAGTGAATATAGGGATGTACGTTGTGGTGCAGTGAATATAGGGATGTACGCTAGGCAGTGAATATAGGGATGTACGTTGTGGTGCAGTGAATATAGGGATGTACGTTGTGGTGCAGTGGAATATAGGGATGTACGTTGTGGTGCAGTGAATATAGGATGTACGTTGGGGGTAGTGTGAATATAGGGATGTACGTTGTGGTGCAGTGAATATAGGTATGTACGTTGTGGTGCAGTGAATATAGGCTGCACGTTGTGGTGTAGTGAATATAGGATGTACGTTGTGGCAGTGAATATAGATGTACGTTGTGGTGCAGTGAATATAGGGATGCACGTTGTGGTGCAGTGAATATAGATACGTTGTGGTGTAGTGAATATAGGATGTATGTTGTGGTGTAGTGAATATAGGGATGTACGTTGTGGTGCAGTGAATATAGGAGATGTACGTTGTGGTGCAGTGAATATAGGATGCATGCTGTGTGGTGGAAGGAGTAGGGATGTACGTTGTGGTGTAGTGAATATAGGGATGTACGTTGTGGTGTAGCAATATAGGATGCACGTTGTGGTGCAGTGAATATAGGGATGTACGTTGTGGTGTAGTGAATATAGGGATGTACGTTGTGGTGCAGTGAATATAGGATGTATTGCTGTGGTGCAGTGAATATAGGATGAACGTTGTGGTGTAGTGAATATAGGGATGTACGTTGTGGTGTAGTGAATATAGGGATGTACGTTGTGGTGCAGTGAATATAGAGATGCACGTCAGGCAGTGAACATAGGACGCACGCCAGGTTAAGCGTATAGGACGTACCGCCAGGCAGTGAACATAGGACCCACGCCAGGCAAGGAATATAGGACGTACGCCGGGTGGCGAACATAGGGACGTACGTTGTGGCGCAGTGAACACAGGGACGCACGCCAGGGCAAAGTGAACATAGGACGCACGTCAGGTGCAGTGAACATAGGACGTAACGCTCGTGGTGCAGTGAACATAGGACGTACTGTGGCAGTGAACACAGGGACGCATCGCCAGGCGGCGAACACAGGGACGCACCGCCAGGCGGCGAACATAGGACTCACGCTTGCAGCAGCAACACAGGGATGCCGTCAGGTTAAGCGAATACAGAGACGCACGTCAGGCAAGGCGAATACAGGGACGCACGCCTGTGTTGCTGAACATAGAGGACGCACGCCGTGTTATGAACATAGGGACGTACGTCAGGTGCAGTGAACATGTGGACGCACGCCAGGGTGCAGAACATAGGGACGCACGCTGTGGTGCAGTGAACACAGGGACGCACGCTCGTGGCAGCGGCGAGGGACGCACGTCAGGCAGGAATATAGGGACGCACGTCAGGCAAGGAACATAGTGACGCATCGCCAGGCAGGAATACAGGGACGCAATGCTGTAAGCGCGGGAATACAGGGACGCACGCTGTGGTGCAGTGAACATAGGACGCACGTTGTGGTGCAGGAATATAGGATGCACGTCGGTGCAGGAATTGTGGACGCACGCTTGTGGTGCAGGAACATAGGGACGCACGTTGTGTTAAGTGAATACAGGACGTAACGTTGCAGCAGTGAACATAGGGACGCAATGTCAGGCAGTGAACATAGGGACGCACGTCAGGTGCAGCGAATTACAGGGACGCACGCCAGGCGCAGGAACATAGGGACGCACGCCGTGGTGTAGCGAATATAGGATCTCACGTTGTGGTGCAGTGAATAAGTAGTGGACGCACGTTGTAGCAGTGAATATAGACGCACGCTGTGGCGCAGTGAACATAGGGATGCACGTTGTGGTGCAGGAATATAGGGACGTAATGCTGTGGTGCAGGAATACAGGGACGTACGCCAGGGTGCAGGAATATAGGGACGTACGCTTGTGGTGTAGTGAATATAGGGATGTACGTTATGGTCCAGTGAATATAGGGATGTACGTTGTGGTGCAGTGAATATAGGGATGTACGTTGTGGTGTAGTGAATATAGGGGATGCACGTTGTGGTGCAGTGAATATAGGGATGTACGTTATGGTCCAGTGAATATAGGGATGTACGTTGTGGTGCAGTGAATATAGGGATGTACGTTGTAGTGCAGTGAATATAGGGATGTACGTTATGGTCCAGTGAATATAGGGATGTACGTTATGGTCCAGTGAATATAGGGATGTACGTTGTGGTGCAGTGAATATAGGGATGTACGTTGTGGTGCAGTGAATATAGGGATGTACGTTGTGGTGTAGTGAATATAGTATGTACGTTATGGTTCAGTGAATATAGGGGATGTACGTTGTGGTGTAGTGAATATTATAGGGATGTACGTTGTGGTGCAGTGAATATAGGGATGTACGTTGTGGTGCAGTGAATATAGGGATGTACGTTATGGTCCAGTGAATATAGGGATGTACGTTGTGGTGCAGTGAATATAGGGATGTACGTTGTGGTGCAGTGAATATAGGGATGTACGTTGTGGTGTAGCGAATATAGGGATGTACGTTGTGGTGTAGTGAATATAGGGATGTACGTTGTGGTGTAGTGAATATAGGGATGTACGTTGTGGTGCAGTGAATATAGGGATGTACGTTGTGGTGTAGTGAATATAGGGATGTACGTTGTGGTGTAGTGAATATAGGGATGTACGTTGTGGTGTAGTGAATATAGGGATGTACGTTGTGGTGCAGTGAATATAGGGATGTACGTTGTGGTGTAGTGAATATAGGGATGTACGTTGTGGTGTAGTGAATATAGGGATGTACGTTGTGGTGCAGTGAATATAGGGATGTACGTTGTGGTGCAGTGAATATAGGGATGTACGTTGTGGTGCAGTGAATATAGGGATGTACGTTGTGGTGCAGTGAATGTAGGGATGTACGTTGTGGTGCAGTGAATATAGGGATGTACGTTGTGGTGTAGTGAATATAGGGATGTACGTTGTGGTCCAGTGAATATAGGGATGTACGTTGTGGTGCAGTGAATATCGACTCGGTACGACAAATCGGGGAGCCGAGTTCGAATTACCGTTGAATTCTTCGCATTCGCTTACGCACAAATACCCTTGGGAAAGGTATTATTCCGTGTCTTCCCTCCAGTTTTGTGTTAAACACTAAGACAAGTTTGGGTTCGATAACCTTGGCTGGCAACCAGTCTACCGGAGAAAGCAATGGCAACTTACCGCAGGATAATCTTCTGTCCTATCAGTCATGTCTTTTTCGCGTCATGATCACCCAAAGCGTGTAACACATATGGCACTTAACTGACTAATAGAGATATAGCATGTATGAAGACCCATCAGATAGAACTAGCGCCCACGCGTCATCCATATTTGAATCCCTCTTAAAGGTCAAGTGTAATGGAAGGTCTCTGTTGTGATTTTTAGTAAATGTACAATCATTTTATTTCGGAGTTAATTAAAAGAAAAAAATCCTCAGTTCTGAGTGGTCAATTTCACATACAATATGAATATCTGTCAGTTAAGTGCCATACGTGATACACGCTTGGGCGATCATGTCTCTTTCGATGTATAACTGACTAGATTTGCCAGAGTAGGTTGACATCTCTTTCTGAGGTAGACTGGTTGCTAATCAAAAGCTACTGAACTCAACCCGTCCTGCTATTCAACTCATAGATGAATGGAGAAAAGATACCCAAGGCTATCTGCACGTAATGGAATAAAACCAATTTAACTAGAATTCGATCTCTGCTCTCCAATTTTCTAATCCCGAGCTGATATCACAATACATACACAGACACACACACTACATACACAGACACACACACTAAAATTGTTTCGTACCTGGATCTCAAAACTGTGTATAATCAGGTAATGATAAGGCTCAACGATAAACCATAAACGGACTTCTAGGTTATCGGCAAACTCAAATTTTCAGAATACCGTTTGTCATAACTGACTGCGTGATAGACCTGATAATATCAAAAGAGAACCTGCAAGGCACCTATTCTTATGATAAGCCGCTAATAAAAAAAAAAAACATTTGCGGGAAATGTCGAGCGGAATATGACAGAAATCAAAAACCATTGTCAAAATTTATACGCTTACGATTAACCAAGACAAACGTTATTTTAGACGTAAAAATAAACTACATGGATACATAATCATTAAAAACAATATAAAACCCAATCTAGAACAACTGAATTCATTACTCAGACTACTGGTCCACAAAGAGTAACACACTTTACGCTATATATTATGAATATTTGCAATTATGCTCATTTGGATACCGTCGTTCTCAGAAAAAAATCACCCTCTAACAGCTGCATCAAAATTTTCCGTTATCTCCCCTAGCAGGAGAACCATTTAACGTGTTAAATAGAGGCATACCGAAAGCAGCCATTACTACGCCGGATCAGACACTATCTCCGATGGAAGAGATAGACGCCTCTAAATCGGAAAAATCGATCTTGAGCCATATAACAGCTTTCTGGGGAGGCTCGTGTAAATACCGAGTTCGTCACTACTCTATCTTTGTTAGAATCTCTACTTCCGGGTGGAAAGGAACCTAGACGAGGAGATGCCGAATATCAGATATACGTCTGGTGTAAATAAACGAGAGAGTTTTTCCAGAGTGTACAAATGACCCACGGTAAAAGATCTTTGTCACAGGTTCGGAAAAATCCGATTTCAATAAAACTTTGTCCTTGTCAGATTCACTGGCTTCAAGCGGATAAGATGTCAGATAATGCTGTGCTCTTCGGCATAGTTTAATCTGTGGCAAATAGACAAGAGCTCGACCCTTTGTATACGGTGTCTACAGGAATTTTCCAGAGCGTACTTGCTCGGAATAACACACGGTAAAATCGGCTCTGTGTCACGTACAACATTTGTAAGAAAACTCGAGTAGATACCGAGTTCATAAGAACTCTGTCGTTGTCATTATCTGACATCTTCTCTGCTTTGTTTGGGCGGAGAAGATGTCAGATAATGCTGTGCTCTTTGCCATAGTCTCCTCCGTGGTAAATAGGCGAGAGCCCGATCCCGTATATGCGGGGTCTACGGGTTATTATTGTCCGAGCATACGCGCTCGAAATACCCCAATGTTAAATCGACAATATCACATATACCACCTTTGTGGTGAGGCTCGAGTAAATACTGAGTTCATTAAAGATTTAATTTAAGCCAAGACGAATTGACTCTAACGATTCTACTACAATCGTAAAATTGCTATAAGAAATTTCATTGCTTTAATACGTTGCCAAATATATGTCGCTTATATCTGTTGATAGTAAAATAGATGGAAAGAAATACAGTGAAGTGTACGTGATTTCTTTCTATTTGATTTAGATTTACGCATTAATAACCATTTATAACTAGTAGAAGTTGATATTCCAAATAAAATTAACCAGTTATCCCAAAGAATTTTGGATGAAATATCTCCGAACGTCTTTTAACACGTAATAAATAAACCATATCTTACATTTAAGAACTAAATCCATACTGAAATTTATTCTGAAAAACAAAATTGCGTTTCACGTTTCGATGAAAACTTTTCAAATATGATCGTTAATGTGTTGAAAATGTTAAAGCATAAAACTGAATTAGCAATAAAAACAAAAGTAAAGACTGCTAAAATTTGTTTTTATCCGTCATCTTAAGAAAAAGCAATTCTGAGTAACTTTAAACAATAAATATATTTCTTTCAAATAAACAGTTTTCATCTAGTAAGAAATCGTGATAATGTTTTACCAATTGTAACTATTTACCCAGAATCAGAACACCTGAATATCTATATGTATTCATACTAAAATGACCAGCAATACATTTTATTTTAGAATTATCAAAAAATACATTTTACTGTAGTTGAATGCATGCAGTTGCGATCAAAATATTTAGATGTTGGTTTAAAGAAGCCATAAAGGTTGATAAGCCGCTAAACAAAATCTACAAACCACCCTGCCTGATTATCGATTACTGAGTTTCCAGCATTAGACGTTTATAAACTAGAATTAAATTTTCGTCGAATTTGTGAAGAGTTATGAACAAATATTTTGACGAGATGATACCGTTTACGTATAAATTTCGTATTTTTTTTAAAAAACGTTTCTCTTTTTAAAATATATGGATCTCTAGGACAGATTCTTAGATGGCAAAATAGATTATTCTATAGATTAATTTTTCAACAGACATTTCCTTATTTAAATTTCTATAGCGGTTTATTCAGTAAAACATATCTATAAAAAGCTGACAGAATAAAAAATAGACAAATATTAGTTAAATTAAAAACGTTTGAGCTGGGGAAGATTTTGTAAGCAAATATAATTTTCCAAAGCAAATAACACATACGGTAGCACGATTCTGTGCAGGAAGTCACAAGCAAAAGCAATTTGCCAAATCAATGCATTTAAATGTATATCGATTTTCTTTGTTTACACTCTCCAAGTAGAAAAATATTAAATGAAAAAATGTTTGTACTTTTCTTTTAGACAATAATTAGATTATTTTCTATTCTGACGACCATTGTGGAAATTAATCTCATATTTATACATTCGAGCTTTTTATGAAATATTGACAAAATTTCATTGATATATATCAATGCAATATATATATATATATATATATATATATATATATATATATATATATATGTGTGTGTGTGTGTGTGTGTGTGTGTCTGTTGACCTTCCTTTTGATTCTGATGTCCAAATTGTTATTTTATAAATAAGTAGAAAAAATAAGAATGTTGTTTTTATTGCTTTGACGGTGTTTTGAATTTGGTGTGTGTGTGTGTGTGAGAGAGAGCGTTTTTTATTTCGTCTTCATGTTTTAGAATTGTTTTTTATGTGTCATCTGGTTCTGGTTCTTTTTTATTGTTTGGGTTCATCTTTTGGATTTGGTGTGTGTGTATGTATGTGTGTATGTGGGTTTATGTATGTGTGTTTATGTATCTGTGTGTCTGTATGTTTTTCGGTGTGTGTGTTTTCAGGACGTTTTGTAAAGCGAAGGCTTGTATTTCTTTGTGAATTTTTCTTCCTGCATTATTAATATTTAGTAATCTGTATTTTGATAAATAGTTATAACTTTGAATTTGCCATCACTATATTCATGCAAATGTTGGGAGACATATAATTCCCTGTTATACGATAATTTTATATTGATTTATGAAAGGGATATTCTATTATCCAAGCATTGTGTCACTCCAACGTATATCTTTGCACATTTTTCGCGTTGCAGCTCAGATCCGATTTTATTTCGAATGTAGTTGCGTTTTCGAACTGGAAGTATTTTCCTTCTATTATTATGTTGCATACTCTACATTTTTTTGTTGCATTTTGTCACACCCACCTGTGCTTTTCGAATTTCGATGGTGTTAGGATGTCTTTTAAATTTTTGGGCTGCCGTTTGCTGTTAATTATTTTGATTGTCTTTAAGATTTCTTTTATTTTTCATTATTGTTGAGTAATTTCATGTGGATTTTGATTTTTGTGAATAATTCTGGATTGTTTTTGTTGTATGTGGAAACGCATGCGAGAATGTTTTCTTCTTTTCCTGTTTTTCTTGTTGTTTCTTTTTTTTTTTTTTTGATTCCGGATGGATTCTAATGGTATTTTTTCTGCTAGTTGGAAACAGTCGTCTATTAGTGAGGTGGGGTATCCTCTTATTTGTAATGTTTTTCGTAGTTCTTCTAGGTGTATTTTACGGAAGGTTTGGCAGTTATTATCGTGCAAATTCCTCGTGCTAGGGAATAGGGGATGGATTTTTTTGATGGGGAACCTTGAAGTGGAGTTATTGTTGGGTGTCCTTAGGTTTGTGGTAAATGTCTGTGATGATGTGATAGTTTCCGTTTTTTTATGAGCATGTCTAAGAACGGTAATTCTTTATGACTATATTCTAGCGTGAACTTGATTTTTAGTGTTTTAGTATCTTGTGTAGTTGGTTTATGTCTCCGCATGCTGATTTCCAAAAGATAAAACAGTCACCTAGGAATCTCTTCCATAATTTCGTGAATTTTGTTTTTATGTTTTTCTCCATATTTTTGCCCTATTTGGTTGTATAGGTTTTCTTCTAGATATGCTTGGGTGAGTTTTGCATATGTCGGTGCCATTTTTGTTCCCATAGCGGTACCTGTTGTTTGTCTATAATTTTTGTTGTTAAACTGGAAGGAATTGTTGTGTAAAATTAGATCTGTACTTTGTAAAATAAATTCTTTTGAAAAACGTGTGGGGAGTATTTCTGGGTGTTTTTCTATCCAAAATGCAATGGTTTGTTTTCCTAGTTCATGGGGTATGTTGCTGTACAGGCTGCTTGCGTCAACAATTACTGAGTTTATATGGATCTAAGGTTTGTGGCATGAAGCTTAGAAAATGTATGCTGTCTCTGATGTAAATTTTATTTTTGTGGTGTGAGGTTGTAATATTTTATCACTTAAATTGCTCAGCCTGTTTGTAGGGCAAATTGGTCCTGCTACAATTAGTCTAAATTTAAGGTCCCTGGGGTTTGGGGTGTGCATATATTCCGATTTTTGTTCCTGGATAGTTGCTTTAATTGTGTTTGATTTGTGTATATTTGGGAATCTGTAAAAATTACTGGTTTTTGAAATAAAGTCTCTAAGACAATCATTTCTGTTAATATTCTACTGTGTAAGGCAGATTTTTTTTTTTTTGATGTGATGTTTTCATCTATATTCTGGTTGATTTTTATAGTTATTTTCGTCTACTAGCATATCTTGAATATTTGTTTTTTAATAAGTTTTATTCATAATAACTACAGCACCGCCTTTGTCTGCTTCCTTTATTATTATATCATTGTTCTTACGGATGTTTTCTAGTGCTAGTCTTTGCTTGTGTGTGAGATTGCTATGGGTGTTGTGTTGGTTTTGAAAGCCTGTATCCCAGATTTTTTCAAAGAATATGTTTGTTTTATTTGAATTGTTGTTTTTGTAAGCCAATATTTTGATTTATTTTTTACTATTGAGTTATCGGTCGTGTTGTTGTTGTGTAATGGTTTCTAAATCTATATTTCCTTTCGAATGCATTAAGATCTTTATATATATATATATATATATATATATATATATATATAAAGGAAAACTCAAGAAGTCACTTCAAGTGGTTATAAACTATAGTCTATTTCTATGAGCTAATTAGCTCATTTCATCAGACCTTACAATATTCCTTACATTTGGTACAAAAACTTTTGCCGGAATAAGCATTTTCTGTAACTGAAGCGAATGATAAAAATAAAAAAATAAAAATGAAAATAAAATAAGAAAGAAAAATAAGAAGAAAGAAAAAGGAAAGAGAAAGGGGAAAGAGGAAAAGAGTGAATGACTCCGGATTTCAGCATTGGCGTCAGATCTGCCTTTTTTGTTCCAGATGGAAGGGATATTGCATTTATGAATATAATTTGCTCTGGATAACATCCACTGAGCTCTCTATATAGATATAACACTTAATATTTTATCTTGTTGGATTATCCTCACCGTTTACGGACTGGACATATATATATATATATATATATATATATATAATTATGAATTAAATGTACTTTGCGACACGGGAATTTCTATGTTTCGAGATAGAATCTCGTCATCAGGCAATGTTGGATATTGGTTGTGAAAATGTTTTACATTTCAATACAAAAATCATCGGATTGCTATTTATGTATGTAGGATGATATAACATTTAAGTGTAAGTTTATTTTAACTAATCAGAATAAAGATTCGCTTTGAATTTTTTCCCTTTTGAAATTGTTTCTAGATACTTTTACATTTTTTAAATTTCTTCGTTTTTCTTTTTTTTTTCTCTACCTAACGGTCAGAGTGTCAACCTACTTTTAACCGAATTTTCTTTTCCTTTTTTCTATTTCTTTTTTTTATTGCTTCTCCCTATATCGTATTATTTTGATCTCTTCTTAAATAAAACAGAAAAATTATATTAATCAACATCCATATACCCGATAACTCGCTTAAAGAAAAATAAGTGAAGAGATATTAAAATAAAATAAGTAAATTGGTAGATAATTTTTTTTATACAAAATATTTCTTAATAAATAAATAGATATTAGAAACATGGGATAATGATAGCAGGAAGTAAATTAGGGAAAATATAGAAATGCTATTTGTAAATTAAATGTTTTGAAAAAATTAGAAATAAATACGTACTGGTAAGAAGAGTAAATATACTCAAAGGCCCCCTTAAGTTTGAAAATAATATAAAAAGTTCTTTTCTTTCTTCATCCCTTTCCTGTTTTCTATAGGAAGAGGTCAAATATGGAGAAAGATTAAAGGAGAGTTTGTGTACTGGAATAGATACATAAAAAATAATACAATATAGGAACAAAAAATATAAATAAAAAGAAAGAAAAAGGAAAATAAAATTAGGTTAAAAGTAAGTTGACACTCTGACAATTATGGAGGAAAATAACAAAGGAGGAAAAAAGAGGGAAAAATAAGTATGTATAAACTACTGGCCAAATTTCAAAGTGATTTTCTAATTTTCTGATGAGTTATAAGGAAAACACACATAAATCTTATATCCTCCCACTCAAATAAATAGCGAACCGAATAATTTTGTATTTAAATGTAAATCATTTTCACAACCAACGTCGAACATTGCCTGATGACGAAATTCTCTCTCGAAACAGAAATTTCCGTGTCACAATGTACATTTAATCCATAATTATGTGATTATATTAAGCTCTACAATATTTATATATAAAAAAAATAAATGCCAGGGAACTCACAATCGTAATGACTTGTATCCAATTCACCTGGATATATATATATATATATATATATATATATATATATATATATATATATATATATATAGGCAATATGGCTTCCTCCTTGTCAGGTCCACGGCCGACTTGCTAACAACCGTAACGGAGTACATGCTCCAGGCCCTTGATGAGTCTGACGAGGCTCGCGCGGTGGCTGTAGGCATCTCCAAGGCCTCTGTTTGGCACTCTGGCCTCCTATACAAGCTACGAGGTTACGGTATTACCGGTCGCCTGCTTGACCTAATCCAATCTTTTTTAAATAACCGAAAAATGAAGGTCGTTTTGAATGGGCATGCCTCTGCATCCTACAACACGAATGCTGTGTCCCACAGGGCTCTATCCTGGGCCCGACGCTCTTCTTATTTTCATCAAAGACCTCCCAGATGAGGTCAGTTCCCAAGTAGGCATCTACGCAGACGACACCACAATATACTCCCGCACCAGTAAGAAACCTATCGTGGCGGACAGACATAATTTCGCTGCTGACCCTGAACGGGATCTACACTCTGTGGTGAATTGTGGCAAGAAGTGGCTTGTCAACTTCAATGCGTCTAAGACCAAGCTGTTGTCTGTCAACCATCACAGGCAACTTCTCCTGCCTCCCATAAACTTGGACCAAGCGATTCTCCCTGAGCGCAACACACTACGCCTCCTCGGCCTTACCCTCTCCTCAGACCTCAAATGGAACCACTATATTGATTCCATAGCTAAATCTACTGCTAAGAAGGTTGGCTCACTATGCTGTTCCAGGATGTTTTTTCCTCCTGAATCTATCCTGCATATATACAAGTCAACCATCCGTCCGTGCATGGAGTACTGCTTCCATTTATGGTCAGGCGCCCCTGCCGTTCTCCTCAGTGTTCTCGACAGGCTCCAAAGGGAGTCTGTAATGTGATAGGTCCAACCCATTCACCGTTAGGTTAGCCAAATGCAAACGACAATTCTACTCCTGCACCTTCTTCTCTCGCACTTCCCGCCTGTGGAACTCGCTCCCATATTCTTGCTTTCCTGACGGCTACAACCTCCAGAAATTTAAATGCAATGTCAATACTCATCTATTAACCACTGGTCTCTAGTTCTCTCCCCACCCCCGTATATCCTTCCCTTTCTCTCCACCTATGTATCTGTCATCGCACCTGCATTCTCAGCTTTCTATTGCTCCTTTCTAACTTGTTTGTACTCCTTACTCTTTTCTAATTAATCTTTTTACAGTTATGTAGCCCCCTGCAGGTCAGTGGCATTTCTGCCTTGCTCGGGGTGAAATGATTAAAAAAAAGAAAAAATATTAAAGCCGCATATTTTCTTTTATACAGAATCCCAGGATTTAGATAGAAGTAAAAAAGAAAAGAAACAAATCAAGTAATTTTTGAGATATAATTTACTAAAATCTCAAACACACAATGACGAAAGAAGTAGATAAAATGGTCAGTTTCCTGAAACGGACCAATAAGTACTCGATATCTTACATTATCCTCTACCCCTGCAAGATCCAAATCAGGCCGAAAATAGAGTACTGCTGCAATATATGGGTAATCCAAAAATGTCTTTGCGTTTAGTCGTGGTTGACAAATGATTTGCACTTTACAACCACTTTACAACAGACAAAACTTCGCGTGCCTCTCCATGGAAGGTGTTCAGACGAATTATATTCCTGAGTTTCACTAGTACTTCATTTCACGGTTATGATCCGCTATCCCACGTAAGCTGTAGCGAACCACACTTATCCCGTTGGTGAAATGTAATTTACAAGTTTCTTTCTACGAGCCGCTGCACTGTTTAAATGACGCCCAGGGGTATGCTTCCCCGATCACCACTATCTTAATGTGTTCATATCTAAAGCTAATGGATATTTTCCAAACACATCCACATAAACTATGCCTCTTACTTTGTATCCCCTACCTTGAATGGGTCTCATACCTTGTAAATGGTATACATCGTTGTAAGAAATATCTACATGATTTATTCTGCTCGCTGTTAGCATTCTTACCTTTTAGTCATGTACATATAATTTTTTCGATTGAATCGAGAAGCGCAAGTACTCCTTTATGTTATTTCTTTAGGTGTTTTGTTAAAGAATTCGACAGATGATTAATAGTTATCTTTGTTTAAGCTGTTTAGCTGAGAGCACTGTTTCTGTCTCACCCCTTCTTCAGTCAGTTAAGTGCTATAATCGTGGGCGATCATGTCTGTTTCGAGCCATGGTTAACTAGGCAGAATATTATTTTCCGTCGTAAATTGCAACTACATTCTGCGATAAAGCAATAATATAGAACCCAATTTGTTTTCTATTCCACCCATATCTGGAGAGAGAAGTGACGGACTGATACGTTTTCAAGGGGTTCTGCGCGTAAGTAAATGCAACTATTTCAACTGGAGCCAGTATCTACTGCACCAGAGTTAATTATTAGATAACAGTATTTCAGAATTTTAGATTTTCATCATCTTTCATCCCGCCTTCTCTCCATATCTTCATAGAGCACGAGTCAATGCCATTATTATCCAAAACATTTATTTTGAGGGCCCAGTTTCACTTCAGTAACTGTCTTAGTCATGGATCTTATTCAGTCCTTTGCAAATTTAATTTCAAGGGAGTTAGTGCAGACCTGCTTCCCGTTCTTAATTACACCCAAGCTTTCTCTGAATGACTTGGTATATGTTGCTGTTTACTTTTATATTGTAGACAATAAACAAGGACACACAACATTTTAATGTTTTATGGTCATTTTGTTCTCAAGGCAATTCTAACAAGCTTTGCTATTTATCCTTTTCCGAAACTATGATCTACATTATTCCATAAAGTAGGAGCTTATTAAGAGCTGACTATCTTCATATTTCTCTGCTTTTTTTACATAATTTGCTGGGGCTATGAATCTTAGTATAACACCAAAATAAAACAAATGTCACTATAAATATATGTCTACAAATCCTTCATTACTTAGTTATTAAGTTTAAAGAAAGTTTCAGATAGAATGCGCTGCGTTGACGTTTAGAGGTCACGATTTTTTTATTCGTGTACATTTGTGGCTAGACTGTCTCCAACATTGAACGTGTGTGGTAGAATGTTAACAGAGAATTTTTTAGTTTAACAATGGCAGGATATTCATATCGGAAACAGGCAGATATCCTTTTGTACACAGGCTCACAGGGATAGTAATGGAAGCAAGTATGTAAAGGTGTATCAAGTTGCGTTTCCAGACCAAAGGCAGCAGAATCATCTAATTCTTGCTGCTGTCTATCCTCGCAAAGTGAGATAGGATACATAGCACCGTCATCTCTATATGGTAGAAAACTGATGATTCATTTAACAGAGTGTATTGTAAATTTAAAACTTAATAACTAATAATTAATTATTTGCCCACATATGTTAAACGAATATTTGTTCTTATTTGGGGTGAGAAACCCCCCCCATTAAAGCATTTTTCATTAATTCTGTATATACGTATAAATGAATTTTTCTTTTTCTAATATTTTTATTTTTAATGGATAAGCGTATTCGATATATATATATATATATATATA
The DNA here is from genome assembly GCA_037127315.1 of Ascarosepion bandense. Classification (NCBI taxonomy): domain Eukaryota; kingdom Metazoa; phylum Mollusca; class Cephalopoda; order Sepiida; family Sepiidae; genus Ascarosepion; species Ascarosepion bandense. The sequence goes on from JBBBDQ010000259.1 coordinate 2,383,543, forward strand.
TATATATATATATATATATATATATATATATATAAGCAGTACATTGTAATTTTCACTGTTCTTAATCGTTTAGAAAATATCTGTCTTTCGGCAAGAATTGAATCTGCATACCCGATCGAATTTTCGGAGATTCTACCTCTGAGCTATGGGCGCTCGGTAGATGAAGGCAGAGTTTTAGCGTGCTATATACAATGTAAACATACGCCAGTAGCTGTGAGTGTTCTATGCCCATAAAGCTTAGGGGTGGGATCTTTGACTGAGGATAAAACAGTCGAGATTATATCCCCGCTTGAAGCAAAACTGTAAATGTAGCCGCACTGATGATGAGCTCTGATAAAGCAAAACAGGCTTGTATGGGAATTAATATATATTCATCCGCAGACAGATCTGTTTCGCTGTATCTTGTGATCGAAATTGTGGATAAATTCTTCGATGTTTATATTTTGTTGATTTTCGCATACAAAGTATTCATTTTTTGTGCGGCCTCGTTCCAAACAAATGTTATACATGTAACGTCTAGCTTCTCGAAGAATATCAGGATATAGGTAAAGAATACTAACTACCAAACATGCACCACGTTGGTTCTTGATAATGCCTGTAATAGTCGGAAATACTTGATTCAAAATAAAATAAAATCGATAACTCAAAGAATATATGGGATGTAGAATGCTTGTTGGAATTGTGCGTTTATTTTAGTTGAAGGTGTGCATTCAAAATATAAACAAAGAATATAGAAACGTACAAAACTTGAATTTCTGCTACGGACGTTGTTTTCTTTTTAGGATAACTGTACTGAAAAAAAGTTCTCAATGTCCCTGGGGCATTTTGTCTCAGAAGTTAGTTGGGCTGAGTAGAAACGACCACTTCACTTGATGGGTAATGCAGCTAAAACATGTTCAAAGAATATTGTTAGAAAGTGAGAGAGAGAGAGAGAGAGAGAGAGAGAGAGAGAGAGAGAGAGATTCTGTCAGAAGTGGAGTTGATTAGAAACCCTTTCCTGTTTTTTCATAACTTGCATAATAGGAAGACTAATATGCTTTTTTTATTATTATTCTTTATCATTTAATTTTTTTATATTATTTTTTCTGAGACATATAATAAAGAAATAAACAGTCAGACCTTGTTGGCTCTTTTTAATAAAAACTTTTATAATGAATACATCCTGCCTAATTTATACAGGACAGGTTCTGCACATCAAAATAAAAACAAAAATACATATAAATACATCTTCGCAAATCCTTCGTTTATGTATATATATATTATATATAGATATGGGCGGGTACACGCTAAAAAGTCTACCTTCTTCTACTGTGCGCCCGTAGCCCAGAGGTAGAATTGTCGACTGACGCCACTTCGGTCGAGTTTCAATCCTGGGTTAAAAGCAATCGGAGTCTAACCGTACAGATGAGCTGTGATACAGCGAAACAGATCTGTCTGCTGATGACTATATATATATATATATATATATACACATATATATATATATATATATATATATATATATATATATATGCACGTGAGTTTGAATACGTATTAGTGAAAACAACTATGTCCATAATTATTAATGTCAGAATAAAATAATTCACTAATCGTTATGATTTATGAAGATGCATTGTGTTTTGAAATGGTGTTTATGCGTAGAAAGGCCTTAAATAACAAAAAAGTTTATCCAATTAATTTATCTCGACATTGTATACTTTCAACATGCCCTCTCATATTGATTCTGAATTATTTCCGGAGGTAATTGTAATTATCGCTCTTTGTTGTTGTTTCGATTTTTTCAGTGTTTATTTCACATCAATAAAGCTTCATTAAATTCGTCTATTCAAAAGATATTTTCTTGAGTGCTTATGTATAATCAGTATTGTGATTTTTTCGTGCGATGCAATTCAATCTTATTCATTTTTTGTTGAAAACATGCGTTTAATTAAGGCCTCTAATAAAATATGCAGCATTAAATCAATATCTATTTCTCACACAGACTAGATTCGCTGTAGATTATAGATGTTAACAAAGATAACTTGTAAATGTTTAATTTTTTAATAGTAGAAGCACCTGAGTAATATTTTGGAAGATATATTAGAAATCATATTTTTGAGCATTAGTTTCTCGCAAATGGTTGATACTTCTAATACGTCCAGTTTTCTTGATTTGCTCTTTTATGCAAGTCCTTTACCAAGTTGTTTTATTTAGACTTGAAAGTAAAAAAAAATTCTATGAAAATTATTGAGCATATCGAACTATTTTTTAATCTGTTATTTTTTTTTTACTATTTGAAAACAAGACTTTATTTAAAACATTAAATTTCGGGTTTAACCACTTTCATAGCGGAAGCATATATATTAGTTTTGTGTTTATATTTTTTACCGAAAGTGTCTTTATCAGACACTGACAAATACATGCGTCCAAAGCATAACGTTCAAAGTCCAGCTTCCGGCGTATTTATACGTTGATATTGATTCTTTCCATGCCCATTTGCAGTTTGAATAAAATACAATTTTTTACTCTTCCTGAAAGATGCAAGAAGTCTTCTTCCATCTGATAGATATCGTAGTATGAAATGCTTTCATCCAGTATAACAATTTAAAAAATTCCGCTGAAAATAAAATTTTTCCGAAAATAATTAATTTGATTCAACGGATATATTTACCGTAAAACAAACCAAACCAAATATTTGTTTTCGGATCTGTGCACAGGATCTCAATCCTTCATGTCTCAGATAGTGAGACGTTCATTGATATTTTTTTCGAATATCAGTTACTGTTGCTATATCTGGTCTGGTGCTTCTATATTCAACAAAACCCAAAGGAGAGCCGAGTTCAAAATCCAGTTGAATTTGTGCATTCATTTACGCGTAAATACCCTTGGGATAGGTATTAATCCGTTTCTTCTCCCTCGAGATATAGTTTAAATAACATCATAGTTGGGTTCTATAGCCTTGGTTGGCAACCAGTCTATATCATAAGTTAATGCCAAACTACTGCTGGAAAATCTTCTGCCAATTCAGTCATGTCTCTTTCAAGACAAGATTGCCGAAGCGTGTATCACGTATGACACTTAACTGACTGATATATTAGATCTCTCTGGAAGTATCCTGTATATAAAACTTACAAATTGAACATCTAAGCTGAATCCATCCATGTCAACCAAAAGCGCCACAACTACTGATGTGTCAGTTTGTTTCTCAACATGAGGTTTTGAGCTCACAATGGTCATCGCACTTGTGTTTTATCCTTCTGTTTTAGGGAGTCAAGCCGACTTTTATTTTTTGCTTTTTGTTCGAAGTCTTGCTTTCTGTTAAACAAATTTTAGCTTTCGATCTTTGAGAAATTCAAATTTTTTTCGAGACCTGTATTTGCTATCATGTAACTTCGGTAAGTTCTCTATCTGCACATGTCCTATACAATTATATTCAATATATCTTTTAATGTGGTGCATGCAATATGGAATATGAAATTTTGTACCTTTCTATTTTTAATATCACTTCTAGATTCTTTTTTATCTCTTTGAAAGCTTATGTAAACATGGTTATTGTTAAGCTGCAAATGCTTTAAACTTATTTATTGCTTAGGCTTACCCAAATAACTAAATACTATTATTTCATTTCGTCTTGCTAGATTCATTTACCATTGTTTAAGGCAATATAATTGTATATTTTGCTTTGCTTTAATTATCTAATATTAGTTTGTTTATCATTTTTATATCAGTTGGTTCGAGCTATTTGCAGCTTGTGAATGCTATCTTGTCTCATGATCTTTTCCCAAGTTTCATGGTCATAATATCATTGAATTTAACTCTTTTACAAAAGAAAAACTTACAAAGAAATTCATCATTAATTTAAAAACAAAACAATTTTAAGTCGTTTATGCACACTAAGAAAAAATGAATGCATCTATCAGATATCTGAAAACCATAAATTGTGTTAGTTATTCCAAAACATAACATTAGAGGCGAAAGAGAATGCCGTTGAAACATAATCAGAAAGTTGTCACATACGATTTCTCTATTTGAGGTACTTTATTATTTAAGTGATTTGTCACATCTTCATAAAAAAAAAACTAAAATCGGAACGTTTTTCAACAATTTTCCTTTAGCCTGCATTCAATTGTAACACTATCTTAAATTATTTTATAGGCTAGATTTAGTATATCCACGTGGTATTTAAATGTTTCTGACTACAAGAATGAAGTTATTTTTTGGTCTGTTTGTTTAGCAGCATATCAACGGCTTATAGGTCAGTTAATACCGAAATTTAATTTCTTCGGAGATTTAAACTAATAAAAATATGATATAAGTTATTCCGCTTTCAAAATTAAATACATGGTCGTTGATAATAAACATTTGCACATATTTCACGTTATATCTGCTCGTTGGTTGGTTCTTTTCAGTGGCATAACAACCTCTATAGATTATTAAAGCAAAAATGTAAGTATTTTGCAGATACGTTTTAGGGTAAATGGAATGATTTTCATACATATAATCTGTAGATCGTAAAATGCATTCCAGGTAACATTTTTATAAAAATGTACTTTAATAATTTTACTATAAAATGTATTTTGATACTTTTATTTATTGTTCCATTGATTTTTATTTTGATAAAAAATGTATTGTTGGTCATTTTACTATAAAAACATACTGTTGATTTTTCTTTTGTGATTCACTATTTGCCAATATCAGGTCAGGATGTATCCAGAAACAACTGCAGTTAGGAGGTGGTACAATGTTTCTCAAACCACCAATCTTTCGATGACAGGCTTTCCTGTTGGATGAAGTCTATCGTCATACCAAGGACGAACAACTACTGTTATTAATAGTTTCTTCTTTTAATCTTTGTCTGGTGCTATTGTGGGTTTTTATTATTATTTTGCATCTATTAGAAATAGTTTCTGATTATTCGAAACTTTCACTCCCGATGTATCTTAGATTGAGTCAGACGTAACCACTAACGAACTTCTTTTCAAATTTCCCTTTCTTCACAGCCAACTCATCATTTCTTCAGCTCGGAACTTTAAGATACAAAATTTGTCCGAAAATAACAGGACTGATACATTTTCGATGTAAAAGGCATCCCCCACAAAGAGTCTTTTTCTATTGGGCCAGATGATGAAGTAGCAAATCTACAAAGGGAACCTGCGGCGTTTGATTCGCTCAATGTGCGATAAGAGACGAGAGTTACGACAGTTCAAATCGTTACTGCTTTGCCTGGACCATGCACCTATTCACATTTCCCTAAGCCTTGTGCAATTCCTGATTTAAATCACCACCGGACTGGAACAAGCTTCTTAATTATTCGATTTTACTCTGTGTAACTCTTTCTTTTTCCCAAACATCAACGGAGCTTGTTTTGAAGGTATGACTGTCATGAAGAGAGTCGTAACTAGGAAAATCCATGAATAATCTTTCAAGCAGTGCATAGAAGCGTGACAGCAAAAGAAAGTTTTTTTTTTATTATTGTAAAATAATTATTTACAACGAACATGACACAAGGCCGAAAATGGGTGGGTTGTGGTTGGTCTACACTATCTATTCTCTACAAAAGTAATCACTTTAACGACAAAATAAATCATTACAATTTCTTCATTCAACACAAAAACTCATGAATCATCTTACAAAACTACATATACCGTAATACCATATATTCGAAGGGAAACCTTAAAAAGGATCGAACACAGGTTGCTCTGATTTGTTCGGCTCTTCACAGTACAAGGCTACTTGGGTCCCAAAAGAATGTCGGCAAATGACTACAAAGGCTCCGTAAGGATCTTGGTCAATTTTTTTAACTCTGTGTTTAGCAGAGTCATAGGCCTGTAATCATCTAAGTCCCTCCAAAACCCCTTGGCTCTTTTCAACAGCTTGATCACACTCCTAGAAATTAAGTCGAGCACGGAGCCATGCCTGAAAGAGTTGCTGAACAACACTGTTAAAATCGGTACAAAGATGTGCAAAAGCCTTAATTACAATTCATAAATTAGACCATGAAGTCCCGGAGAAAGTCAGCCAAATAGCTGCAACACTTGTTTTCACCGAGACCAGGCTCCCTGGTAAAGCGGCTCTCGAAATGTTACCGAAAAGCCTCGCACATATCGACTGTCGACATCAGAGTACACCTCTCCGGGACTTTAACCTCTTGAATATATCGATCGCATCCTTGCGCGATTCTGTGCCCATGCTCACGGCTTCGTTAGACAATTTCTTTAACCTATGTCTAACTACTTGACCTCGGTAACGATTGTTAACTAACCACCTTCCTGGCCTGACTAGCTAATGCTATCCTTAGGGGATCCCCCACTGCCTCTGCCCGGGATAGTATGTCTTCAAGTGCTTTCACCTTGTTATCTTTAGCTAGTGCGAGTCAACGGCTACAATCAGCGGTGAAACACCTAATGATATCTTTACGCCTCTCCCCCTTACTTATTTCCAATAAACGCCCCTACTAATTCTTGCTGCACTAATTTAGTCAGCTGTTGTCGGAAGTTCAGCTTATCCTGTAAAGACACGTTGAACTTCCAGTGAACAGCCAATCTAGGCCTACGATCTAAATCTAACCGGGCACAAACGAGTTTGTAGTTCGAATAGCCTAATCAATGGAACGTGCAACAGTCTAACCAATCTAGATCGAACAATCTCACTAACATTATATCCAGTTAGCTATCCACGTGGGTAGATGGTCAATTAAATGACTCCGTCTATATCTTCCCCCACTCAGAGTGATCAATCCTTATCTCTTGGCGAGGACAATCTTACCGATCAGTTTAACCAGGCTACAAAATCCCGGACTTCTGCTAGTTCCCCCTATCTAGCTTGGGAACGAGGATTGCATTCCAATCCCCTACTACTAAGACTTGAAGCGACGAATGCACTAGTAAAGTCCTAAACTAACAGAAAAACGAAACACGCTTCTCCCAGTCGTTGGATGCATAAACCGCAACGATCCAAAACGAACAACTATTCGTGCAATATCGAACCCGATCAACTGGCTTCCCTTGCCGACATTGGCAAGATCTATCCTCATGCCCAGGAATTGTTCGACCAACAAAGAAGGACATCTGACATGCTGTAACCCGTATGCTGAATAGACAACAAAATTAATAGACAGCACACAAGCATCAACGTCACAAACAAAGTGTGTTTGTTCCTTGGATCGCAGCTACATTTACCCCGAATACAAGAAATCCCGAAGAAAGCGAGAAACCTTAACCCGTTCTTACAGACCACTCGCATTCAATCTGGCTAGTTTGAGAGACATTTTTAAGTGTAACCCCTTATATACTGGACAGAAATCTACTGTAATCAGGACCCCGACTCATTTTCCTAGACTGCCGGTACCAACTTCGGATGTAATTCATTCGTCTACTGCAAAACCGGCGACGTCAATTGGGAACTTTACTTTTAGTGTCCTTTGCAAAGATGGCCTCAGAATTACTGATGCACTTGCTGCACATAGTAATGATAATTTCTTCGTCTAAGAACACTGAATTTGTGCCAACCTGAGCTTTGGACAATCTTCTGTTGAAGCCCGCCATTTGATCCTAAATTTTGAGATCGCCCACAGTGTTTCCGATGAGGCTTATCACTCAAGGAAAATCTGGGAAATTTCTGGGATCCTCTGTAAATTTGCCATCCACAGAAGTACATTTGATAAGTAGCCTTATCGTGTCGTGGTGGTAACCAGGACTCTTTCCGTTTTGCTCCACTCTGCTTTCTTTTCTTTTTTGTTATTTTATCCCTTTCGCTTTCCTCAGGTTTTTTAGCGATGAGGGGTTGTGGTGGAGGGTCTTTCACGCTATCTATATGCAACTCCAGTTGAGGTAGTTGACTTGCTGGACTCATTGAATAAGTGGTTTTTTGTTTCTCTTGTTTCACTTCTTGACACTGGTTCTTGAGTAAAGATGGCCTCTTCAAATCTTTCTTGGTTGAAGGCCCTTTTTAGGCGATGACGCTTTCTTTTGTGAAAAATCATGTTGAGGCAAAGAAGGGAAGCTGATTTTTCACTCATCTGTCAATTCATTTGTACAACATTCAAACTGACAAGTTCTTTTGCCAACACCACTTTTTTCTGGTGTTGCTGGTTTTACCACTGTTAATTTTTTCCAGAGCACAATTTAGCCAAGTGCCCCGCGGCACCCCACGACCAGCAATAAGGTCACATTCCCTCCACCACTACAAACAGCTTTCGTTCCCTGCAAGCAAGAACGTACGCCAAGAATTCTTGGCTGTTCAACGTCACGTAGATACAAGTCGTCAGTAAACACACACGCCTTGCTCTGCACCCGGCATATTTCATTCACTCAACCAGCTTTTGCCTCCCACATGGTCGGTGGTGCTGTCTAATGGCTTACCGTGAACCGTAATTTTGGTCCGTCTTCTACACATATATTCAGTCTGCAAACGAATAAATGTTTTAGTAAGAACCGTTCCTGCCAGCTTCTTCCTATCATCTTCCGTCCCTAACAGAATGTCCCCCATGGCTCTGGATCTTTTTGCTAACATCTTGGCACCTGATTTTGGGTTTTTAATAGACTCTTCAATTGCCTCCCTGCTGACACTGATTAGCATTCTGTTTTTGACATCCGTTTTAAACAGAGAAATGTTTCTCACTGTGATCGCATCCAAGTCTTCGGGAATTGATAACAATTCTTTGCCGTTTATGTATTCCCTGTATTGCAGACGCATTTTTTCGTAATGCGCTGCGTCGTTTTTGGGCACAATTGCTGTCCAAACAGACGGCAACATTGACTCTAACAAAATCACAGAGATAAGATATTTAATTTTGCTCTTAATTCTAAATATCAGCGAATTAAATACTAGCAATGTTTTGCGAATCAAATGATTATAAACAAGTAAAAATATGTTATTTTATTAGAATAAGTCTTTCCAGATTATATATATATCTATATACAGTCATCCTCAGACAGATCTGTTTCACAGCTCATCAGTACGGTTAGACAGCCGATCGATTTTTACCCAGGATTGAAACCCAACCGACTTGGCGTCAGTCGGCGATTCTACCTCTGAGCTACGGGCGCTTGGTAGGAGGAGGTGGAACTTTTAGACTGTATGTTATCATTATACACGCCCAATAGCTGAGAGTGTTTTAATTAATTTCTGAAAGAACGATGCGTAGATGGCAGAGTTGCTACTGTTTTTCAAAGTCTACCATTCTTCCAGAGTGCTCAATCAGGGTGTGAGAGCGTAAATAGTCATCCGCAGACAGATCTGTTTTGCTGTATCACAGCTCATCAGTACGGTGAGACAGCTGATTGCTTTTTACCCGACCGAATTGGCGTCAGTCGGCGATTCTACTTCTGACCTACAGGCGCTCGGTAGAAGGAGGCAGACTTTTTAGGCTGTACATTATCATTATACACGCCCAATAGCTGAAAGTTTTCTAATTCATTGCTGAATTGCTGAATTGACGATGCATATATATATATATATATATATATATATATACAGAGTTCGATAAATCATCGCCATTTTATAATTTAAATTTTGCGCATGCGAGATTATTTATTTTTCAATATAGTAGGGTCAATTGGTTACCGTCCGTGAGGAAAAGAGTGCACTGAGGCAATTCACGCCACCATAAATTTAGAAACGGCATGTTCTACTACTTGGTATTCGCACCGGAAACTCTAGTATAAACATTTCAGAGTGATGTGTGCTACTGCAGAAGATTCGAAAAGACTCGATGAGTCTAATAGGATTTACGAAGGTACGGCAGCCCAGTTCTGATCGTTCCGATACTAAAAGAACTCGGGGTTTTTTTGTGAGTGCCTCTGACTCAACGTGGAGGCCTACATCAAATATCTTGAAGAAAAAGTGCTGCCCTGCGTCAATTGCGTGGCTGCTGGAAAAAAAAAACTGGCAGCAGGATTCTGCAAAATATCACACACACAGGAGAACCCATTCATGACTGTCGGACAACTTCTTCGAGTACATCACCCCGTACATCTGACTACTTAACTCCCCAGACTGCAACCCACTTGAGTATTATGTGTTTGGTGGAGTTGAGCAAGAGACCAACAAAATCTCTTTAAGATCAAATATGAAATGAAGGCAGGAATTCTGGAAGTTTCACAAACATAAACAATGAGTCCTTCCAGGAGTGTTGCTAGATATTCCGAATTCGCCTAGAGGCCTTCGTTATATTTAATAGCATTTTCTGTTGAATAAAGTAATTCTTTCAGTATTTTAAGATATTTTACGGTTTGATGCGTTGTCTGTTCCGTGACGCTGCTCAATATAACAACGTTGTAAAGATTGGTTATCTGGATTAATGTCGCATCTGGATTAATGTCGCATGTCAGTCTGGTCCTCTTCCGACCTCCTTAATTAATAAGGTATTCCTGTTCACCTAATTGCCGTTCACTGAATACTTTTCTTTTTCAGACTATATTCTGTGAAAACGAGAAATTACTATGTCAGGAAAATCCTCATGCATCAGCATTTTTTCAAAATAATCTATTCTTCCCGCCTGGCATCAACGTTCAAAGATAATTTAATTCCCATTTTTCCTGTACTAAAGGATAAAAAAAAATCATCTAATCTCCATGAGTTTGTTTAAAGGCTTATATATATATTGTGTCTATGTGCGTGTGTTTGTGTGTATGACTTTTAAAGTGACTTAAATTTCTGTCATGCAGACTGATTATAAATTTGAATAAAAAACATTTTTTCAAGTGTATATAAATGACCAGTAATTTATTATTTGACTGTATACCCACAGAGATGTGATAGAATACAAGGTTAGGTTTAATGTGAATCACCCGAACGCGTACAACTAAGACAGTGCCGAAAATTGCCTAGTATCTGTAACCGATATTACGAACGATCCCCCCTATATAGTGTTAAGAGGGGGTACTGCCGCGGGCAATAGTTCCTCCGGACCGGGAACATCTGAGTACTTTTCCGAGTTGCGTATTAGCCTGCGGACATAGACACAAGTAAAAGCCGTGGTTGAAACCAATAGCAATTTTGTTGAAGAACTTTACTCTTTAATATCTCAAGATATGTTTACGTTATTTTGGTAAGTATATCTGTTAAAATAAGGTGTGATTTGATGTGCTGTAGATATCGGATCGAAACCAGAAATCGGTCAGAACCGAGTTCGAATTCCAGTTGAATCCGTTGCATTCAGTTACGCCCAAATACCCTGTCTCTTCCCTCCAGCTATGTTAAATAGCAGGGCAGATTGGTTGCAACCAGTCTACCGCAGAAAGTAATAGCAACCTACTGCCAAGTGAGTCATGCTCCTTTCAAGACATGATCGCCCAAGTGTGTATCACATATGGCACTCAACTGCTTACCGATCTGTTAAAATGGTATTTCAGTGTTATTTCCTTTTTTGCCTTATTTAGACGATAATTCATCCATCGCACCCTGTATTGCAACTTCTTCTTCTTCTTCTTCTTCTTCTTCTTCTTCTTCTTCTTCTTCTTCTTCTATGTTCCCTGTCCCTTCAGGACGTAGGCGATCATGGCTCTCTACGTCTCCCTATCCCTTGTGGCTCTTAATATGTTTGCTCCTGTTGCTCCAGGCAACCCCCGTTCCGTCATCCGCCTGATCAGACCCTGCAAATATGTTATCCGCTGCCTTCCTCTGTCTCTCCTTCCTTCTATCTGACCAGTCAGTATCAGGTTCACCAGGCTCTCTTTCCTCATTGCATGTCCCAGGAACTTCAGTTGTCTCTTCCTGGTGCTCAGCATCAATTTCCTTTTTGTTGCCATTCTTTCTAACACCTCGTCGTTGTTTGCATGCTCAGTCCACGATATCCGTAGCATCCTTCTGTAGAACCACATTTCGGCCGCTTCCAGTTTTGTCCTCATTTTCGATTAATATTGTCCAACATTCACTGCCGTATTGAAGAACTGACATCACGTAGCAGTCTAGCACTCTTTTCTTCGTTTCTATTGAGATTTTCCTGTGTGTTAGTATTTTGCTCATCTTCAGGAACGCGTCTTTGCCATGCCAATTTGCCTTCGGATCTCCGTGTCGCACTTTCCATCTCCTGTTAAAACACTTCCTAGGTACTTAAATTTTTGTACTAGCTTGATTCTGTTATCCCCCATCTGTATTTGGCATTTTGGGTTGTATCTTTTGCTGATGACCATGCACTCGGTTTTCTTAAAGTTTATTTGTAGTCCCTTTTTGTCACTCTCCACTGCTACTTTCTGTATGAGGTCTTGTAATTTGCTTTCCGTACCCGCAATCAGCAATGTATCGTCCGCATACCTTATGTTGTTCAGGTTGTGGCCTCCAATAACAAATCCTGACGTGTCATCTAGAGTCCTCAAAATATTCTCGCTGTATAGGTTGAACCAAGTCGGTGAAAAGACACATCCCTGTCTTACGCCTTTTTCTATCTTTGTGTATCTACTGAGGTCGTTACCTGTCCGTATGCAGGCCGATTGCTGCCAGTAGAGATTCTTGATTATTCTTGTCTTTGCCGAAAATGTCGAGGCTGCCTAGCATCTCCATCAGTTCTTTGTGTCGTATTTTGTCGAATGCTTTCGCGTAGTCAATGAAGCATATGTACAAGTCTTTCTTCATTTGTAATGCCCTTTCAGAAAGCATCCTAATCATGAATATGGCGTTCCTTGTTCCAGTGTCTTTGACGAAACCGCACTGTTCCTGCCCTATCTCTGGCCTGACTCTGCTTCTCGCTCTATTCATCAGGATTCTGACAATCAGTTTTGTAATGTGACTCATTAAGCTGATATTTCTGTGTAGTTCGCACTCGTTTGCACCAGGTTTCTTCGGCAGTGCTATAAATATCGACTTGCATAGGTCGTCTGGTATTATTCCGCTGCTGTAAATTTCGTTTATTATGTCGGTAATCTTTTCTATGCCATATTCTTCTAAGGCTGTCAGCAGCTCTATCACTATGCCATCTGGACCAGGTGCTTTGTTTCTGTTCCTTTTGGCCATTGCAGCTTCCACTTCGGATTTTAGTATTTACAGTCCATCCATCTCCTTGTGTATTCTCGGTTGTTCTCTCTTGTCGCAAAAGAGGTCCTTTATATATCCTTCCCATCGCTGGAGTATTTCCTCTTTCTCTTATATGATTGTACCTTCCTTGGATTTTATGCATCCTGTTGAGGAGCAGGTTTTCCTGTCAGTTCTCTTATCTCTTTATGCATCTCTGCTTTATTGTTCCTGCTCAGTCTCTCTACTTCTGCGCATTTGTTGTTGAGCCATTCCTCTTTGGCTTGTCTGCATTTGTTCCTTATCTCCCTGTGAAGATTTTTGTTCTCTGCTCCGTGTCTTGGCGTTATTTTTCGTCTCTTTTGCATCATGTGGAGGATCTCTTCGGTCATCCACTCGTTTTTTCTTCTGCGTCTGATTTCCTTTGGGACTATGTTGTTCGCTGCGGACACCATAGCTTCTTTTAGTGAATCCCATTTTGAGTGCCCTTTTCCAATTTGTTCTTCATATTTCTTTCTCACGCTGTTATCGGATTCTTTCTGCAGGGTGAGATCGTCCTCTAGCGTGTCGTATTGCAGCCTTGGTGATATGCTGGGCTTCTTCAGTCTTCGGAGTTTCACTTTTAGTTTGCAGATGACTGGGACGTGGTCACTTCCGCAGTCGGCACCTGGGTATGTTTTCCATTGGACTACTGTGTTCCTGAATCTCTTGTTTATAGTTATATAATCTATTTGGTTCTTCGTGTCGCCTCCTGGACTTCTCCATGTCCATAAACGTCGTGAGTGTTCTTGGAACCGGGTGTGAGTAATAACCTGGTCATTGGCTGAGCACCATTGGATCCATTTTTCTCCTCTTTCTTTGCTCTCTCCTAGTCCGAAGTTGCCGTTCGTGTCTCCTTCTCTATCTTTACCTACCTTTGCATTTAAGTCCCCCATTATTATCCTAACTTCTTGGCTTTTGCACTGAGCCTTAGCACTGTTCAGTATTGAATAGAAAGATTCTATTTCGTCCTCCGAGCTTTGAGTTGTTGGCGCATAAACTACTATAATAGCTATATTGAGGGGCCTTCCCCGCAGTTTAACCAAGAGGACTCTCTCTGACAGTTGCCAGTATCCAAGTACACATCTCTTCACTTGTTTTTTTTAGTGTTAAAGCGACCCCTTTTTCGTTTTTGTTTACCGCCTGCATATATTATCCTGTGGGTGTCGCTACTGAAATCTCCGTTATTAGGCCATCTTGTTTCACATATGCCTAGGATGTTAATATCAGTCTGTTCATCTCCTGTTTGACATTCTTTAGTTGTTCACAGTTGAGTGTCCTGACGTTCCATGTTCCTATAGTGAGTTTGTCTTTGATGCACACAGTTGCAGGGTAACGGTACAGAGACACCTGTTGCTCATGTCGTTCTTTCCCGGGCGAGGGACAAATTTTGGAGTAAAATGTCCCCATTACGCCGTTGGTGCTAACAGTCGACGGATGACGGTCAGGTGGCACCTGTTGCCCATGCCGGTCCTTACCGAGCAAGGAGTTGCTTCCTTGGGAAGCAACCCCCTTCACGCTGTTGGCTTTAATATATTTGTTGTAACTCTCCATAAATGAGCGGAGGTAGATAGTGGAGTGGTATCCCGTTGCCTTCTCCACGATGGTTTATTGAGACATCACCTCTAGTTAGCTGACCGTTGACTCTTTGAGAGTTCTTCCGCCCTTTGTAGGTTTATATTTTTTGGACCTACAGGGATGCCTACGTCCCAATTATATATACATATATGTAATTGATGTAAAAAAAAAAACTTAACTTAGTAAAAGTCGAAACGGCCTTCAGACAACCGAAAAATTTAGTATTGCAACTACTAACTTAAATTAAGGCATATTGAAAAATTGTTAGGACACAATACAATTAAAAGTAATGAATTCATGTAAGTCAAATGTATGACTGGGTGTTCATATCTCTTTCAATTCATAACCGACTAGGCTGAAAAGTGTCCCTCTGTAGGTTAAAGTTAGCTTCTCTGGTAGACTTTTTGCCAACCAAGGATAAACTTTCTAGTCCGTTCTGCTATTTAAACAAAAGCTGTTGGATTCATTCCTTTTACATGGGTATAAGTCCGTAAGTGAATGAAGTGAACACAACAAGTATTCGAACTCAGCTCTCTGAGTTAGCCTTCTAATCCGTTACCGTTTACACTGCAGCTCACATCATCGTCAGATACATATTTTTAGTAAATAATGTCACAATATTTCGGCATTTTTTTTTTGAGCAAAGGTGTTCAACCTGCCGAGAGATACTCGTGGTAGTAGGTTACAAATATACAATGTGAACTGGTTACTAGTTTAGTGATCAGGGAAGTATCATGCTCAGACATGTAGCCATGTGGCTGTTGATAAACTTTTTATTTTTCTACAGGACTCGACACCATGCCACACAAGCAGGAGAACACAATTTTGGCTTTGAGAAAATATCTGCGATCACATCACCCCTTACTTGTGGCCATCTAAAACTGTACACTCTTTGATTATGTGTCGGGCGTAGTTGAGCAAGACTCCAACAAAGCTCCTTGTAACACCAAATATGAACTGAGGGCAATAATTATGGCAGTATCCAAACAATTCAACAAGGAGTCTTTCTAGAAGAGATGCAGGAGATTTCGAAGTCGTCTAGAAACTGCGGTTGAAACCAATGGCGATTTTATTGAATAAATATACTGTTTAGTGTATCAAGATATTTCTGCGTAATGTTATTAAATATATCTGTGAAAATGATTGTTATTTTTCCCTTCTCTCACTGAATATATATATATATATATACATATATATATATATATAGAGAGAGAGAGTGAGAGCGAGAGAGAGATGGGGGAGGGAGAGATTTTCATGACTGAGTCGGTTAAGTCACGTCATGTCAAGCAACTCTTTTGAAACCCTGCTGGAGTGTGCACATTCTTTTCTTTAATAACATTTCTCGAATGTTCAGGCCTCTGCAAGAAAGTAAATATACTGTTTAATAAGGAGATGGAGCGTCTACTCAGATATGAGAATCTACTTAAAATAACGTTTAAGTGACTATATAGTTACCACACACATACACACACACACGTGTGTATATATATATATATATAGAGAGAGAGAGAGAGAGAGAGACAGATAGAAATAAATACTGAACGGTTTTTATTATAATAGAAAAGATATACATATACTCTTCACTACTCGTCGACATAATTATTGCAAAAAATAGGAAATAATAGGACATTATTAAAGATCGAACACGCGGCAAGACTTTTCATAACTGTTAAAAAGTTTAATAACTGGTAATAAAAAAGTACTGAGTCGACACTGCCTCGCTATTATCTCTCACTCATGTCTCCATGAATGGGAAATACATACGCGCGCGCGTATGTATTTCCCATTCATGTGTGTGTGTGTGTGTGTGTGTGTGTGTGTGTGTGTGTGTGTGAAAAGTGTATGTATATAATTATAAATATCAATATATATATGCAATTTGTTATATATATTATATTATTTATATATTATATA